>BLSH010064304.1:426789-449021 GCA_018402905.1 Glandirana rugosa
CACGCACCGGTGACAGGGAGGGGGGCTGAGAGACAGGGAGGGGGGGCTGAGAGACAGGGAGGGGGCTGAGAGACAGGGGGGCCGAGAGACAGGGAGGGGGGGCTGAGAGACAGGGAGGGGGCTGAGACAGACCACATAGCACTGACCCTATCTGCTCCCCCCCTCCTCCCCCGAGTACCTGATGGCCAGCAGCGGCGCGCCGAGTCTCCCCCTGGCCAGCGGTGCTCTTGATGCTTTGTACTGCAGGGGCTCCTTGGCGGCCTCCGCCTCCCGCCAGTCCTCTTCCTCCGGCCCAGGTGGCACTCTTCTTAGTTGGAGCAGAGAGGAGGTGGGGGAATGGAGGCTCTGGAAGCGCCGGGGTGGCCACGCACGAGCCTCTTCTGTGCTCAGGGAGGGGGTGGAGCTCATCTCTCTCCCACACACACATCATCTGACTGCCCTCCTCGCTGACCGCTTTCCCCCGAATCCCGCCGCTCTTTGCTGCTATGCTCCCGCTGCCGCCAGCCAAACTCTGCATATAGACCGGCCCACTGAGCCATCGGCCCACCGGGAAACTCCCGGTAGTCCCGATGGCCAGTACAGGCCTGGGAGTGACACTGTGGTTTATACAGTAATCAGTGGATATTTAAATTTCTGATCGCTGAATAAATGTCATTGGTCCCAAAAAAGTGTCAAAAATGTCTGAAATGTCCGCCCCAATATCGCAGTGCCGCTAAAAATCGTAGATCGCCGCCATTACTAGTGAAAAATAAAAAAAAAATAAAAACCCCAGAAATGAATTCTCATCATCCGTAAACACGGCAACTTTTGCGCAAACCAATCAATAAACGCCAATTGCGATTTTTTTTTACAAAAAATATGAGGAAGAATATAAATCGGCCAAAACTGATGAAAAAAAAAGGGTTTTTTTAGATTTTTTTGGGATTTTAATTTTTGCAAAAAGTAAGAAATATTGTTTTTTTTGCAAAATTGTCGCTCTTTCTTTGTTTATAGCGGCGATCAGAAATGACGCATCGGTGATCAAATACCCCCAGAAGAAAGCCCTATTTATGGGAAAAAAGGACGCAAATTTCGTTTGGGTACAACGTCGCACAGCCGCACAATTGTCAGTTAAAGTGACGCAGTGCCGAATCACAAAAAGTGCTCTGGTCAGGAAGGGGGTAAAACTTTCCGGGGCTGAAGTGGTTAAATTGCTAAATAATATAGTGTATTTGTGCATTGTAGAATACTGCTTACAAGTTGAGACAGAATCCATTGAGTGGTAACAATTTGTCCTCTGGATCATTGATTTGAGATAAGCATTCACTGTACTATCTCATATATCAAATTCCAGTAGATATTATCAAATTACCTCTTTTACAAAGACCCACAAGGTATTGTTTAAGCTCAATTGGAGGAATTATATTGTCTTCAATTATTGAGATTGTTGGAGAATACAAGGAGTGGTAAAAGTGTACAAATCATTTACTCCTTTTGTTCACCAGCACCCTTCAAGTTGACTACTTATGTGAAGAATTGTGCTATTTACTGTTCACAGTTTTTTTTTTTTAGGCTTGAGTTCCTCCTTAACCACTTCCCTACTGGGCACTTAAACCCCCCTCCTGCCCAGACCAATTTTCAGTTTTCAGCGCTGTCGCATTTTGAATGACAATTGTGCGGTCGTGCGACGTTGTACCCAAATAAAATTTGCATCCTTTTTCTCCCACAAATAGAGCTTTCTTTTGGTGGTATTTGATCACCTCTGCGTCATTTCTGATCACCACTATAAACAAAAAAAGAGCGGCAATTTTGCAAAACAACAACAGCTAAGATACATATCCAAAAAAAAATATACAAAAACAAATGTATTCATCGGTTTTGGCCGATATATATTCTTCCTCATATTTTTGGTAAGAAACATTTGCAATTGGCGCTCTAGGGGTTAACTGTGTTCCCTGGTATGTGTTACTAACTGTGTGGGGGCTGGGCTGAGTGGGGGAGGAGAGCCGGGATCGTGGGACGTGTGATGTCCATCATAGCAGCCATAGCGTCCATATGGCGTGAATAACACTGTGGTTGTGCCGGGCACTGGGAGATCCCCACTCGCTCTGTGTAAATGGGCGGGCGGCTTTCCTATCCTGGCTCTGGCTGCCTGCAGTGCTGTCTGAGTGGTCATGCATGGAATGGGTGCACTTGCACACTACAGGTAAGGCTGAGCTGGCAGATTGCTCCTGGTGGTACTGGTCCATCATAGGAGCTGCTGGGTCCAGGAGGTGGGAGTGACACTGTGGTCGGATTGGATTAGAGATCCCCGCTCTCGCTCTGTGTAAGCGGGCGGGGGGAGCGGCTCTTCTATCCTGACTGCCTGCGGTGCTGTCTGAATCTTATGAATGGGCACACACTACAGAACTAACAGAAAATGTGCAATATGCATCAAAACGAAATTAGACAGGTGCATAAATTTGGGCACCCTTGTAATTTTGTTGATTTGAATATCTGTAATTACTTAGCTTTGATTAATTGGAACACACAATTGGTTTGGTGAGCTCATTAAGCTCATTAAGCCTTGAACTTCATAGACAGGTGCATCCAATCATAAGAAAAGGTATTTAAGGTGGCCAATTGCAAGTTGTTGTTCTCTTTGACTCTCCTCTGAAGAGTGGCAACATGGGGGCCTCAAAACAACTCTCAAATTACCTGAAAACAAAGATTGTTCTACATTATGGTTTAGGGGAAGGCTACAAACAGTTATCGCAGAGATATAAGCTGTCAGTGTCCACTGTGAGGAACATAGTGAAGAAATGGAAGACCACAGGCACAGTTCTTGTTAAGGCCACATAAAATATTGGAGAGGCAAAGGCGAAGGATGGTGAGAACGGTCAAAAACAGCCCACAGATGACCTCCAAAGACCTACAACATCAACCTGCTGCAGATGGTGTCACTGTGCTACGTTGAACAATTCAGCGCACTTTGCACAGGGAGAAGCTGTATGGGAGAGTGAGACGAAAGAAGCCTTTTCTGCACACATGCCACAAATGGAGTCGCTTGAGGTATGCAAACGCACATTTGGACAAGCCAGCTTAATTTTGGAATAAGGTGCTGTGGACTGATGAAACAAAGATTGAGTTATTTGGTCATAACAAGGGGCGTTCTGCATGGCAGCAAAAGAACACAGCGTTCCAAGAAAAACACTTGCTACCCACAGTAAAATTTGGTGGAGGTTCCATTATGCTGTGGAACTGTGTGGCCAGTGCCGATACTTGGAATCTGGTTAAAGTTGAATTCCACTCAATATCAGCAGGGCTGGGTATTTCAACAGGACCCAAAACACTGCTCAAAATCTACTTGGCCATTTATGCAGAGGAACAAGTACAATGTTCTGGAATGGCCATCCCAGTCCCCAAACCTGAATATCATTGAACATCTGTGGGGTGATTTGAAGCGGGCTGTCCATGCTCGGGAACCATCAAACCTAACTGAACTGGAGATGTTTTGTAAGGAGGAATGGTCCAAAATACATTCATCCAGAATCCAGACACTCATTACAGGCTATAGGAAGCATCTAGAGGCTGTTATTTCTGCGAAAGGAGGCTCTACTAAATATTGATGTGATTTTTCTGTTGGGGTGCCCAAATTTTATGCACCTGTCTAATTTCGTTTTGATGCATATTGCGCATTTTCTGTTAATCCAACAAACCTCATTTCACTACTGAAATATTACTGTGTCCTTCAGTTATTTGATAGATCAAAATGAAATTGCTGATCCAAACACCCAAATATTTATATGACAATCATGGAAATTGACAGGGGTTCTTAAACTTTTGCATACAACTGTAGTTGGTAAAGTTGGAAAAAGACACAAGTTCATCCAGTCCAAACTGTGTGTGTGCTTATATGTTAATTGTACATTGTATACCCCTATAAAACCCACTGCTTGTGGAAGAGAACGCCACATCCTTACCGCTCTTACAGTAAAGAACCCTCTACGCTTCTCTTCTAATTTTAGTGAATGGCCGTGTGTCTTTTTAAATTCCCTTTCACGGAAAAGCTTTTTCCCTAAAGTAGGGTGACCAGTACAGGATTTGTATATTGAAATCATAATCAAGCATCTTCTCTCCAGAGAGAATAAGTTCACTGCTTGTAATCTTTCCCCATAGTTGAGATCCTCCAGTCCCTTTATTAATTTTGTTGCCCTTCTCTGGACCCTCTCCATTTCCAGCACATCCCTCCTAAGGACTGGTGCCCAGAATTGGATGGCATAATCAAGATGCAGCTGGACCAGAGTCTTGTATAGTGGGAAATTATCATTTTATCTCTGGAGTTAATCCCCTTTTTAATGCATGCCAATATTCTGTTGGCTTTGCTTGCAGCAGCCTGGCATTGCATGCCATTGCTGAGCCTGGCATCTACTAGGACCCCCAGGTCCTTTTCCATCCTAGATTCCCCCAGAGGTTCTCCTAGCGAGTAAACTGCATTCATATTTTTGGCACCCAAATGCATTATTTTACATTTTCCAACATTAATCCTCATTTGCCATGCAGTTTTCCACCCCATTAATTTGTTTAGATCTTCTTGAAAGGCTTCCACATCTTGCGTGGAAGTTATTGCCCTGCTTAGCTTTTTTTTGTCTGCCGCAAATACTGAAATTGAGATGTTTATCCCATCCTCCTGATCGTTCATGAATAAATTAAATAGGATTGGTCCCAGGACAGAACCATGGGGGACCCTGCTTTCCACACAGGACCATTCCGAGTACTCCCCATTTATCACCACCCTCTGAACTCGCCCCCGTAGCCAGTTTTAAATCCATGTACTCACCCTTTGAGCCATGCCAACAGACCTTAGTTTGTACAGTAAATGTTTATGGGGAACTGTATCGAATGCCTTTGCAAAATCCAGGAACACCACATCTACCGGCCTTCCTTTATCTAGATGGCAGCTCCTCATAGAAGGTTAATAGATTGGTCTGGCAAGAACCATTCTTCATGAATCCATGTTGACTACTGCTAATGATACCATTCTGATTACTAAAATCTTGTATATAGTCCCTTATCATCCCCTCCAAGAGCTTGCAGACTATTGATGTTGGGTTAACTGACCTGTAGTTCCCAGTGATGTATTTCGGCCCCTTTTTTAAAAAATTGGTGCTACATTGGTTTTTCTCCAATCAGCTGGTACCATTACAGTCAGTAGACTGTCCATATAAAATAGGGACAATGGTCTGGCTATCACTTGGCTGAGTTCCTTAACCACTTGTGGACCGCATCGCATACATTTACTGCGGCAGTGTGGCATGTTATCGCAAATCGGCGTCTATAAAAGGTGATTCGCGCACGTGAGCGTGCCCGCGGGTCGGGCATGCGTGAGTGTGCCCGCGGGTTGGGTGCACTCAATGTCGATTGCCTGTGAGAGAGGAAGAATGGGGAACCGCCGTTGTAAATACAGTGGTTTCCCGTTCTGACAGGCGGCATGACAGAGATCTACTGATCCCTGTACTCAGGATCAGTTAGATCTCTTATGCCCCTGGCAGCCCAGCCCCCACACAGTTAGAACAGGCCTAGGGAACACAGTTAATCCCCTCATTGCCCCCTGCAGGTTAACCCCTTCCCTGCCAGTGACATTTATACAGTAATCAGTGTTTTTTATTAGATCTGATCGCTGTATAAATGTCAGTGGTCCCAGAAAAGTGTCCAAAATGTCTGACATGTCCGCCGCAATATTGCAGTCATAATCACCATTACTCCAAAAAAATCCATTACTAGTAAAAAAAAAAAAAAACCCAGTAAAAACGCCATAAATGAATACTCATGGTTTGTAAACGTGGCAACTTTTGCGCAAACCAATCAATAAACGTTGATTCCTTTTTTGTTTTTTTTACCACAAATATGAGGAAGTACATATATCGGCCAAAACTGATGAATAAATTAGTTTTTTTATATATTTTTTGGACGTGTATTATAGCAAAAAGTAAAAAATATTTTTTTTTTTTTCAAAATTATCGTTCTGTTATTGTTTATAGCGGTGATCAGAAGTGATGCAGAGCTGATCAAATACCACCAAAAGAAAGTTCTATTTGTGGGAAAAAAGGACACCAATTTAGTTTGGGTACAAAGTCGCACTACCCACAATTGTCAGTTAAAGCGATGCAGTGCCGAATCGCAAAAAGTGCTGTGGTCCTAAAGTGGGAAATCCTTCCGGGGCTGAAGTGGTTGAGGACCCTCGGGTGCAAGCCATCTGGTCCCGGTGACTTATTAATGTTGAGTTTAGCAAGTCTATTTCTAATTCTGTCCTCTGTTAGCCATGAGGATGTTTCCTGTGACGTGTTATGAACATTAATATTACAGTCTTGGTTACTGAACCCCCCCGTTTCCCTTGTGAAGACTGAGGAGAAGAATAAATTTAAAACCTTCGCCATCTCTCCATCTTTTGTAATCAGATTCCCTTCCTCATCCTTTATTGGCCAATATGTTCTGACCTCCCTTTCTTACTATTTATATACTTAAAGAATGTCTTGAGTTTTTTTTTGTGCTCTCCTCCTTTATGTGCCTTTTGTGTTCTATCGTAGCCACCCTGATTGCACCCTTACATTTCCTATTGCATTCTTTGTATAGTTGGAATGCTGACAATGACCCCACAGCCTTGTATTTTTTGAAGGCTTTTTCCTTTGCTTTTATATGCAATTTTACGCTGGAGTTAAGCCACCCAGGACTTTTGTTGGCTCTTTTGAATTTATTTCCCCTAGGAATGAAAGAGCGCAGTTTAAGGAAGTTGGCCCTTTTGAAACTCAGTGTTTTTGTCTTACCCTTGTGTTTGCTATTTCTGTGATTTATACTGAAACTAATTGACCTGTGGTCCCTGTTTCCTAAGTTGCCCTGTAATTCCACATCTGCTATCAAGTCCGTATTGTTATTAATCAGTAGGTCTAGTAATTTTTTATTTTTTTTGGTGCATTTACCATCTGACCCATGTAATTGTCCTGCAACACGTTTAGAAAATGATGAGCTTTAGACGAATGTGCGGTTCCTTTTGCCCAGTCTATATCTGGATAATTAAAATCCCCCATTATAATGACAATTCCCATCCTTGCTGCCCTTCCAAACTATGATAGGAGGTCCGCCTCCCCCTCCTCTCTCTGGTTAGAGGGCCTATAGCACACTCCCAGTATTACTTTCCCCTTGTTTTCCTCCCTATAAAGCTCAACCCATAACAATTCCACCTCGTCCCTCACATCTACTTGGACATCATTCTTGATATACAGGCAAACCCCTCCCCCATTTTTACCCTCCCTATCTTTGCGATATATGGAATACCCCTAAATAGTTGCCAGTCAATCATGAGAGCTGTTAAACCAAGTCTCTGAAATTCCCACAAAATCGAAATCCTCCTCGTACATCAGCAGCTCCAATTCTCCCATTTTGTCAGCCAGACTTCTGGCATTAGTGAAAAAGCCTTGTGGTTTTGCCCGGTCACATACTGTCTCCTTGTTGGCTGTTTTGAGACTGCACTTTGGATTTGTCAAGTTACTTACCTTGGGTTTAGGTCCTCTAGTTACCCTACCACTACTGCCCCCAATACTACCCTCTGAAACTTGTTCCATGCTGGCTATCTCTGCATCTCTTGAGTCCCCTACCACCAGAACCTCTCTTTCCTTTCCATTGGCTTCACCCCCGCCCTCACTAGAGGAGCTTATCCACTAGCAGCTAGTGGAGTCACCCTGCTCCAGCAATGCTGGTCCCTGACTGGTTTCCCCAATATGACGCATCGGGGCTTACTTATTGGGATGTTCTAGCCCAGGACCGGCCTCCCTGACTCTTTCCCCTCTATCCTTCCTGACTGTTACCCATCTAATCTGTTATGGTGCCTGCACCTCTTTGTCTCCACCCTCTTCTGTGCTGGCCACTGCCAGCACTTGCCGGGTACGATTCAAACTCTCCTTTGGTATGGAGAGTCTTCTCAGTGTTGACAGTTGCTTCCCTAGATTCAGAACCTGGGATTCCAGGGAAACAACATGCTTACATTTTGCCCAGCAGTATTCGCCCTCGATCAGATGATCAAGGAACAAATACATGCCACAAGATGTACCCAGATTCGCATCTCCACGCCCACCGGGCATCGTACCCACTAATTTAATGGGGATTGGGAGTTATACTCTGTCCAATTAACTGACAACTAGCTTCCTGACTCTAATGTAATGATTGATGCTATCAAAACCTTGCCAATGGCATTGATTCAGCCATCGGCTGCAAAATGTGGGAGGGGTTATCAAATTTACCTTTGGGCTGAAGCTCCTGGTCTTTTTCCCACCTAGCAACACCCCTGCTGTAACCTAATACTAACTCTCCTTGTAGCCTAACACTAACCCTTTGTGTAACATAATACTAGCCCTCCTTGTAACCTAACACTAACCCTCTCTGTAACCTAGCACTCCCCCTTTTCTCCAACCTAACACTGACCTATCTGTAACCTAGCATTAACCCTCCCAGTAACTTAACACTAAGCATCACTCTAAAACGAACCCTCCCTGCAACTTAACCACTTGCTTACTGGGCACTTAAACCCCCCTCCTGCCCAGACCAATTTTAGGCTTTCAGAGCTGTCGCAATTTGAATGACAATTGTGTGGTCGTGCGACGTTGTACCCAAAAAAAATTGACGTTTTTTTTTTCCCACAAATAGAGCTATCTTTTGGTGGTATTTGACCACTTTTGCGGGTTTTATTTTTTGCGCTATAAACAAACAAAGAGCAACGATTTTGAAAAAAGAACAATATTTTTTACTTTTTGCTATAATAAATATCCAAAAAAAAAAATAAATAAAAAAAAAGTATTCATCAGTTTTAGCCGATATATATTCTTCTACATATTTTTGGTAAAAAAAAATCACAATAGGCGCATATTGATTGGGTTGCGCAAAAGTTATTGCGTTTACAAACTATGGGAATTGATTTATGGCGTTTTTATTATTATTTTTTTTTACTAGTAATGACGGCGATCTGCGATTTTTATTTTTATTCACCTAATAAGGACTTCAAAATAGGAGACTATTGATATTGTATGTGTAGCCATGCCCCGTAGGAGTTTCTGGAAATAGTGGTTCCACCTGTCAGACAGCCCTCAATCACCTTTCTCCACACATCCGGGGTCACAAGAACAGGCCAGTGCTTTGTTTTGTTGTTTTATTAAGGGATTAAACTTGGATGGGGAAAGGGTAACTATGGGATGTCCATAGGATTAACAATTCTTTCACAGGACCTTCTATATACACTCTTGTATATACACTTCTCTTCATCCAGCACAATCTTGTTTCTCAGTTACTTCCTCTTGCTCTCTCCTGCACAAACTTCTTCGGCCTAGCTAGCACATGGTGAGGCCTGCTTTCAATTAGCAGAGCCTCTGAACTGCCCTTTGCAGGCAGAAGTTAGTTCAAAGTGCTAACTAGCCTTGATGGACTACTGCTCCCAGCCCACCCTCTTCCAGGCCCTGCAAGTCCTCCTGGCTGCAACGGCCCTCTCCACTGCCACAATGACACCATAGTCCCAACTTGCACTCTTCTCAGACTGTCTCTTACCCCAATCTGCTCCAGTGTGCCTCTTCCAGCTTCCCAGGGTGTGTATCACTCACCGACACAGTTCCTTTCCTGGAGACCTTCCTGGCAGTACTCTCTCCCGCTGTCCTTCATTTGCTCTCTAACTTGTGCCTCTGTTCCAGGATCTCACTATCTTCCTGGATGTACCCGAGCCCCAGGCTGGAGTCACCCCCCCAGACTGGGGGCTCCCTCAAGGCCTCCGACAGCCTCAGTACTCCATCTCCATCTCATCCTTCCAAACTCTCCTCCCCTGCTGGGCTGACCCCAGGTACTTAAGGAGGCCTGCCCCCTTGCCAATCCAGGGTGGGGCACACTCCCATCCCGCACTGACTCCGCTGGACATGGGATAGCAATGGACATACTGGTGGTCGGCATTTCAGGGGCTACTAGTTCCTGCAGGGCAGTACTCACAGTTCCTAGGCCCCCGACTAGGCCCTGGGTCATGCCAGTCTCTTCCTTGCCCATGTCTTTTGTTTTCACAGGGGAGTCGCCGGGCTGCAAATCTACCCCGCCTCTGGGTGGTGATTTCAGGCCCTCACCGGCCTTTCGGAGGTTCTGCGGCTGCAGGCGGTAAAACCCTGTGTGCAGGTCCACTGTGTAGTATTGTGGCTCCTGCGGTGTGGACACCAGACGGGTTACCCAGGCAGTGACTTCCGTGGTGGAAAGCTGGCATTCCGGGCATATTGAGCACAGCCGCTCAGCTCCATCGATCACTCCTAGGACGAGTCCCCCGCGAGGCTCCAGCCTGACACCGGTGTCCACCAATGTCCACTACGGCTTCTCCGGCAACCAGGTAAGAGCTGGAACAAGATGACCACCCTCTGCCATCTTCCACTGTATCGTGGTGTCTGATACTAGCAGGAAGCGCTGAGTCTTCTTCAGGGCGTGGCACCGTCCCCTCATTTCCAGATGGGCTGGCGCCAAGAGATCTGATAGGCAGGCTCGCTCTTGGTCAATGAGGAGGTGAGGGTGCCAGCCTCAGGCAAGTGTGAGTGGTGAATGAAATGATGTGGTGTGTAAAACATAAGACCATTGGTATGGAAGAAAAAAAAAAAAACACTTTTAAATGAATGGAATGAAAAGTGAAAAATTCAACTTATGGTGAATCAATAAACAACTGGATCCTAGGGAGGTGGTACAGGTAGAACGGGTAATGACCACGGGTGGGATCGGATGCAATGTCCGCTGGGCTGCAGCTGATGGTGTAAATGAAGCTGTAGGTGGTAGATGACACAGCAGTCAGCAAAAAGGTTTGGACGGCACCGAGAGTGTTAGGATGTGAAGCTGGTGCGGTATGATGTCCATCCAGGATTTGGGAAACTGCGGGAGTCCAGGGGTGTAATCCAGAGGAGGCGGCGCCGTGCTGTGTTGGGTTGGGAGGCAGTGTGGAGCTTGCCTGCGGATGAATCCAAGGATGTGAGAGGATATGGCAAAGCTAGCTGATTGGGACCGGGTGGGAACAGCTCAGTGCCCTGCAGTGCGCCGGAGTTCCCGGCTGGTCTCCCGACTCCAGTATAGTCGCGGCGAGTTCCTGACACCACGAGGATGGTGTGGTGATATGGTTGGGCGTGGCTGTGGGCGTGGTTTACGTGTTTCAGGGCTCCGTTCCTTTATCAAAACCAATGGAAGGAAGAAGTTTGTATGGACTAGCAAGTTTATATAGGGGAGGGAATGGGAGGGGCTAGTTGGAAAAAACACACACTCCCCTATCTTTGAGTGGCAGATGTGTCTGCCTATCTTTATTTGCAGTCACGGGGGACTGACATCAAATGTCAGAGAGGGGGAAACAAAAGGGAATGGGAGTTTCCTTTTTTTGGGAAGCTTGCTAGTGAGTAGCCTGGATATAAGCAAGTTAAAAACATACTTTATTGGGGGAACAGGGTAAAAATTATTTGGTGGCAAACAGTGGGCTAAAAACAGTAAAAACTCAAAAATGAAAAATGGAAAAAGGAAAAAAATGTGGAAAAAAAGAAAAAATATAATATTGAAAATAAAAAATGTGAAAGGACAAAAAAAAGAATTTTTTTTAAAATAAAGATAAAAATAAAAATCAATATAAAAAAATAATAAAAAAATAAAAATAAAAATAAAAAATAAAAATAAAAGTAAAAATCAAAAATAAACAATGAAGAATAAAAAATAAAAAACATGTGTGTAAATGTGTGTAATGGATATAGGTATAAAAATTGTGTACATGAATGAATAAATGTTCAGAACAATTGGCTACACAGGGGGAGGAAATATTTTGAGTGGAGGTTGTAATTAGATTACAGTATTGATCTCCAGTTCCTCGTTGAGCCCTTGGGGTGCCATAGTGTTAAGAGAGAAAATCCAAAAAGATTTTTGTTCACAAAGTTTTTTAAAATTGTGGAGGGAAGATTGGGGATCTGTTCAATGATCCACACCTAGAGTCCATGTGTGGATTGTTCATGACAGTCTTTGAAATGTCTAGGGACACTGTAATCGGTGTCGCCTGATTCTATTGCACGGAGGTGTTCACCGAATCTGGCTCTCAGTGGTCTGATGGTGCACCCTACATATAACATATGACATGGGCACCGTAAGCAGTACACCACAAAGTTGGTGGAGCAGCAGAAAAATTGGGTATTGTGTAAAGTGAGATTGGGTAAGTTTTCCCATTGGCAGAAAAGGATTTTTGACGATGTTGCACAAACTGACAGGTGAGGCACTTGATTTTGCGACACTGGAACATTCCAGTCAAACTTTAGAACTGGGGAATGGTATTGGCTGGCATCTTTTTCCTTTCTTTGAGCTTACTGGGTGCTATGCGGCTTTTGAGATTACGTGCTTTGCGGTAGGTCACTACAGGTTTCGCCGGAACGATTGGTTGGAGTATGGGGTCTTGTATGAGTATTTTCCAATGTTTTTGGAGGATGTTTTCCATTAGGCGATTTTTGGAGTGATATTGGGTAATAAACCGAGGTGGAGCTGGATCTTTGACATATGTGTTGTCTTTGTTCTTTTTGGGAAGTTTCGTGATATGTGACATGAAGGCTTCATCAATGAGATTTTTGCTGTAGCCCTTTTGGAGAAATTTTTGTTTGAGGACTTCGCTTTGATGTATGTAGTCGGAATCCAGTGTGCAGTTTCTCCGCAGTCTCTGGAATTGGCTTTTGGGAATGTTGGTTTTCCATCTGGGGTGGTGATTGCTGGCAAAATGAACATATGAGTTTCCGGCTGTATGCTTGAAATAGTTTTTGGATGTGATGGTGGAATTGATATGGCTTAGCTCGAGGTCCAAAAAAATAAGTGGGTCTCTGTTGGTGACATGAGTAAATGACAGACCAAATTGGTTGCTATTGCAATATAGAACAAATTCAGGGATGAAGGAGGGTGGGCCATTCCAAATGATGACGATATCGTCTATATAACGTCCAAAGTTATATATGTTAAACCTTTTTGCTGACCGCTGTGTCATCTACCACCTACAGCTTCATTTACACCATCCATCAGCTGCAGCCCAGTGGACATTGCATCCGATCCCACCTGTGGTCATTACCCGTTCTACCTGTACCACCTCCCCAGGATCCAGTTGTTCCTTGATTCACCGTAAGTAGAATTTTTCACTTTTCATTCCATTCATTTAAAAGTGTTTTTTTTTTTGTTTTTTTTTTCTTCCATATCGATGGTCTTATGTTTTACACACCACATCATTTCACTTGCCTCAGGCTGGCGCCCTCACCTCCTCATTTTCCACAGTACCTCCACAAGGGCACCAGCCCCTTGTTCATTTAGAGGAGCTGCTGCCACGCACACCATACAGTTTATAATCCCACTGCTTCTTGAACGCAGTAGCGCCGTTTTTCCACATCATCACTCTTGGTCACACTGCTGTAACCCCTTGTGTGAAGGATGGAAACTTGCAGACATGCTGATGCTAGCAGGACTTGTCCAGGCATGCTGACCCTTCCGGTGGTTGCCGGTGGCAACATTAAATTTAGTAACCCCTGTCTTCCTGAAGGGAACACTTTTAGTACAGACCCACCCGCAGGCACCTGCGGACTTACCCGATCACCCCGGGCAACAGGAAACAGTTCCAGGCACACTTTACTGTAAGCAGGATTTTGGAGCTCCAAAAAAGTTCCAAAGGCCCAGCATTTGCAGATCGCTGGGTGTATTTGTAATCCAGGGAGAGATGTCCAGCCTTTGCAGAGCGCTGAACATATTTTTAATACATGGGCACGATCGCCCGCCGTGGTTGCCACAGGTGATAGCAAATGTTTACAAAGTCACTGAATTGCAGGTGTTGGTTCAAGTGTCCACCCCAGCGCCAGTTGGAGCAAATGGGTAGGTAAGAGCAGCAACTGGCAACAGCTCCCACAGGTTGCTATGGACAACGGCACTTGTAGAATAATACTGCATAGCAGGCAAAGCATATAAGTCCTTCCCCGAGTTCAATCCTTGCTAATAGTAAGGCAAACACATTTCTTTGGCTCAGTCCACTTTGGTTGCTAGGGGTAATGACTGGCAGATTTATGTGAACAGGTGAATCCCAGACAAGCCCCCAAATGTAGCCATGCCCCCGTAGGAGCTCCTGGAAGTAGTGGTTCCACCTGTCACACTGCCCTCAATCACCTTTCTCCACACATCCGGAGTCACAAGAACAGGCCAGTACTTTGTTTTGTTGTTTAATTAGGGGATTACACTTGAATGGGGAAAGTGTAATTATGGGATGCCCATAGGATTAACAGTTCTTTCACTGGACCTTCTATATACACTCTTGTACATACACTTCTCTTCCTCCAGCACAAACTTGCTTCTCAGTTACTTCCTCTTGCTCTCTCCTGCACAAAGTTCTTCAGCCTAGCTAGCACATGGTGAGGCCTGCTCTCAATTAACACAGCCTCTGAACTGCCCTTTGCAGGCAGGGACCGCTGGCCCCTATAGTGTAGAAAAAGTTAGTTCAAAGTGCTAGCTAGCCTTGATGGACTACTGCTCCCAGCCCACCCTCTTCCAGGCTCTGCCAGCCCTCCTGGCTGCAATGGCCCTCTCCACTGCCACAATGACACCATAGTCCCAACTTGCACCCTTTTCAGACTGTCTCTCACCCCAATCTGTGTGCCTCTTCCAGCTTCCCAGGGTGTGTATCACTTACCGACACAGTTCCTTTCCTGGAGACCTTCCTGGCAGTACTCTCTCTCGCTGTCCTCCACTTGCTCTCTCACTTGTGCCTCTGTTCCAGGATCTCACTATCCTTCTGGATGCACCCGGGCCCCAGGCCAAAGTCACCCCCCAGACTGGGGGCTCCCTCAAGGCCCCCGACAGCCTCAGCACTCCATCTCTTCCACCCAAACTCTCCACCCCCACTGGGTTGACCTCAGGTACTTAAGGAGGCCTGCCCCCTGCCAATGCAGGTTGGAGATTGGTTAGGGCTCCTCAAGATATCTCAGGAAGCCTCACCTCCTTTCCCCCACCCTTTCTTCCAGAATTTTCTGAAGCAGAAACGAGGGGTAACCAAGGGTTGTTACTCCCTGCAGTCACCAGTCACTCCCTAGACCACTCCCCTGCCCAGGATCAAAACAATCAGGCCTGAATAAATTTACCTCTCCTACAAAAAAAAAAATCCTGACACCTAGCACCTACCTATATGTAGAGGGTGCTACATATGCAATTTATTGCTAGGGCTACAAGGAAGGTGCCTTGTAGCCCTAGCACATGCAGTTTATATTTATGTACAGAGCACATTTTGGTTTGTGTGTTTTGCTTTTTCTTTTCTTTTTGGTATAATAATTGTTTTGTAGTATGGCACCATTCAACTGATTTTTTGATTGTTGATGTAGGTCAAATTTTAATTAAGGTCATTGACACATTTGAAGTATGATGGTATGTGATTTCATATGTGAACAGGGGGAGGTGCATTATAGTTCCGTAGCACTTTATACGCACATTTTAAAATATATTTTTCTTTATCACAGTATTGGAAATAGAATAAGAAGGAGAGGTTTGGTAGCTCTACACCTTAATGATTCCAATTAAATATGTATATATACACCTCGCAGGGTATATTACCTGGTGACAGCAGCTGCCCATGAATCATACTCTCCTATACACTCCCATAAGTCCATTGCATAGAATAATTAGCCCTTATGTTGTCAGGGATCTGAGAGTGGGAGCTGTTGAGTAGTTGGGCATCATTCAACCCAGATGTATATTTTAATGTTAAGTAGCAAAAGCAGAGGTATGCAAAAATTTAGCTTGGGCTTTAAAAATTAGTTCTCATAATTTTGGTAAGGAAGTTATTAAAGTAGACCTGTCATATGAAGGCAACTATTCTGTCAACTTATCCATCACCTGGTCAACAACGGACTTGAAACCAGTAGGATCACAAGAGGTAGGATGTAGGTAGCATGTGGTGCTTCAATCTTCTTATAGTTTCCTAGAAAATGTGACATTGATATTTTTGCAAGCTAGTCAAGCTAGTAAAAAAAACGTCATCCACTGAATACAACTTTAGTATAACAAGAAAATGTAATCAATTACATACTGCTGCAAAACAGGGTTAGCCTTTGTAGTTAGCAGGTTTACTACTGTATATCTCAAGGTAAAAAATTATACTTGGCATCAACAAGGATCAGTGACTGAATCTTTCCACTTCCTTTTTATTGTTTCTGTAGAGCTTGGAAGAGAGCCACAGAATCACTGCATTTCTTTGTTAGGTAAAGTGAACCTGTCAGCCATCTTGAATGATTAAAAGCAAAAGTCCTTTATATACATTTTTAGCCAGATACATTTTTCTGTGTACCCCTTTTAAATGACTTTTACTTTCTTGCTAGGGACCTGTAATAAGGACTAAGGCTGACCGTACACACACAGATCTCTGGGGGTTATTGTCCCACAATAGACATGTCTGTCCTGGGTCCCAGGCAGCTCCATTCCGGTACAATACAGTGTCTCGGAATGAAATAGAGGACACAGCTTCCCCCTACTAACTACTACTCCGGAACTAGTTGCTAGGCCTGGCCCCCCTTGCATCTAGCAATAGGTGACGTCACACTATAGACCCTCAGAGAGTGATGCCAGGACGACTAGTAATGCACTACTGTCTTCACCCAAGTCAGCACCTCCTCCTTTTCCAGTGCCCAGCAGCAAGCAGCAGGGACTGGTGTGATCTTCACTCTCCAGACAGGGTCTCCTCTCCACCCACCTCCTTCTCCACAACCCACCACCCGGCGGCATGCAGAGGGAGTGACATCTCTACAGGTTTAGTGGCATTACTAACCAATAATGAAGTATCCGCTGACGAAGTTCCGGTTGGGACGATACGCGTGCGGGAAAGGGAAGTGACGTCATCCGCGGTCGTCGCTGTCTCCAAGCGTGGTTGCACCTTGGAGTACCCATTACCACTACATACGGTTTGTCATTTGAGTTCATGTGAGTACCCTCCCGTTTCATGTTATATAATAAAGCTTGAGCATTTTAGCAGTGAGCACTAGATGTGGCACTTTTATTCATTTCATGTACCGGGGAGAAAACTTGTGGAACTTGATTTGGGAGCTCACACCAGATTGTGAATACTAAGGTGTTGAAGAGGAAGGATTGAGCGGTTCCTGTTTCTCAATGAGGTGACCTGACATCCGTTCCCAGGAGATTTGCTCTATGCGCATTGAGGCTCCTGTAATAAGAGCCCATGCGGGGAGGTGAGAATATAGTGTGACCGGTGGAGGATTGTTGTCACTGCACAATTTGACTTTTGCCTTATTCACTGGAAACTCACTGGGTGACTTCATTCAGCAAAGGAATATTTTCAGAATTTGGAGCGCTGCACTAATTTTTGTATGGACTTTGTTTGAAGGGTTTTAGATTATTTTCCCTTTAAGTGTTCAGCTGCTATGTGTCTTATTTAATTGCTGCGCTGTTTGATATTTATTTTATGCCAATAATGAAGTATGTCCCACATCATGCAGGTAGCTGAATCCTGTAGAAACCCTGTATGCAGGGATGCCGGTTCTCTTCCTGTCTCTGAGTTTCTGGTGCTGTGGGGGTTAATAGCTTCAGGTATTTGGGTAGAACAGAAACATTTTTTTCATTGTCTACCCTGCATGTAATAATCTCTAAATGGGGAGAGAATTTAGCAATTTGTCTGAATCTCCCCATTCAGAGATTGTGTTGCATGCAGTGTAAACAATGAAAGAACTTTTCTCAAAGGATGAGGAGAAAGTAGGGGGTCCCCGTGAAACCATCTTCACTGGGGTTGTGGCTGAAGATCCAAAGCTATTAACCTGTGCAGTACCAGAAGTTCAGAGAGAGGAAGAGGACTGGCATCCATGCTCAGAAGTTTCTACAGGATCCTGGTAAGTAATGTCACTAAAGCTGAAGAAAAATACTTTTTGGTAAAATTTAGCTTTAAGTCCCAATAACTACTATTTGCCATTTGGTGATAAAGTCTTTATCGGTCACTAAGGCACTCCCAATAGATAGGGGGATGCCAGCTGACGCGATTAGGTTTTGATGTCTGAGGAGTCAGACCCCTGGAACAAAGTGAAACCGGTTACAGAGATGCACACAAAAGACCGTTTTCTGGCTAACAAAGGCAGGTATCTTATGGCATCTGCTCGTAGGTTGGATGTTTTCCTAAAAATATAAAGCTGCAGCTTTGTATTTTATATCAGAGCTACAACCCTAAGGCTGGGTTTTCAATGGGCAGGGACGGTGGAGGAGTGGTATATCACCACTCACTGCACTGCCCCAAAGATGCTGCTTGCAGGACTTTGTAACATCCTGCAAGTGTACCACCCCAGTGTGAAAGTAGCCTTAGGCATGGCAGGGTAAAAATTGGCAAGTGACACAAGGGGCACTTCAAACTGGTCTAAATGGATATATACAAGCCACAGACAGTTGTTTTTCACAACCTCGTCCTCACTGGAGCTCGGGTCACAGAAAGCTCCAGCTGCTGGCACTTTAATACCTATCATTGCTATTGTGTGCCTACTGTCCCCTGCCAAAAGCATGGCTTTCTCAGTAGTGCCAACAGACACCAACCTCTGCTATATTTAAAGATAATGTAAACACAACATTTCATATTTCTGATATGTGAATGCTGTACCATGTACTTGTATGAGAAAGTCTCCTGTTCTGGTTGTATTGGTTCTTTTGTGTGAAATCCCTGGTGTTCCTGCCAGTCCCCCTGCTTTCCTATTAAAAACTGACCACAGTAAGCAGGGAAACACACCGTGGTCAGTTTTCTAGGTGTGCTGGGAACTCAGCCTGCTCTCTTCTACTGATCAAACTTGTCTTGACACCTAGGGCCTTTCACTGGTAAGCTCAGTGTGTTGCTGTTTCTCCTCAGCTGAGAACCGAGGGAATGTGAATGTGATCACTTATTAGAAAGAGAAAAAAGTATTTTTAATGTTCTTTTATATCTATACAAAAATGTTTTGCGTTTCATTTCTATTTTAAATTGAATGAGTTGTTTTATAGGGTTGCACCGATACCAATACTAGTATCGGTATCGGTGCTGATATCGAGCATTTACCCGAGTACTTGGGTACATACTAATTATACAGGTTCTGTGGCTGAGTAAGGTGGTAATTAAACTCAGTTGGTGCATTATCTGCATTAAATTAACCTCAGAATCTGTGTAATTCATATGTGTCCTGTATTAAAGGGATGATGTGGCAACCTTAGAACCAAGTGATCAAACACCGCAGATCGCTCGGTTCTTGGGGCTCCCTGAGCAGAGAGATGGTGACTGTCAGTCACCTCTGTCTGCTCTGCCCCCCCTCCCTTGCTCACTGGAGTGCTGGGCTTTGGAGGGGCGGGAGTGGCCGGCTGGGTGTTGATTCTTCATTGTCTGGATCTTGCCCGAGCCTGGACCAACTCTGTGACGTAAGCCAATAGCAGGGCTCAGCCCGCTGCCTGCTGAAAATGGGTCACAAGAGTGCAGAACAAACTGCACTCCTGTGATCTATAGGAGAAGTACAACCAAACAAGCTTTTGATCGCCCTAAATGTTTAACCCCTTCTCGGCCAGTGCCATTAGTACTATGTAGTACTGTATTGTGAAACAGTCCGGTCCTGGTGCTTTTCCTGGGTTTAGTGACGCCTATTGTTCCCTGAAACTCTGATAGAGTAATGTGGTCGTCTAGTATCTCTCCCACACCCTCCGGCAGCCGAGCCATGCGAGAAGACGTCAGATAGTCTGTCACGTTTTCTTGGGGGTCCTAACTTGCAGGTTGTATAGAGATTCATAGAATCCCTTGAATTCCCTGGCGATTTGATTGGGTAGAGTGACCTTTTGCCCAGTTGGTGAGATAATATGTGGGATATAGGTTGCCAATTGCTGTTCTCTAAGGGTTTTGGCCTGCAGTTTACCACATTTATTCCATGATTCATAGGAGACTTTCTGACATATTTGAATAGCTGCTTTGGCTTTGAATTGCAGTAGATCTGTTACTTTTTTGCAGAGAATTATAAGTTCTTGCTCTAGGAGGGTCGATGGGGCATGTTTATGTCAGGCTTCTACCACTCTCAACACGTCAAGTCAGCTGTTTTGTATGTTGCTTTTTAAGCCGTGACCCATGCTTAATGAGCACGCCTCGAATGACCGCCTTATGCGCCTCCCAGACTATCCCCAGGTCACTGTCTCACTTGTCATTGGATTTAAAGTAGAACTCTAACTCTTTGGTTATGTCAGATAGCCCCTCTTCGTCTTGCAAGAGGCTCTCATTGAACCTCCAGCTCTTAGTTCTAGATGTGTGAGCGTCTAACAAGGCGTATGACATTATCACCACAGCGTGGTCTGACCACGTAACTGAGTCTATGGAGGCGCTACAAACTGCCTGTAGTTGATTGTGAGGGAGTAGAAAGTAATCTATCCTTGAGTATAGTTTATGGGATGGAGAGTAAAAAGTGTAGTCTCTTTCTGTTGGGTGCAGGAGATGCCATACGTTCGCCAACTGCGCTCTATGCAGAAATTGTGCTATGCGTTTGCGGATGCCAGGAGGAATCAAGGAAGACTTAGAAGAGGGGTCCTCGGAGAGGACGAGTAGAACATTAAAATCCCCGCCAAGGACCAGTTGACCCTCAGAGAACTCGAGAAGTCTGTTAAAGGTTCTTCCAATAAAAATGTCTTGGTGATTATTGGAGGGCATAAATATTCACCAAAGTGACTCCCACACCGCCAATTATGCCTTTAAGAAATAAAAATTGCCCTTCAGGGTCTGTTTTGACATCTAGACACTTCCACGGGACGTTACTTGAAATAAGAATTGACACCCCCTTGGACTTGGCGGCCAAGTTAGTCGAGTGATACACTGTTGGGAAAAACCTATTCCTGAGAATAGGGAGTTTGTTATCCCTAAAAAGGGCCTCTTGTACAAGAGCGATATCTGTTCAAGTGCACCGCAAGTCTTGTAAGAGCATTCGTCTTCTTTCCGGGACATTAAGGTCTTTCGCAATAAGTAAGAGAACTTTAATAGTCTCTATGATTTTTATGGTAAATGTCACCAGCATGCCAGTGTATAAAACAACATGAATACTAGCACAGAATGAAAATTACCAACATGAACTCAACACATTCAAACAGATAATGTAGCATACCCCAGTATAAGACATTCCTCTAAGATGTCAAGCCCGTAATTGTGGCCTTAAATCTATCTTGGAGCTATAATCAGATCACCTATGATTACAGAGGGTTTGATTACCATCCTCTCGGGTTCAGGGGAGGAGGACCATTCCCCCAGGATGATACCTTAAAACATTAAGGTGCAAAGTCCTTAAAACAGCCTAGTATATCATGCCCTCATAGTAATATGCTTCTACATGCCAATTTGCAGTCCAAGTATACTTAGTAATGTAGACCGTCTCTCTTAGCCGGAGTATTAAAGCCTTCATAGATATTGAAACAGTAAAGTTAGCCCAATTTTTTTGTATAATGTGAAAGATGATGTTACGCCCCGAGAATCATGATCTTTATTCTAAGCAAAAAAATTGTGATTCTCATTTTAGCCAAAATCATGCAGCTCTACTAGCCGCTCTGTGTCTTGGAGGAGAAAGATGATGAAGGCTTTATGAACCAGTCAGCTATCTCCTCTGTGTGTTGTGCTTGGATTGATCACCATCTCTGGCCAAAGAATTGCAAACATGACTGGCCTCTGCTATGTGCAGCTCTTCCACCACTATGATGTGTAGGACCTGCTTGCAGAGCTGCTTGCTCCCTACTACCTCCATGCCAAACACCAGTGCCTCTGCCTATCTTTCATTGTTTATATATTATTAGGTATATCTATATTGATTGGGCAAACATTTTCTTGTCCCCCCCCCCCCCATGCTTTCCACCCAAACATTCAAAAAAACAAACACACACATAGACTTATGTATTGAATTGTATTGTAACTGTACTTTCTGCCCTCATGTTGTAAAGCACTGCCCAAACTGGGGATGTTATATAAATCCTGTATAATACTAATGATGATGATGGGTATTATTTGGGAGGGGGCATGGAGGAGTCCAGGATGATCGGGGGGGGGTTGAGATAGGGGAGTCCCGGATGATTGAGGGGGAGTAGAGCAGTCCAGGATGATTGGGGGGTAGCGGAGTCCAGGATAATTGGGTGGGGAGAGATAGGGGGTCTCAGGATGATTGGGTGGGGAGAGATAGGGGAGTCCAGGATGACAGGATGATTTGGTGGGGAGAGATAGGGGAGTCTGG
>BLSH010064304.1:511170-557943 GCA_018402905.1 Glandirana rugosa
CCCGCCCTTTGGAAGTTGTCACAGCTTTGTTGGCGGTTTTACCTGGCCAGCGATGAATATTGCTTTATGGGCTATGCCCGCAAGTTTAAGATCGGTGACCTGTTTAATGCCTGTCTCGCACTAATGGTGGAGACGGGCCTCTTAGACAATCTGGTTTAGTTATGTATGCTCACGGTATACCCGTGACTGGCATTATTATGTGGTATGTTGAACGTTGTTACAGTTGAATGTAGTTCAATAAAGCTGTGGCCTTGCCCTTATTCCAATTTAAATAAGTTTGTCTGTCTTTTTTGGGGGGGGCAAGGTTTTTCTGATGGTCGGTAACAAGTTTAAATCGTGCCTTAGCTCTCAGCAGTCAAGACATTTTATGACATGCCTAAGTCTACAGCAATTGATGTCAAAAATAGCACATAGGAGTCACCAATTCAGTAAAACTGAAAACATTCTGAAAACGTTTCTAACCTCAAAGGGGACATAGATTCCGTGTTTGGCAGCATATATGTGTTGGGTTTAGCAGAGAAGAGCAGAAACAAATTTTAGTGACCCCTTAGCTACAGATGGTTTCTAGCTGTGACCTGAACATCACCCTTCACCTATTTTTGGCAAATTCTAGATTGGGGGGGTATTCCATTAGGGTCCTGTCCTGATCTATATGGGAGGCCTTGACTTTATATCAAAAGACACAACTTAAGACCAGCTTCATCTAGGTTCTCTTAACACCTGTGTCTCTACTACTAAACAGATCTGACTCCCTGTATTGTCAGCCCTACATAAAACTGGAGTTCAGATACAGAGGAAACTCTAAGAATCCCTTAGTGCCCATCACAAAGGGGTATCCGATTTTGGGACCAAGTTCTAGTGCAACTATGCAGTAGCATGAACAGGTACCAGAGATAGGTGGACAGAAGGGGGAGCTCATTTGTTGCATTCCCCCTTGTGCTGTTACACATGTGTAAGAATTTATATAATTAATTTTTCATAAGCCATGGTTATTTAACTTCTGCATATTTGGTTGCTGTACTGCCATCTTGTTATTTTGGTTGTAGCACCATCCCTTTCTGTGTCTTATCTGTGTTCCCTCCCACTTTTGATGTAACTTCCTGTTCCTGTTTCACTGTCTTGTGAGAAAAGAGATGGCCACTTCTGTATAGGCCTCCTGCTATCTGCTCACATCCAGGAACACATTACCATGTTTTGACCTGCAGATACTGTCTTTCAATCATCTGCCACATTTTGTTGTCTGCTATACCTGCTGCTTGCAAGAAAGCCCACGCTTATGGAAGAAATGTTGTCTGGAGAGTTCAAGCTATCTGATAAAGACTGTCCGCTGTGATTATATCTGCTTATACAGGCCAGGCATAGAGGTCTCAGCAAGGAATAAGTCACTATTACAACAGCTGGAGTCAGAATACCCCTTCCACATCTCCAGTTGTTGTTTCCTGAGACCAATGGCCTCCCCAGATCCATTGGGGCTGCAAATGGATTATGCAGGGTCCAGAGGGTTGCCATAGTCTGTGAACACTCATAGATCTTTGTCTTCCTGGCAGTAGAGTATTAGCTTTTGGGACTAATGACCTGTGTTGGCCTTTTAGGGCTCTGTATAATTATACGACCCAATAAACTAGTCATATTCCATGGACGACTGTAAATCTTTTTTTTTTTTTTTTTAGGAGCAATGAAGTGCTAGCTGAAGGGGCCAGCCTGCTATGAAAGACCAGAGCAGCCAACCCACTGGCTGCTCCTCAGCATAATGAATGCCAGCTCCCAAGACCATCTTGGGGTTCTATAAAGTGGACGCTATGTCCAAATTGCCCCCCCCCCCCCCTCCAGACTCTCTCCTTTTAATGCAGAACCCCTTATTTCTCACTGAGGATGCAGTGGACCCTGTGGGTGGAGTGAACTTCTCAGTAGCCTGAATAGAGACTTTATTCTTCCTCCTGCCTGGCTGCTCAAGGAGAGGCACCAGGACTCTGAACTTTGCGGTGGAGGTGCCTCTTTCAGCAGGGCAGGTGATGTTCTCTCTCTTCTGCACCCACACAGCTTAAGAAAACTGTGGTGTGCACACATGCACATCCTCAGCTATGTTACATTCCCAGCATCAAAAAAATGGGGGAAAAATAGAAATAGCATTTTGAGTATAAGGCCTCATGCACATTGCCACAGAGGGGCCATACAGCATTCAGGGGTTGCTTATTGACATTCCCAGAACTCACTACCCCCGCATACAGCCACCCATTGAGATGCAGTATAAGATGCGGTCATGCAAAGAGGGTTGCTTAAAGTACCCACATGCACTCTGATGTATACTCTAAACATACACTGTTTGCATCTTCAACAGTGTTCAGCTGCCTAAAAGGCAATAACAGGGTAAAGGTGTGATAAGGCAAGGAAAACATTGCTCTGAAGCTGTTGGGAAGAAACAGCAGGCACAATGCATGAAAACATCACCCCTGTGCCATTATCAAACCCATTGATATGATAGGTACATGAACATGAAGAGAAGTAATGGCAGCTGCAGCACAAGAAACAGTGCTCAGCCACCATACAAGTCATGCTTCCCACCCACTTGGCACAGCAAAATGTTGGGTGCAGCAGCTTGTGCTAAGGGTGAACAAACAAATACGGGGTCAAGCGGAGCACTGTCACAGATCTGACTCTGGGTAATAACTGCAGAATCCCCAGATATAATGTAGGAAAGTCCTTGAACGGGAGCACAGACTGGGTTATACTGCAGGGATTCAAGGCTGCTGCACAGAGAACACCAGTATACACAGAAAACATGCACTTATGGCCAACTGTAGAGACTTCCAAGAATTCATGTCAGGGAGAACATCAGTACGAATGGGGAAAACCTGCATTCAGTGCCTAACTGGGGAGACTTCCAGGATTTCAGTGTCTGGCATGAACCAGCAGCTGTTGATAGTAGATAAATCCTTCAATCAAACAGAAAAGAGCAGAGCTGTAGAAAACACGTCTACTTCCCTGATGACAGTAGCAAAAAACGAATGCATGCTGGAAGTGGGAGGGGTTATTAAGTGCTGGCCTACAGGTTTTTATGTTGCCAGTGTCTATTTCTCTTGTAGGTGGCAGTATAACCCGAAAATGAATAAATCTATTGTCCCTCAATAGATAAGAGAGAATCAGCAATTTAGGTGTTACTAACCATCTGGAATATTAAAATAGAGTTGGGTTTAGGTCATGCAGGGATGTGAAACCCGTTTTATTTTCACTTCAGGAAGCTGATCAGGAGTACCCAGGAACTATTTTTAATGTGTTGGTTACTGTATTCTTGATATGAGTGAATAAATATAAATTTTAACTCTAATCCAGATCTGAACTACTTAGGATGTCTTCATGTGCTTGTACTGTTCCAGATCGTATAGCCTGGAAAGTGCACATGGGGAGGAGCCTATAAATAGTGCCTTTGAAAGTCTTTGGGCCTATAGATCAGGAAGGATTTGTGAGCACAGCACTATTTCAAAATATATCTGAATAAACCTTTTAAACGGTATTGCACTAGGTCGGTGTGCCCTTCTCTTGTTTTTTATTCTTTAGTGCCTTTTGGATGCCCATGGTCCTGAGGAGGGCTGCAAGACCTTTTGAATTCTGAATGTGGAAGGTGACTTATACCAATTAAGAATATCTATTAGGAATTTTGCCACTATTGCATGACTCTCGGTTTGATGGACCTGAGAGCAGGAGGATTGGTTTTAGCCTCAGCCCGGACTCCAGCCAGGCCACGCCCCATATATGTGTGGCGATTCTCTTTGTTTTATGTGAGGCAAAGGTGCGAACCCAGACTTAGAATCAGGATCGGCCCATCGTGGGCACATGGCGCCGCCCCCCATCCGCTGCCACCGCCCCCCCATCCACGTGCCCGGCCCCTTTCAGGACGCCGGGCACATTAATTCCTATGGCGGGGGTGGGCAAGAGTGTGTTTTTGAAGCACCTGATTAAAGCCAGGGTCTCTAACAGGCTTCAAAATTGGGTGGGCTTGGGGAGCAGAGCATTGCGTCCGGAGCCCACGCTGGTGTGTTGCAACAGCAAATGAATGTTGCTTTTGCAACACTGATCCTCCTCCCGGCCAATCGAGAAGCAGGTCTGATACCCATCACTCGATTCGCTGAAAGCACAGGCAATCCTATTGGATGCTTAGGAGGAGGGTAGGAGACGCATGGCAGTATAGAAGCGGAGAAGACACAGGAGCCGCTGCCTTGATGCCCACCGCAGCCTGATGTCTGCTAATGCCCTGATCCCCGCCATGGCCCAATGGTGCCCGATCCCCGCCGCAGCCCAATGTCGATGTGCCCACCGATGACCGATCCCCACCGCTGCCCAATGTTCTCACTGCTGCCCGATCTCCGCCGTTGCCCGATGCACCCACCGCCTAGATGGGGTAGGTGACGGTGGATCGGCAGACAGCGAGGGTGTGGGGGGTTTGAGGTGCCCCTGGGGGGGTAGTGGTTTGCCGCCACCCCCAAACAAAAAAATCACCAGCCGCCACTGCTTAGAATTAGTAATACTGTATATATAAAATGTAGAGCCATAATGAGCCATAATTTAAAAGTTAAATCTAAATCAGGGATAAGGGTTACTACAGATGATATTGCCTGACTTTACCTTTAAGCTTTAAGCTCAAGCGTATAAAAATAGATTCTCATGAATTACTACAGAAAATTTGAGTAACACCACTTCTGATGAAAGCTGCTCCCCACTTCTCACTATATTAATACTGTATATAGACTATCTAAGTAATACTGATGGATATCCCTGTTTGGCATAAAGTCAATAGAGGCCATTACAGTTGCACTGGAGTTAGGCTAGAACTGTCCTTAAGCCTGGGTTCACACTTTGAATCTGACATCCCTGCACGACTTTGCATACAAATTCTTTAACAGAAGTCAATACAAGTCACATTGAAGTTGCACGAAAAGTAGTGCAGGAACCTTTTTCTAAGTCGGAGTGACTTGAGTTACACCGATTATAGCGGTTCCATTGCAGTTAATGGGGCGCAACTTGTCACGCGACTTTGAACTTTCAAGTCACAAGATAAGCCACGGCTCAATTGGTGAATATATCAGACTAGCACACCATATATGAAAGAACGCTTGTTTAATAATTATAAAGAAAAAACTATCATCAAACACTAAGTACATACAAGAGAGTACTAGAGTAGACCTTTCTTCAGAAGCCTAAACACTTTATACTTTAACCACTTCAGGCCCGGAAGGATTTCCCAGGTTAGGACCAGAGCACTTTTTGCAATCCGGCACTGCGTCGTTTTAACTGACAATTGCGCGGTCGTGCGACGTTGTACCCAAACAAAATTTGTGTCCTTTTTTTCCCACAAATAGAGCTTTCTTTTGGTGGTATTTGATCACCTCTGCATCATTTCTGATCACCGCTGTAAACAAAAGAAGAGCGACAATTTTGCAAAAAAAACCCAAATTTCTTACTTTTTGCTAAAATACAAATCCAAAACAAATATATAAAAAAAACATGTTTTTTTCATCGGTTTTGGCCGATTTATATTCTTCCTCATATTTTTGGTAAAAAAAAATCGCAACCGCCGTTTATTGATTGGTTTGCGCAAAAGTGGCCACGTTTACGGATGATGAGAATTAATTTCTGGGGTTTTTATTTATTTTTTATTTTTTACTAGTAATGGCGGCGATCTGCGATTTTTAGCGGTACTGCGATATTGCAGCGGACATGTTGGACCATTTTGACACTTTTTTGGGACCAATGACATTTATACAGCGATCAGAAATTTAAATGTCCACTGATTACTGTATGAATGTCATTGACAGTGAAGGGGTTAACCTGCAGGGGGAGATCTAGCGGTTAAGTGTGTTCCCTGGGCGTGTTCTAACTGTGGGGGGACTGGGCTATCATGGGCATAAGAGATCTAACTGATCCCAGTGACAGGGATCAGTAGATCTCCTATGCCCCCACTAACAGAGCGGGGAACCGCCGTGTTTACATCGGCGGTTCCCCGTTCTTTGGCTGTGGCCTCTCATCGCGGCTCGCCGGCGGACATCGGGTCCACCCGAGCCGCGGGCACACTCCTCAGGAGTACGGCGGCGCGCCCCCCCCAGCGGCCACCCGCAGATCGCCGTTTTTTTACTGTATAATATACGTTAGGCGGCGTGGAAGTGGTTAATAGTAATAAGACGATCTTTCTGTACATTGCTAACAGAAAAGTTCACTCTGACTGATACTAAACTTTAAAGAACATTATAATCATGATCAGTGGATGGGCTATAATTAAGTCTGTTGGGAAGCGTGTCTAGATAGTAGAGTTATTGCTCATAATACAATGTTGGCAAGACACAATGTTGGCAAGGCACAGCACAGATGGAAGTGAGCTATGAATGGAAAGAAAAGACAAAGATCAAACTTGCTTAACAGAATTTGTAAGCTATAAAATACATGGAAACTGTGACTCTTGTTCTAGAGTTCAACACAAGGAGAAGCTTTTAAGCAATCAGTAACTTCCTTCAGCAGTGAGTTGAACAACAGGGTCTTCTTCAGTTCTATTCCTTTGCTAAATCCACAAACATGCGACACTACTTTGTCCCTAGTGGCCCTCCCATCCTTGGATAGTGCCAGGGGGAGTACCGGCTGGCCTGTCGGCTGCTCCATTAATTGTTGAAGAGCAAAATAGCAAAGCAAGGACTGGTATAAGTATGCATCATGTGCTGCTGAGCCTGGAATTCCTTCTTGAAACGCCTACATTTGTTAAAGTAAAGAAAATATATCAAGGCAAAATTAAAAGACAATCCATTACATCTTTGCAATGCATACACATTTCACTGTGTTCCCTTTAAACACCTTGCAAGCAGGGGTGTTGCTAGGTCTACAAAAGATCTGGGGCTAGAGCCCACAGCAGCGAAGTAAAGAAAGTCATACTCTTGAGCGGGCATACACATGTATGTATGTATATATATATATATATATATATATATATATATATAAATATTGTTACATATCTGAGTGCTGATCCTCCTTACATCAGGGTCCCCAGAGAGCACTCCTTACATCAGGCTCCCAAGAGAGCCCCTTCCTTACATCAGGGTCCCCAGAGAGCCCCTTCCTTACATCAGGGTCCACAGAGAGCCTCTTTCTTACATCAGGGTCCAAAGAGAGCCCACCCTTACATCAAGGTCCACAGAGATCCCCCCCTTACATCAAAGTCCCCAGAGAGCCTCCCCGTATATATAAGGGTCCCTAGAGAGCCCCCCATACATCAGGGTCCCCAGAGAGCCCACTATACATCAGGGTAAACAGAGAACCTCCCCCTTACATCAGGGTCTACAGAGAGCCTCCTCATACATCAGGGTCTACAGAGAGCCCCCCTATACACCAGGGTCCCCAGAGAGCCTCCCCATACATCAGGGTCCCCAGAGAGTCTCCCCATACATCAGGGTCCGCAGAGAGCTTCCCCATACATCAGGGTCCCCAGAGAGCCTCCCCATACATCAGGGTCCCCAGAGAGTCTCCCCATACATCGGGGTCCCCAGAGAGTCTCCCCATACATCAGGGTCCCCAGAGAGTCTCCCCATACATCAGGGTCCCCAGAGAGCCTCCCCATACATCAGGGTCCCCAGAGAGCCTCCCCATAAACCGGGTCCCTAGAGAGCCTCCCCATACATCAGGGTCCCCAGAGAGCCTCCCCACACATCAGAGAAAGATGATGGTGGATGAGAGAGGGTGAAAGAGAGACCCCCTATCCCTGCCTGCAGTCCCTACTGTCCCAGCCTCGGTCTGTGTGGGTAGGTGTGTGTGTGATCCACCTACCTCCCACCTGTCCTCGGTCAGCCTTTTTTCTTCCTGTTCCATGACAGTCACAGCGAGCTAGGAGAGAAGCTTGGAGAAGCCGTGCAGGCTCTGGGAGGCACCGGGGATGCTGCTCAGGGTGGTGGTGAGGCCTTGTCTTCTCTATCTCACTCCCTCCTGGGCTCTTCCCGGCTGCCCAGACTTCCCCCTCCCTATTTGAAGATGCCACTGCCCTGCACCCCACCGCCACCGGACCAGCAGCATCTGCTCCTATTCAGGACCATGACAAGGGGACTGGGCTCAACTCTTTAGGCCCCACAAGAACTAGAGCGGAAGAGGAGGAAGTGGAACCCTCCTCCGCTTTGAATGCTGGGCAGGGAGGGAGTCACGGCCATGATGTCACTGGTTGCTAAACACTAGGTAGCTCTAGCAACTAGTGACCAGGAGTAGAGTCAGGTGGAGGCGAGGGTGGAGCTGAAACCAGTGCTACCGCGGCTCATTCTGCCCCTACCTCCTGCATTCTGGACCGGGACATACCTGCTAATTGCAGAACTGCATCCACTCAGTAAGAGACTCGGGGCTATGGGCCCCAGACTCGGGGCTATAGCCCCAATAGCCACCTCCTAGCAACGCCCCTGCTTGCAAGTACAGAGAAATATAAACTGATCTGCCAGAAATGCATTCAGCTTTAAAGAGGATCTGCACTCTGTAAACAAAAATGTAAAAGTCAGCAGCTACAAATATTGTAGCTGCTGACTTTTAAAAAACACACACTTACATGTCCCAGGATCAAGCGATGTTCTTACCTGGCCCGGCTCTTTGCAGGTCTTTGGGGCATCTTAACTGTGACTTCTTGGGGCTTCACAGCTGGCTGCCCACTGCGCATGCATGAATTGCGCTGCGTCCCATGAATCTTTCCGCAGTCATCTGGGACCTGTGACGTGTTGCAAGAGGCGGTGGGAGAAAGAAGGGGGGGGACTTCCACTCGGATCGCCGCAAACCAACCAAAAGTGGGAGTGGGCACCTGTCAAAATCGGGTACCCGCTCCCCCCTCCCCCATCAAAAAAAGGGCATTCCAAATATGGGAGAGGAGGTGGGAGGAGGAGGAAAATGAAAACGTCTCCTTTTGGGTGAACTTCCACTTTAATTTCCTATTGTGAGCTGGCAACATACAACATTTTTGCCAACTGAGTGGTGTCAGCCCTGCCCAGTTTTCTTTTGCTAAACTGCTCAACCACTTCCACTGTGATCTCCTTAGTGTAGACACTAACTGACTTTTAGTCCCAAGGAAAAATGTGGGGTAATAACACAAGGAGTGTGCAGAGGACACAAGACAGCTGTGAATGTCTGACAAGTTCAACACCTTTGCATAACACAGACATAATAAATGCATCCAGAAAGGCTTGTAGTGGAGCTCCAAGCTGGAGGCTTCAGGATCTTCCTACCAGTACTCAGAGCACAGGAGCAGGTGTCTGAATGCACCAATTCAGAAGTGTAGGGAACCAAGGGAAAAAACGTGTCTCAAAACGACCCGAGAAGGTATAAAATGGTTGCAGCTGCATATTGTCACATAATATAATTTCACATGTTTAACAAAAATTTTTAGTAAAAGATACTTTAATTTTAGTCCACACAAACACATGTTACAGATTTTTTGCAAAATGTAAAAGATGAGGTTGTGAAAAATAAATATATACCCAACACGTCAAGCCTTAAAATTGCACACACCAATGAAATAGGGTGGCACAGTGGTGTAGTGGATAGCACTTTTCGCCTGGTTCAAATCCCAACCATGACACTACCTGCCTGGAGTCTGCATGTTCTCTCTGTGCCTGCGTAGGTTTCCTCTGGGTACTCCGATTTCCCCCCACAATCCAAAGACATGCTGGTAGGTAAATTAGATCCTGTCTAAATTGGCCCTAGTATATGTATGAATGTGAATTAGGGACCTTAGATTGTAAGCTCCTTGAAGGTAGGGACTGATGTGAATGTACAATGTATATGTAAAGCGCTGTGTAAATTGACAGCGCTATATAAGTACCTGAAATAAATAAAATAAATAAATGGAGACAAATTGTGGTACCCAATATTGTACGCTGGCATCACTTTGAGAACATTTATAGGTATTCGGTTTTCAGAGTTACTCTGAAAACTGACTCCTGATGTCTCTCTTGCCATTCCATGAAGCTAATGGAGCACAGATTGTGCTTCATTAGCTTCTTTCTCAGCTACAACGGCCAGGGAGAGCGAAAGCTGAACCCAGAAAAAACATATTACACATTGGGGTTGATTTACTAAAACTAGAGAGTGCAAAATCTTGTGCAGCTGTGCATGGAAGCCAATCAGCTTCTAACTTCAGCTTATTCAATTAGGCTTTGACAAAAAAACTGGAAGCTCATTGGTTTCTATGCAGAGCTGCACCAGATTTTGCATTCTCCAGCTTTAGTAAATTGACCCCATTGATTGCATGTTCATTCGCCAGGGAGGAGATTAATGAACAGACGTTCGCTGGCCTCCATCCATTCCACCTACCACCTCACCATGGGTAAAGGCATGGGTCACTTTAAACTGACAAAACAAAATCTTCATATTTGTAGAGGGGGGCCTGCTTTGCTGCCCGCTATTTCTGAGACTTTGCCAAGGGGCCACTGAAAGAATGCAGACTCTTTTAGCAGGGAGCATATGTATATTTATGCCTGCATTTCAAAGACAGAGTGCAGTGTTGTTGTGTGGAGCAGACTCCCTCTAGTGGCCAAAGACAGGAAGATCATGTTGTCACATTTTACAGTCACAGTCTTTATTCCAGCAGAAGCAGTGCATCTTGGGATTCGTAGTTCACTTCTAGGAAGTTTCCCTTGGACTGCCTTCAGGAAGAATTGCATTTCCCACAAGACTGTGCGGTGAAAAGGGACTTCTGGGGGAAAACGGTGCATCTTGGGAGACTATTTAAGCAGAGGCTGTGGCCTGCTTCAGTCTCTTGGAACAGCGTGGTCGACCAGCAAGGATCCTGTGTGTCTCTCCCAGGTGGGCTGCAGGCTGAGGCCTAGCAACAGCGATCCAGCCAGCTAAATTCCTGTGGTGTCCCAGCCAGCTGCGGTGATTCAGTATTCTAAAGGGGGACCAGTGGGACCAGCAAACCAGCGTTCAAGTCTGTTCCAGAGCCAGCGACATCCATAGAGTGAGAATCGGTCCTTCTGGAGAAGACTGCAGCAGAATAGTGGAAGCTGTCTTCCCTCAGAGCAAAAAAGGCAAGAGAACATCATCATTTCCAGCGTCTTCAGCACACCCTGAACAGCCGGACTGACCTCTGTATCGATCGATTGGTGTGGTAAGCAAACAATACATCTGTGTCTGAGTATATTAGGTTGTTTTTCATACATCTTCCATGACAGACAGACTCAGCTCAATCAGAAGATTATACTAACCTGTACACAGGTCCCCCATTAACAGATAATATATTGATTCCAAGGGTATCTGTGCCCATTTGCAGGAGACAGGGACACTGCACAGACTGAGTGATATTAAATCCTGTGTACAGGGGTCATTGCTCTTTTGCTCTGCTGTTCAGCCACTATAGTTCACTTTGCTACCTGGACATCAAGTGCACCAACGCCAGGCTAGCCAGAGATCTTGGACATCTCAATTGTGAGGACGCTCACTATCACTCTTTTGGTATCAGTAGTTTAGTGATCCCAGTGACTACCTTTTAAGGGGAACTCTCATTACAACTGCTACAGTAATAATTTGTATTGGTGGCCTATAGCTTCACTTTTTCATGACTTGGGCCTGTGATTTCAGGATTCGAGGGAAACAGACTGACGGTTACTAAGCCAGATTAGTTCCCCTTTATGCCTGAGTGCATAGGTCATTTTAAGAGCCATTCAAACTGACTGCCTGTATTAATTTCAGGTGCATATTTGAGTCATTGTTTATACCATTATATGTCACAGTTTACTATTTTTTGTCATTTGAATCTCAGTGTGTGGTTTGTTTGAATATGAAAAGTCTACCAGTAAACAAACCTGTTTACTCCAATTGTGTCTGCCTTACTGTGCATTGCAAATACACTATTGCTAGGTGTGCCAGAGGGGTTGGGACAGTTATTTGGGGTTGAGAGGCAGAGGCCCGGACAAATATAAATCAAATTAGCAGCTCTTTCGGGGGTACCGCTACACGTGGGGGCTCGTCCATCCGGGATATTTCCACTATTCTGCAGTCAACTTACTTAGTCACCATCCCTACAGGCATCAAGATGGATCCTGCTGCTGCGTTCCGTTGGTGCGGCGAAGAAGGCGCCCGCTCGGAGACGAGTGTGGTAATCAATCTCCCTGGGGAAGCCTGAACTGAAGAACAAATCAGTCAGGCAGTGAAGACAGTGGCCCCAGATAAGAAAGCATGGGTGACTGATGTCAGGCCAGAGCACGGGGCTTCTTGCACTTTCAAGGCACCAATGTACAATTGGCCAACAAAACGGAACTGTGCATAATCCACCCTAAGGCCCTAGAAGAGGGTCCTACCAGTTCCAGACAAGCTGTGGAAACAGAGGGAGAGATCCTCTCCCTTACACCCCTGGCCACCACCTGGCCAGAATTTTTCACTATCAAGGGAGAATTTGTATCAAAATGCCAGAAGGGCAATCCAGTATGTTCTGGGGCTGGATATTGGAAGCTGGGGATTTTCTCGGGAACACAGCCCATGCCCACTGGGGAGGAAGGATATGAAGTTTGGATGGAACAGGCCATGCAAGCACTAGAAGAGTGGGACCTGCCAGAGGCCCAAAAGAAGCAATGAATCAGTGAGAGTTTGCGAGGGGCCGCTGCTGAGGCTGGAACTTGAGGTTCAGCAACACGACCTGTACATCTTATGACTACCTGGCAATGCTACAGGAGGAGTTTGGGAGGACAGAGAAGGCAGCTGACCTGATCTATCAGTTTAAACATGCCCTTCAACGCCAAGGTGAACGCCTGTCTGAATACATCAGGCGGCCAAACAAGATGCTATACCAGATTGTACTAAAGAAGGGAATGATGCCTTTCGCCATAGACCAGGCCTGGATACAACAAATTCTAAAGGGGGCCCTACGCTCTACCCAATCTGGCTTCAGCTGAAGACCTCTGTGGGTGCTATGTCCCTAAAATACCCAGAACTCATCAAAGTAGTGAGAGAAGAAGAGTCCATGTTCCAGGACAAACGAGTAGCAGTTCCTCCAACCTCTGCACCTCTGGCTGAAGTCGGGTCCGTGGGGGCAGTGGAACAACACTCTGAAATAGCCGCCCTGAAGTCTCAGATGGCACAGGTAATGGAGATGATGACCTTGCTGGCAGCAAAAATCACCAAGACAGCGGATGAGAGTGTCACGGAAACAAGTGTGCCCCTGACTTCATCGACTGCCTCTGGTGGGAGGCCAAAGACTAATGAAGTGTGCTTTAACTGTGGAGGAGTGGGACACTATAGACGAGTGTGCCCAAGCCCAGCGAAGCCTGAAGTACAGCGCCAGAAGCCGGCGGGGAAAACTTCAGAGGACCCCAGTGAAGGAGCCAACTGGGTGTCCATCTCCAATAGCAAGCTCCAAAGTTAGACGCAAAGAGACAGCAGTGGGGGTACAAACTCTCTCAGAGGGCCCCCGTTTTTGTCTCAGAGTGACCCAGTGTTGCGTCACCCTTGACGAGGGCTGACCGGCTTCGGAGAATCAATGCATACCAAACTCCCAGAAATCAGCCAAGACAAAAAACGGGTAAAAAAAAACCCGCAAGAAAGGAGTGTGGATACAAGCTAACGAACAAGCCAAGGCCACTGTGTCCTCAAAGTTCCCAGGCAAGCTAGTGGGACCTTCTCCTATTGTACCCATCCAAGTTGAGGGAATCTACACCAGGGCCCTTTCAGATACTGAAGCTCAAGTGACCCTCCTTTACCGAGACTTTTATGACCGGCATCTTAACCACCTGCCATTGCAGAAGTTAGAAGAGCTGGAGATATGGGGAATTGGGACTCAGAACTTCCCCTACAATGGCTACCTGCCAATTATATTTACCTTTGATCCCTCTGTAACTGGAAAGGCCGATGACATTTGATAATTTGGCGGTGGTCTGTCCCCACCCACCAGGGGCCAGTAAGAGTTCTCTGATCATCGGGACTAATACTGATCTCGTCAGAAGGCTGTTGACACCTCTTGTCCTAGAGCCTAACACCCCAACTGCTAATGTGCACCCTATGCTGAGACAAGCCTACCGGTGCCTAGTACAGAAGAAGAAGGCCCCAGCCGAGGGGGTAGGAAAGGTGTGGCAACTGGATCAGAGTGAGAAGGTACTACGGCCCAAGGAAGTTGTCACGTACCTGATGGTAGAGTCTGGCTTATGAAGCACTCATGCAGGCTGAAGAGCAGTGGTGCAGGCCGGGTTGGAAGCAGGCTGGCGGTGCAGTACAGAAGGAGCAGGCAGGTGGATGGTCGGGTACAGGCAGGGCTGGCAACGGGTGGGCAGCAGAAGTACACAAGGATCAGGCAAAGACATGGTCGAGGGCAAGCCGGGGTCAGTGCAGGCAGATAACAAGCAGGTCAAGGATAGCCGGGTCACAGATAACAAGAAGCTTCACTAGCACGGATCACAGGGGGTGACAGGTACCGCAAAGCTGTAGAACGGACAGCACTGATTTCAGGGTGTTGTCAGCTTAAATGGCCGTTTGGGAGCCAATGCCGGCGCATACGCGCACGCACACATGCACTGGCGCGCGCTCAGGCCTCCCTGCCCGAATACCAGGGGCAGCGGTGGTCTCCTGACATTGCCCCCCCAAGGGGCAGCCTCCAGATGCCCAGCCGGGCTGTTAGGAAAATGACCCCCTGGCCGTTTCTGGCTTCCGTGCGCGATCGCACGCTTACTACGTCGCCAATATCAGCCATTTAAGCGGGTCAGCACCAGGAAGCAAGTGCTGTCCGTTCTACGGCGTTTGTGTGTTCCTGAAGCTACCTGTGAACCTGATTGTTTGTTCCTGTGACCCGGCTTGTCTTGACCCTGCTATTGATCTCGGTCTGCACCGACCCCGGCTTCCTCGACCACTCTTCTGCCTGCTCCCTTGTACCTTGCTGCCCGCCTGTTAACGAACTCTGCCTGTACCCGACTACTCTTCCGCCTGACCCATCTGTACTATTCTGCCAGCCCGTTATCGACCTGGCCTGCATCACTACGCTTCAGCTTGCACGAGTACCACACGGGCCAGCATACCAACACCAGTGACCCAGTCCGACCCTCGTGCCTCTCTGCACTCCCGAGCTCCCTGCCTGCACTACCAGGGGTTCGGGAATCAGGGTCGTAAGAGAGGTTTCCCACTGCATAAGTCAGACTCCACCACCAGGTATGTGACAGCAACGGACAGCCATGTCTGAGTCTGCACAGGGGCCCTCTCCAATGCGGGACCTATGCATTCACTTGACTGGGCTTGCCCAAGCCATAAAAGACTTACAAGAGGGGTACACCCTAATGAAAAGCCAAGTCCAGGAACTTTCCATGTCGGCTGCATTAAGCTTCAACCAGCATATCGTCATCCTGCCCACTGAGCCAGAAGTACCGTTACCTAAACAGTTCTTAGAGGACCGCAGGAAGTTTCGGGGCTTCCGCAGCGCCTGTGAACTGTATTTTGCGCTGCAACCCCGCACCTTTTCCTCCGAAGTCACTAAGATGGAGCTGGTTATCTCTCTCCTATGAGATGAACCCCAGGCATGGGCACACCGCCTCCTGGAACAGAGAGCACCTGAAACAGTGGACCTGCACCTCTTCTTCCGGCCCATGGCATTACTCTATGAGGAGCCCCACTTGGCCGCAACCACAGAGGCAGCTCTCCATGCCCTTCAGCAAGGCCAACGCACGGTGGAAGACTACATTGCAGAGTTCCGGCGCTGGGCTGCTGACACAGCTTGGAATGATGCGGCCCTCCGCCATCAGTTGGGCCTGTTTGATCCACTGAAGGATGAACTGGCTTGAGTGGGGACACCCCAATCTTTCGAGGCTCTGATTGACTTGGCCATCCAGGTCGACCGCCGCCTGCGGGAACGCAGGGCCGACCGATCTGCAAGAAACCTGACAGAACCCAGGCCTACTGTGCGTCCACGCACACCCCTTACCCCCGAAGAGAGACACAGATGCCTCAGCCTCGGCCTGTGCCTGTACTGTGGAGGTTCTGGGCATTGTGTCAGGTCATGCCCAGCGTAGGGTCCCATCTCCCCTGAGGGAGTGATCCTGTCCTTGTCCGACCGGGCAACCCACCTGGCGCTTTCTTTGTCTCTGCAACTCCCCAATGGGAGCATCCAAGTCCCGGCCATCCTGGACTCAGGCGCCTGCAGCTGCTTCATAGACTTATCCTTTGCAGCACAGCACCAGATTCCTCTGAAACCCAAGGCACACCAGATGGTCATACGCCTGGCCGATGGATCACTCATCAAATCGGGTACAGTTACCCACCAGCCATTCCCCTCCTTGCCAAGACTGTCACTGGCCATTGCGAGTACCTGTTCCTAGATGCTATTGCATCCCCTAGATGCTATTGATACCCAGTCATTCTCGGGCTCCCATGGCTGCAGGCACACTGCCCCGACATGGACCACAGGGGACGTTCAGTTCACGTCCATCTACTGCCGGCATCACTGCCTACAGCAACCCCAGGAGCTCTCTTCCCCTGTCTTATGTCTGGATTCCGACCCTAACCAGGAAACCCGAGATGCAGTTCCCACAGCTTATCACGGTTTCCTGGACGTATTTAACAAGAAGGGGGCAGACAAGTTGCCACCTCACCGGGCCTACATTGCCCTATCGAACTGCTGCCAGGTGCAGAAGTACCTTTTTACCCACTTTCCGAGGGGGTACTAAAGGCCCTCAAGGCCTATCTAGATGAAAATCTAGAGAAGGGTTTTATCCGGCCATCCACGTCCCCTGCTGGAGTGGGAATATTCTTTGTTGAGAAAAAAGACCAGTCATTGAGACCGTGCATTGATTACTGGGACCTCAACAAGATCACCATCAAAAACCGCTATCCCTTACCCCTGGTACCCAAGCTGTTCCAGTGACTGGGCGCTGCTACTATCTTCTACAAGTTGGATCTCCGCGGGGCCTATAACCTTATTCGCATCCGCCAGGGTGACGAATGGAAAATGGCTTTCAGAACAAGATTCGGTCACTATGAATACCTAGTGTTGCCCTTCGGGCTCTGCAACGCTCCAGCCACCTTTCAGCACCTGGTGAACGATGTGTTCAGGGAATAGCTAGATCTGTTTGTCATAATCTACCTAGATGACATTCTTATCTTTTCCTCATCCCTGGAAGAACACCGCAGGCACATCAAGTGTGTCCTGGGGCGCCTACGACAACATGGACTATACACAAAAGCTGACAAGTGCATGTTTGAATGTTCCAGCATCCCTTTCTTAGGCCTCCTCATCTCAGTCTCCGGGGTCACTATTGATCCACAAAAGGTCTCCGCCATCCTGGACTGGCCTGCACCAGTGGACAAGAAAGGGGTGCAACGGTTCGTAGGCTTTGCAAACTTTTATCGCAAGTTTATTAAGGGGTTTTCCCCTGTGATTGCCCCCATTACTCAGCTGACAAAGCAAGACTCCCGGTTCCGTTGGACTCACGAGGCTCATCAGGCCTTCCTAACGCTCAAGCCATTATTTACTTCTGCTCCTGTCCTGAAGCATCCGGACCCAGTCTTGCCCTATATCTTGGAGGTGGATGCCTCGGAGACCACGGTGGGGGCGGTCCTGTCCCAGAGACGAGGCCCCAAGGCGTCCCTTCCCCCCGTCGCATTCTTTTCCCGGAAGCTCTCGCCACCTGAGACCAACTATGATGTTGGGGATCGAGAGCTGTTGGCAATTAAGTCTGCCTTGGAGGAATGGCAGTATCTGTTGGAGGGAGCCGCACATCCTGTTCTGGTCTTCACGGACCACAAGAACCTTGAATACCTCCGGACTGCAAAGAGACTTCAACCCCGTCAGGCACGATGGGCGCTCTTTTTCTCAAGGTTCCAACTCCACATTACTTACAGGCCTGGGTCAAAGAACACTAAACCAGACACTTTATCCAGGATGTTCAATGACTCTGAAAAACCGGCGCCACCAGACACCATCCTTTCCTCCCAGAGCTTCTTGTTATCTCAAGAGGACCTGCTATCCCGGCTCAGGCGGGCTCTAACCAGTGTCACCACGCCACCTGATCCCCGGCTGGTACTGAAAGACGGGCTGTGGTGGTACCGTGACAGGATCTTCATACCCGAGGAGCTACGCCTGACCATCTTTGAACTGTGCCTTGACCACCAACTGGTCTTCTGCTGATGAGAACTTAAAAAATACGTTGGCGCCTGCCCAGTCTGCGCCCGCAACAAGACAAGCAGGGCCAAGGCCTGGGGTCTACTAAACCCACTTTGAATTCCCGGATGCCCATGGTCCCACATTTCCATGGAATTTATAGTCGAATTGCCTCCCTCTGTCGGCTTCAACTCCATCTTTGTGGTCGTAGACCGCCTCGCGAAAATGGCCCATTTTATACCCATGAAGGGTACCCCGTCTGCTACAGAAACAGCGAAAGCCTTCATTAAGGAGATTGTCTGTCTCCATGGAGTCCCCACCAATATAGTCTCTGATTGTGGCATACAATACACGTCTCGGAAGGCAATATGCTCCGGTTTGGGGATTGAACTATCATTCTCGTCTGCTTACCATCCGCAGACGAACGGCCAGACTGAGAGAACTAACCAAACCCTGGAGCAGTACCTCCGTTGTTACTCTTCCTTCTCGCAGGATGATTGGATCTGACTGCTTCCGGTAGCCGAATTCACCTACAATAACACGGTGCATTCGGCCACTAAACAATCTCCATTTTGGGCGAATTTTGGCTACCATCCCACATTCCTACCCAGCGTGAGTCCAGAAAGTACGGTGCCAGCGGCCCAAAGCATCACAGAATTCTTTGAAAGAAACAACCGGTTGCTACAGGAGACACTATCCTGGACCCAGGAGCTCAACAAGAAGGCCTTTGACAGAGGGAAGCGAGGGGAGTTGGACCTGCAACCAGGCAAACGAGTTTGGCTGGCAACTAAAAACCTGAAACTTTCCTACCCCTCCTTCCCCGTAAAAGAAAAGAATCAAGAAGGTGGCATCTGAGCCTGTCCTTCCTCCATCCATGCGAGTCCATCCGGTGTTTCATGTCACGCTACTCAAGCTGGTGACCCAGGATCCCTTTCAGGGACGGAGGACAGCTCCACCGGGGCCAGTTCTGGTGGACGGAGGGGAGGAATTTGAGTTGGAGGCTATCCTGGCATGTCGGAAGAGGGGATGATCAATCCAGTTCTTGGTCAAATGGAAGGGGTATGGCCCAGAGGAGAACTCATGGGAACCCAAGGACAACATCCACGCCAAGGAACTTATTGAAAAATTCTGGAAGAAGCACCCAGAACTGAGAGCCCGGTTGGGCATCCGGAGGCTGCCCCTCGGGGGGGGGCAATGTTAGGAAAATTACCCCCTGGCCGTTTCCGGCTTCCGTGCGCCACTAGCGGCCATTTAAGCGGGTCAGCACCAGGAAGCAAGTGCTGTCGGTTCTACAGCGTTTGTGTGTTCCCGAAGCTACCTGTGATCCTGATTGTTTGTTCCTGTGACCCGGCTTGTCTTCACCCTGCTATTGATCTCCGCCTGCACCGACCCCGGCTTCCTCGACCACTCTTCTGCCTGCTCCCTTGTACCTCACTGCCCGCCTGTTAACGAACTCTGCCTGTACCCAACTACTCTTCCGCCTGACCCATCTGTACTGTTCTGCCAGCCCGTTACCGACCCGGCCTGCATCACTATGCTTCAGCTTGCACAAGTACCACATGGACCAGCACACCACCACCCAGTCCGCCCCTTGTGCCTCCCTGCACTCCCGAGCTCCCTGTCTGCACTACCAGGGGTTTGGGAATCAGGGTCGTAAGAGAGGTTTCCCACTGCATAAGTCAGACTCCACCACCAGGTACATGACACGGGCCCTTAGATCTGGGTGATTCCTCCAAAAAGACCTGACAAGTTCTTTGGCGTGAATGTTCTCTTCGGTTCCCAGGAGCTCTCCTCTGGTCCGTACCGCTTCCACTTGATCAGGAATTGAGTCGAATTGAGTCGAACCCCCTCTTACTCTGCAGTCGAGGATGGCCTCAATCTCGTACTCCTCTCCACTAGAACTGGTTCAGGTGGAGCCGTTTTCCTCCCTGAAAAGTGGTCCTTAGTCAAGGGTTTGAGCAAAGTGACGTGGAACACCGGGTGTACATGAAGAGAAGGGGGGAGACTCAGCTCATACGCCACCCTATTAATTTTCCTCTTTATCGGAAAGGGTCCGATGAACTTAGGTCCAAGTTTCCTTGAGGGGCAGGACAGTTTTCGATTTTTAGTAGCCAACCAGACTTGATCGCCCGGCTGCAGGTCCAATTCCCCTCATCTCCTTCTATCAAAGGCTCATTTGTTGCATCCCTGCGTCCGGGATAATGTCTCCTTCAGTAGCTTGTTATTTTCCTCAAGAAAACTGGCAATGCCTTGTACAGCAGGCACTGTACTTTCTGGCATCAAGTTGGGTAAGAAGGAGGGGTGGTAGCCGAGATTCGCCGAGAACGGTGATTGATTGGTGGCAGAGTGAACAGAGTTGTTGTAGGCTACCGGTAGCAGTGAGACCCAATCATCTTGGGAAAACAAGGAATATCTGCTCGTTCTCTCCATATGGCCATTTGTCTGTGGGTGGTACGCGGAGGAGAACGACAATTCAATTCCTAAGACCGAACATAGGGCTTTCCAGACCCGAGACGTGAACTGCACACCACGGTCAAACATGATGTTGGTGGAGATTCCGTGGAGGCAGACAATCTCCCTGATGAAAGTTTCTTCGGTTTGGGTTGCAGAAGGCGTGACCTTCATGGGGATGAAATGTGCCATCTTAGTAAGGTGATTAACTACTACAAAAATGGTAGTGAATCCTGAGGATGGTGGCAGTTCACTATAAAATCCATGGAGATCTGTGACCACGGGCGTTCAGGAATAGGGAGCAAATTCAATAGCCCCCATGCCTTGGTTCTGTCACTCTTATTGCGAGCACAGGAAAGACAGGCCTTAACATATTCCCTGCAGTCCTTATCAACTAGCGGCCACCAAAAGGAACGTGTGAGCAGCTCCGCAGTCTTACGACCCCCAAAATTTCCTGCTAATTTGAGGTCGTGGCATAGTTCCAGGACTGCCAGACGTTGTTCCTCGGGGACACCACAGCCCGTGGGATAGAGGACCCAGCATGGGATTGCCTGATCTGGGATAAGAGATCCTCTTGGGTCAAAAGAAAGTTCCAGAAGGGAAGGATCATATCAGGTGGAGGAGGATCCCCTGGCTCATGAAACATTTGTGACAGGGCGTCAGGTTTCACGTTTTTCGACCCAGGCCTGTAGGTGATAGGGAGCTGAAACCGTGAAAAGAAGAGGACCCAGCGAGCCTGACGGGGTTTGAGTCTCTTGACAGTACGCAGGTACTCCAGGTTTTTATGATCAGTAAAGACTAAAACTGTATGTGAGGCTCCCTCCAAAAGGTACCGCCATTCCTGCAAGGCAGACTTAATAGCAAGAAATTCCCTGTCCCCAACATCATAATTTCTCTCCGGGGGTGTCAGCTTCTGAGAGAAGAAGGCAATGGGGTGAATTGCGGCTTTTGGCCCCCCGTTTTTGGGAGAGTACCGCTCCAACCATCGTCTTGGAGGCGTCCACCTCCAGAATGTAGGGCAGAGCAGAGTCCGGGTGTTTCAGAACTGGGGCAGAGGTGTAGAGCTCTTTGAGCCGCTGGAAAGCTGTTTGGGCTTCAGAAGTCCAGAGGAAGCGGGTGTTTTGCTTTGTCAGCTGGTTGAGGGGGGCGATGACTGCAGAGAACCCCTTAATAAATTTCCTATAAGCGTTGCACCGCTTTCTTGTCAGTTGGTGCCGGCCAGTCCACTATAGCTGAGACCTTCTGGGGGGTCCATGGTTATGCCCGAGACAGAGAGGACGAAGCCCAGGAATGAGATGCTGGAGCATTCAAATGCGCACTTCTCAGCTTTCGCATATAGCCCATGGTGGCAAAGACGGCTCAATGCGCTTTTAACGTGCTGGCCATACTCTTCCAGGGAAGGGGAAAATATGAGGATATCGTCCAGGTATACAACCACAAATAGGTCAAGGAAGTCCCAGAAAACTTTGTTTACAAGATGCTGGAAAGTGGCTGAGGCATTGCAAAGTCCGAACGGCATGACCACGTATTCGTAATGGCCGAACCGGGTTCGGGAGGCCATTTTCCATTCATCCCCTTCCCTGATACGGATGAGATTGTAGGCCCCTCAGAGGTCTAATTTAGAAAAGACGGTAACCGAGCCGAGTCTCTGAAATAGTTCCGGAACAAGGGGTAAAGAGTATCAGTTTTTGACCATAATCTTATTGAGGTCTCTGTAGGTCTCAGGGTCTTAAGGACTGGTCCTTTTTTTCTACAAAGAATATCCCGGCCCCGGCGGGAGATGTAGAGGGCTGGATGAATCCTTTCTTCAGATTGCCATCCAGGTAGGCCTTAAGGGCAGCTAGTTCCATTTCAGAAAGTGGATAGATTCTGCCAAAGGGTACCTCCGTACCAGGTAACAACTCGATAGAGCAGTCGTAAGATCGGTGTGGCGGCAAGACATCCGCCCCTTTCTTGCTGAACACATCCAGGAAATCGTGGTATTCTGTGGGAACAGCAAGGTGAATTTCAGAGTCAAGATCCGAACACGAGACGGTAAAGTGAATACCCAATTGTATCACTCATAGTGCTGTTATAGGCATGTACTAGAGTAGCAATATGATTTCCCCAATGTTGCTTCTTCTCTGTAGGCAAAGTTCCCAACATATTCAACAGAGTTCTATTGAACCTCTCTAGCTGAGGATCTCCTTGTGAGTGATAAGGGGTTGTTTGAGACTTTTTTATGCCCAATGACTTGCACAGCTGCTGTATAAGTTGGCTTTCAAAATCTCTTCCCTGATCAGAATGGATTTGAACAGGCAACCCATAATGAACAAAGAAATTTTCCATCAGAACCTTGGCTACTGTGGTCTCTTGCTGATCTTTGTTGGATAAGCTTGAGCATATCATGTAAAATTATCGGTTACCATTAAGATTTTACTTCTTCAACCTGTATCTGGTTGCAGACACAGAAAGTCAATGCATACCAACTCCATAGGGCCCTGACTCTGTAAATGCTCCATATTGGCAGCACAAACTGGAAGGTTCTTCCTCTGAATGGAAGGCAGTCAAGAACAACAGTAGTCTTCAACATCTCTCCTCATATCTGGCCAATAGAACCTATCCCTGACTAAGCGAAAGGTTCTCTCTATGCCTAAATGTCCATGCTCATCGTGTAAAGACACTAAAACTGAGGTACAGTGCTTTTCTGCTAGGTATAACTGCCAAGTTTCCTCAGACTCATCACCAGGGCCTCTTCTGTAAAGCAGACCATCCCTCGATTACAACCGATTACACTCTCGATGTAATGTTCTGGCATGCACAATTGTACTTTTCAACAATATAGGGTCTTGCTGTGCCAAGGCTTGAAGGGCTGCATGACATAGAGGGTCCTGCTCTTGATCAGTCTTAATCTCCTACTTGGTTAAACGAGGCAGCCCCTCACACCAGCTGGTGGAACTCCTATGGATTCAGCTCCTACAGCCCCTCTCAAGCGGTGGACTAAACCTTTGCATAGGGCTTTTACTCCTTCAGTGAACCCCTATCTGGGACCCTGTATACCCTATCTGGGGCTCTGTATACCCGATCTGGTGACTGTATACCCTATCTGGGACCCTGTATACCCTATCTGGTGACTGTATACCCTATCTGGGGCTCTGTATACCCTATCTGGTGACTGTATACCCTATCTGGGGCTCTGTATATCCTATCTGGATGACTGTATACCCTGTCTGGGACTCTGTATACCCTATCTGGTGACTGAATACCCTATCTGGGATGCTATATACCCTATCTGGTGACTGTATACCTTATCTGGGACCCTGTGTACTCTATCTGGTGACTGTATACCCTATCTGGGGCTCTGTATACCCTATCTGGTGACTGTATACCCTATCTGGTGACTATATACCCTATCTGGGGCTCTGTATACCCCTATCTGGGACCCTGTATACCCCTATCTGGGACCCTGTATACCCTATCTGGTATCTGTATACCCTATCTGGGACCCTGTAAACCCTACCTGGTGACTGTATATCCTATCTGGGGCTCTGTATACCCTATCTGGGACCCTGTATACCCTATCTTGGGCTCTGTATACCCTATCTGGGACCCTGTATACCCTATCTGGGACCCTGTATACCCCTATCTGGGACCCTGTATACCCTATCTGGTGACTGTGTACCCTATCTGGGACCCTGTATACCCTATCTGGTGACTGTATACTCTATCTGGGGCTCTGTATACCCTATCTGGGGCTCTGTATACCCTATCTGGGGCTCTGTATACCCTATCTGGGACTCTGTATACCCTATCTGGGACCCTGTATACCCTATCTGGAACTCTGTATACCCTATCTGTGACCCTGTATAAACTATCTGGGGCTCTGCATACCTTATCTGGGACCCTGTATACCCTATCTGGGACCCTGTATACCCTATCTGGGACTCTGTATACCCTATCTGGGGCACTGTATACCCTATCTGGAACCCTGTATACCCTATCTGGTGACTGTATACCCTATCTGAGACCCTGTATACCCTATCTAGGGCTCTGTATACCCTATCTGGGACCTTATATACCCCTATCTGGTGACTGTATTCCCTATCTGGAACTCTGTATACCCTATCTGTGACCCTGTATAAACTATCTGGGGCTCTGCATACCCTATCTGGGACCCTGTATACCCTATCTGGGACTCTGTATACCCTATCTGGGGCTCTGTATACCCTATCTGGGGCTCTGTATACCCTATCTGGGACTCTGTATACCCTATCTGGGGCTCTGTATACCCTATCTGGGACCCTGCATACCCTATGTGGTGACTGTATACCCTATCTGGGACCCTGTATACCCTATCTAGTGACTGTATACCCTATCTGGGACTCTGTATACTGCTATCTAGGGCTCTGTATACTGCTGTATGGTGACTGTATACTGCTATCTGGGGCTTTGTATACTGCTATCTGGGGCTCTGTATACTGCTATATGGTGATTCTGTATACCCCTATCTGGTGACTCTGTATACTGCTATATTTCACCAGCCACCACTGCAGACAACTTCTCTCCTCTGGACTGGTATGTGTGCTCAAATTTGTACATCAAATCAGGAATCTTCTCCACCTGTCCATACACTGCACAAAATGCTTCAATGTAGTCCATGGCCACACACTCAGGCTTTCCTCTCTTCAGACTGCGGATCACATCAACAGCGGGACTTCTCAAGCTTTCACTTATTCTCTGCCTTTTCACTGCTTCTGGCACATTTCAATCTTCCACAGCTTGAATAGCTTGATCCATTCAATTCCCAAATTCTCCCTCCCCTTCAGGAGAGGGAGTGTGGCCTGAGAAGAACTGCAACTTCCTGTAAAAATAATAAGTGTACCCGCGCTAGGACAAATGCATATATATGTACACCTTGAGACTGCTGCCTTCCAGGGACTCCCTCCTAGGAGGGATGGGTAATGAACAAGAAACGTACAGGAATGGCGCTGTCTCTAATAAGATCAGATAAAAAGTATAAAAATTATATAAGATATGTAAATTATTATGTAGAGGGTTATTGTATCTTGTAGTGGAATGGTTGGTGAAACATAAAACAAACAATGCTCATACATAAAGTGTTAAGGGTCCCATAAAGCACCTCAGGGTTAAAAAGTCCGTAAATGTCCGTAAATAAATAAATAGTGATTGCCGATATAAAAAATAATAATAATAAAAATGATAAAAAATGTGAAAGAAAATTCCAGAGAGTGATTGATGTGAAAAATGCTATAAAAAATGAAATAGGAATAGGGGAGAAATAAAACGGATCCTCGATAGTGTATTATCGTATGGTAAATTTATTAAAAAATTTTCCTTTAAAAACATCCAAAGCGTCTCCCAGTAAAAACAGAGCTGGCAGGCTTCACCTGCTTGAGGAAGGTTGGATCCTCTTCCTCTCTGCTCGCTCTGCGTTCCACCTCGTGAAACCACCAAACCGGAAATGACACAGTACGTTAGGCCACGCCTTACGCGTTTCGTCACTTGACGTCGTCTGAGGAACAGCGTGGACCCTCCCATCCCTTAAAGGGAAAAGAGCCGGTGCAGGATGCAAAGACCCCATTTACCAAAGGTGCACTACCCCTGCAGGGGTGAGAAAAATCTGGTAAGTGAGGGCACAACTGGGGGGAGCACAAGTGGATGTCACCCTTTTTTTTTTTTCAGTGGATTATATGAGCACACAAGTCACCTTATTGGGCACTGACTATTTACAGAAGGAATAATATTTTTAAGGATTCATTATAAACTGTTGCAATTCTTTGACCACTATTTTTTGGATATATTCATTTATCATTTTTTATAGCATTTTTCACATCAGTTACTCTCTGGAATTTTCTTTCACATTTTTTATCATTTTTATTATTATTATTTTTTATATCGGCAATCACTATTTATTTATTTACGGACATTTACAGACTTTTTAACCCTGAGGTGCTTTATGGGACCCTTAACACTTTATGTATGAGCATTGTTTGTTTTATGTTTCACCAACACATTCCACTACAAGATACAATAACCCTCTACATAATAATTTACATATCTTATATAATTTTTATACTTTTTATCTGATCTTATTAGAGACAGCGCCATTCCTGTACGTTTCTTGTGCAACTTCCTGTAACCCTGATTGGCCGTACTATTATTACTCTTAATCAGACTTTCCACCATTCAACTCATATCCATGTAGAATGAGGCTGGAGGCAACCCCTTGCTGTGGCTTCGGCTCCTCCTTTTTCAACATCAGAACTCACTGAACCACACAGAGATTCCTCCTGATCTGAGTCTCCTTCTGTCTGTATCACACAAGCTTCTAAGCCTTCAGCTAGACTCATAGTCTCTTCTTGAAGTTCACCAGGGACACTATATTGCCATTCAAGTAGAACATAAGTAAAGCCCTCCTCATATTCTGGCTTCAGATCCACAACATATGATCCTTGACTAGGGAAAGCTCCTCTTAACATCAGCCATACATCTTTTTCTGACCACCCAACTCCCGGTAGCTTCAACACACTCGCCAACTCCAGACGACTCCCCTCTTCCTGCACCCACTTGACCGCAGCAGTGGAGTCCATTGGATTGTTCTTCAGATCTTCTGGGGTTCACCAGAGGGGGAATCCCAGACAAGCCCCCAAATGTAGCACTGCCCCCTCAGGAGTCGCATGATAAATCGATTCCCCCTTGGCTTCCCCGACTCAGAGTCCTCCGCCACCCCGACACACTGAGTTTACTCATAGTGTTACCTCTCTTCAACAGGACACAGTACAGGAAGCACACAATATTGAGAAATCAATTATATTTACTCAAGAAAATTATGTATTCAAAAAGAACTCTGGTTTGACAAGCTATAAGAATCACTTACAGAAATGAAATTGAGACACCAATGAATAGACAGTGAACACTTTTACAGAGTCACCTGCCATACACTGGAGTGGGCACAGGAGAGCATGGGGGAATGACTACTGTATGTCAAACCACTCTCTACTATTCACTCCCTTGAGAGCCACCAAAAGAAATAAACATATGAACATATACACTACTATAGACCTGTGATCTGAAGGTCCACCAGTATATGCCAACTGCTAAACAGGTACAACTCAATTAACTATAGATAAATCGGTATAACTCAGTTGACTGTAGATATACTAGTACAACTCAAATATATCACAGCTATACATTAATTCAACCTGCTCTAAAATGGAGAGTTCTTAGGTGAATTCAGCATGCTAAAATTTGAGCAAGCATCAGAAGCCTACTAAGTGAGGGGAAATTGGTAAAAACGGTAGTAATTAATGTTCCTTGAGCAATGTGATAGGTGCGTTTTTGTAGTGAATTTTGATAGGAGAGGTAAAATCTAGTCAGGCCTGACAGTAAGTGCAGGCCTGATTGTTTTGATCTGGCTGGGGAGTGACTCAGGGAGGGCTGGAGATTGCAGGAAGGAACACCCCTTGGATACTCCTCCCTTTTTGAGCTGGAAAGCTCTGGAAAAGGGGATGAATGAGGAGGTGTCACTTTCTGATGTATGACAAGGAGCCCTGACCAATCCACAATCTGGATTGGCAGGGGTAAGGCCTCCTTAAATACAGTGATCTAGGGAGGTCTCACCAGGGAAGGGAGCCCCCAGTCTGAGGGGGGTGACCTTGAGGCCTGGTGGCTCGGGTGCAGCCAGGAAGAGGAGTTGCTTCCTGGAGCGGCACAAGGGAGCAGCAGAGAGGCTACATAGAGGACTCTTTAAAGGATCCACCGGTGTCAGTGAGTGACAGCCTCTGGGAGTTGGATGAGAAGGGTGGAGCAGGCTGGGGAGAAGACAGTGGACAGTCTGTAGAGGTTGGAGAAGCCAAGCAGGGGAAGGAGGGTCACTGGACAGTAAGGCAGGCCAGAGGGGCCTGGAAGATGGATGGGCTGGGTGTTGTACTTCATCCAGTGCCCAGCTAGCAACAGCGTACTTAGCTACACAAATGATGGTCCATGGCTTCATAACTGGGAGCCCGTGTTCCTTACCCACAATGGGTGGTCCGGAGGCTCTGATAACAGTAAGAGCAGGCCTCACCATGTGCTAGCTGTGGTGGAAGAGGAAGTGTCATGGAGGTCTGATAAATTGCCTTGGCATTCCACAGTCATCCCTATCCCCATCCAAGTTTAACCCCTAAATAAAACAAAAACAAAGTACCGGCCTGTTCAGTGACTAAGGGTGTGTGGAAATCGTATGATTGAGGGCAGCAGGCAGGTGGACCACAACTACCAGCCACCCCTTAGGGGACACATGGCTATATTTGGGGGCTCATTTTCCCGGGATTCACCTGCAAGGCTGCCAGTCGTTGCCCCTAGCAAACGTAAGAGAACTGAGCCAGGAACTGTAAATGCTTTATTGCCCTCCTTCCCCTGCTTGGCTTCTCCGACCTCTACAGACTTGTGTGTTTGCCTGCTAAACAGTAAATTCTCACAAGTGCGCCCTTGCCCATAGCAACCAGCGAGAGCAGTCGCCAAATGCTGCTCTCCCCTACCTAGTCGCTGCAACCGGCGTTGGGGCAGGCACTTGCTTCATTCTGCAATTCAGTGACTTTGTTACCATGTGCCGTTAGTTGTGGCAGCCATGCAGGTCGACCGCGCCCATGGATTACAAATATGTCCTGCACTATTCTAAGGCCGGACATTACCCACTGGATTACAAATATGCCCAGCGCTCTGCAAAAGCTGGGCATTCTGAACTTTTTGCTCCAACTCTTGCTTACAGTAAAAGGCATACTTTACTGTAAGCAAGAGTTGGAGCAAAAAGTTCAGAATGTTCTTGTTGTTAGAGGGAGAGACTGTGTTAGAGATGTGCTTTCCAGCAAAACAGTGGCTACTACAAATTACTGTTGCTACTGGCAACCACCAGCAAAGTCAGAAAGTTGGGACAAGTTCTGTCAGCGTACCTGCAAAGTTGCATCCTTCACACAAGGGATTACAGCTAGGTGACATGCTGCCAACCTACTTATCAGGACTTTTGGTGCCAGCTTGTCAGGTAACGTGGGGGGCAGCACCACGCCTTGGAAGAGTCTCAGTGCTTGCAACCAGTAGCAGACACCACGCGAGAGGGGAAGATGGCAGAAGGTGGTCATCCCTTTCCAGCACTGCCTTGGTTGTCGGATAAGCCGGGGAGGACCCTGATAGACATGGGGTCTGGTTGGACCCATGCAGGGGACTCGCATTGGGGGTGATTGACAGAGAGGAGCGGCTGTGCCTGATCTGCCCAGACTGCCGGATCCCGGCCGCGGTTTTCACTGCCTGGGCCCAGTGTGGCCATTGTGATGAGCCACTTACTTGGTTGGCGTCCGTGCAGCAGGGACCACAGTAATAAAATGTGGACCTGCCATCCGGGAGGTGTGTACCACAGCCGAGGAGGTCTCAGAGGGCTGAGTCGGGCCTGTTGTAACCACTCAAAGGCGGGGAGGAATTGCGGCCTATCGATTCCCCCGCAAAATTGGAGACAAGGGAAAAGAGAAGGAGGCTGTCCTGGCCTGTGGCCTGGCCGGGGACCTGGCTACCGTGAGTACTAATGTGCAGGAATCCGGGGTCCCTGAAATGCTGGCCTTAACTTACCCCATGTCTATCCCAGTGGAGCTGGAGCAAGCGAGCAAGGGAGGAGAGTCCCTGGAGGAGCTAGCTGGGGATGTTGGGGAAAGGGTCATAGACTGGGGTCCCCCAGACTGGTTGCAGAGTTCGAGTCCATGGAGCACCTAGCAGAGTGGTCATCTCCCAGGGCGGGGTCAGAGGAAGAGTGGATGACAGGAGGTTCACACCCTGGTGATGTCCTGTCAGAGGAGAACGAGCCTGGACCCTCACTACAACCAAGCCCTGCACCAGGAATCCCCAGTATCAGCAGCCACCTTTACTACAATAGGCCCTCCACTACCCAGACCAGAGCAGCCACATACCGCCACCATGGGGTCAAGGTCAAGTCATCATACTTTCTAGTTCGACCGGGGAGAGGGAAGGTGAAGAGTGCCTAGGCTCTCCCGGTACCAGTGAGAAGTCCAGCATAGGGTTGCTCTGGAGTGGGGCCTAGATTACCCTTACGTGTCACCCCAGGTCATGGACATTGTGAAGAACTCCCGGGAAGAGTGGGAGAATGACATGACTTGGGAACATCTCCATGTGCCTAAGCCCTTGCGGGGCCCGGAGAGCAGCCAGTGGGAGTGATTCCTGGAGTTGAAGAAGGAATGGAGTCTGGGCAGAGCTATCCGGAAAGATTGCATTGTGATCGTTAAAGCAGGACAGCCTGCAAGGAGCTATTCCATTTCTGTTCGGGGGGAGGGAGACAGTCAGGTGAGGTTACCTGATCCTCACTACTATGTGTAAGACTGTGATGTTGTACAGCCTATGCAGCACACTCCATGGACTGCCGGAGGAGTAGCGGAGTGTCCATTTTCCCCTGAATTGCAGGACAAACCAGCCTGCCACACTGTGCCCAGTGGAAGAAACGGTTTCACTGCAAGGACACTGGGGTGACGTTTGCTCCTGTTTTCATTACTTTTGAGGACATGTTGCTCGGGGAGGGGCCCCTCCCATCAGGAACCTTAGGGAGGGGCTCCTCCCATCAGGAACCTTAAAAAAAATTGACTTTCTTTGTTTCTGTTCCTGCATAACCCCTCACTGACAAGGCAAGCAGGTGAAAGCAAAGTTTCTTTGATTGTTGCTCTACTGGAGGTTTGTAACCCCCTTGCAGCAGACCTGTTTGTAGATAGTTATAGTTAGTTGTTCTCTCTTCTCTTAGGATTCCAAAGATGGACCAGCTGGTCATCCTCATCCGACGAGAGTCAAGTCAATTACCTGCTACTACAAACTATGTGGACAAAGTACTTTTCTCCCGAGGAAAGTGCTTTGGTCCAGGAATGTATATTGTGTAGGTATATGGTTAGCTGCAGGGACTTGTAGCTAGGAGTGTATTATACTGTACAGTGTGAATAATTTACAGAGATGGTATTGACATATTTTTGTACTTAAATTATTTGTACAGTTCCCCATCCAAATGTGTTCCCTTTTTCCCTCCCACTGGGTCCAGGAGATAAGTTTTGTAAATTTTCAGCTGGGGACCAGCTGATGTTTGGGTGCTGGGGGGGAAAGATGGGTGAGTGTAGCGCCCCCATAGTGATAGATGCGTTTTTGTAGTGAATTTTGGTAGGAGAGGTAAAATCTAGTCAGGCCTGATAGTAGGTGCAGGCCTGATTGTTTTGATCTGGGCTGGGGAGTGGCTCAGGGAGGGCTGGAGATTGCAGGAAGGAACACCCCTTGGATACTCCTCCCTTTTTGAGCTGGAAAGCTCTGGAAAAGGGGATGGATGAGGATGTGTCACTTTCTGATGTATGACAAGGAGCCCTGACCAATCCACAGTCTGGATTGGCAGGGGTAGACCTCCTTAAATACAGTGATCTGCCAGCAGGGGGGAGGAGATTGTCGGGTGGAGGCCTCACCCGGGAAGGGAGCCCTCAGTCTGAGGGGGGTGCCCTTGAGGCCTGGTGGCTCTGGTGCAGTCAGGAAGAGGAGTTGATTCCTGGAGCGGCACAAGGGAGCAGGAGAGCAGCAGAGAGGCTACATAGAGGGCTCTTTAAAAAATCTACCGGTGTCAGTGAGTGGCAGCTCCTGGGAGTTGGGTGATAAGGCTGGGGCAGACTGGGGAGAAGACAGTGGACAGTCTGTAGAGGTTGGAGAAGCCAAGCAGGGGAAGGAGGACCACTGGATAGTAAGGCAGGCTGGAGGGGCCTGGAAGATGGATGGGCTGGGAGTTGTACTTCATCCAGTGCCCAGCTAGCACCAACGTACTTAGCTACACAAATGAGGGTCCATGGCTTCACAACTCGGAGCCTGTGATCCTTACCCACAACGGGTGGTCCGGAGGCTCTGCTAACAGTAAGAGCAGGCCTCACCATGTGCTAGCTGTGGTGGGAGAGGAAGTGTCATGGAGGTCTGATAAATTGCTCTTCAGGCCACTAACAGCAAGTAGTGTGCAGTAGAGAGGAAGGACAAGAGTAACGGTGAGCAAGTGTATGTGCTGGAGGAAGAAGGAGTGTATATATGGCGGTGTGTATAGAAGGTCCCATGATTGATTCTTGGGCATCCCACAGTCATCCCTATCCCCATCCAAGTTTAACCCCTAAATAAAACAACAAAAACAAAGTACCGGCCTGTTCAGTGACTCTGGGTGTTTGGAAATCGTGTGATTGAGGGCAGCAGGCAGGTGGACCAAAACTACCATCCACCCCTAAGGGGGCACATGGCTACAGATGCAAATGATGAATCCACTGCTTTAGATGATGATGAGGATGAGGATGGAGATGATGATGATAATATCTCCAGCCCTCTGGCTCCTGGAATTGGCTTCCACTCCCCCTCTCCCTGCAGTTCTCCAAGATTGATCGCTTTAGCTGCACGCAGTTCTCAGGAGTACACTCCGCTTGATGCAGGGCAGGTCTCTCTCATTATCCGCTGAAGTGCTGCACAGCCACCAGCCGCCAAGTTTGTGGAAGCAGGCCGCAACTCGGCTTACAGAATGCACAAGGTCTGGCCTGATCGATCACCGCCATCCAGAGAGAGCGCACCAGGCCGCACCCTTTGTTTAAATTGACTCTCCCACTAGACACTGCTTCTCCCAGAAGCCTTCTTCTGCAGCACAGTCTGATGGGAAATGCAGTTCTCCTGCAGCACAGTCTGTGTGAGAGCACACTACAACCCCCAGAATGCATCTCTTTGAACACAGTTGAAATCACCAACTAATAAACTGGCACTAGGGGGAAACTGCTGCAATATACCTGAAAGCAGGAACGTCTTTATTGCCAGGAATATAACACTTAGCTCCTGGCTACACATGACTTCTGTGTATCTCTTTTGAAAAAGAACTCTTTCAACATGTAATTTATCAGTCTTATGTTGCAACAAATGTCTCATCTTTGTATCCATCCACACCCATGTAAAAAGAACAAATGCTTCAAGCCATGCTGTGCCCCACACCTATGCTCAATAGACAATGTCACCAAAAGTGAATGACTTTCATAGATTATTCAGGTCAAAATTGCACTTATACCAATAATCTCTCCATTTGCTTATTGTCTTTCCATTCATTCCACTATTTCCTTAAGTGATGCAAAATAGAATAGAATACTGTTATAAGGACTTTGTTTTACATCGGCAGTTCCCTGTTCGTCCCCTGTAGAAGGCGATCGTGGGTTGCCAGCGGACATCGAGTCCATCCGACCCGTGGCCACACTCACGTAGGCGGGCACCCGCAACTGCAGCTGCGCGAATCGCCATTTATAGATGGTCTGCACAGCGGGGCCACACTGCCGCCGTTTATCTATGCTGCCATGAGTCTGCATGACATTCATGTCTTGTTTGTTTGCCTACCTTTCTGCCTGTGTCCAGTTAGAGGCCGTGCCTCCCTCACCTGTGTGCTTTAGTAAACCTTCCTCAGCTGGGTTCCACCCCAGGCCCTAATTAGGAACATTATTTAACACCTGGGAGTGCAAGCCTGCGATGTCGACCAATATTGTGTGTTAGTGTCACGTACCTGGTGGTGGAGTCTGACAATGCAGCGGGCAACCTCTCTTAAGGTCCTGGTTCGGGAACCCCTGGTAGAGTAGACAGGAAGTTCCAGAGCACAGGGGGGCACGAGGGCTGGAATGGGCAAAGATGATGTTGTAAGGATCCTCCAGAGGCTTGTGCAAGGCAGAAGATTGGTGATACAGGCCGGGTCAGTAGCAGGCGGGAAAGTGCAGTACAGATGGAGCAGGCAAACGGGTTGTCCGGTACAGGCAGGGTCGTAAACAGATGGGCAGTAGAAGTACAAAGGATCAGGCAGAAGAGTCATCGTAGGCAAGCTGAGGGTCAGTGCAGGCAGAGTTCAAGCAAGGTTAGGCAAGCCGGGTCACAGGTACAGGAAGTCTCAGAAGCAAATAGCCACGGAATACACAGGGAATGCTGTAGAACGGACAGCATTGGTTGCTAGGTGCTGTATGTTTAAATGGGCCGTTGGGCGCCAATGCCAGTGCATACGCACGCGCACACGCGCACAGGTGCACACACAGACGCGCGCACACACAGACGCGCGCACACACAACATGACAACTTTTTGGGATGGTTTCTCTTGAAAGCCTTAATTAGTTCCTCCTCATGAAAGTTAGTTTCTGGTTCCCAAGAGCTTTCTTCGGGCCCATAGCCCTTCCATTTGACCAGGTACTGGATGCCGCCACCTCTCCTCCTGCAATCCAGGATGGATTCTACCTCAAATTCCTCCATCCTGTCAACCAGTACTGGTGCAGGTGGACCTGTCTTCCGGCCCGGAAAGGGATCAGAGGTCTTAGGTTTTAACAGGGACACATGAAAGACGGGATGGATACGAAACAACTCAGGCAACTCCAGTTCATATGCCACCTTATTCATTTTCCTCTTGATAAGGAAGGGCCTCAAGAATCTTGGACCTAATTTCTTGGATGGGCATGCCAGTCTCAAATTGACAGTGGATAGCCAGACTCGACTGCCTGGTTCTAGGTTCAACTTGCCACATCTCTTCTTGTGATAAGCCTCCTGTTAGCAGCCTGTGTTCTTGCCATTGTTTCCTGTAAACGTTTATTGTTGGAGGTGAAGAAATCAGGTAAGTTAGCCACAGCTGGAACCAAACTCTCGGGACAGGCATTGGACATGAAGGCTGGGTGGAATCCATAATTGGCGAAGAATGGCAATTGTTGAGTGGCAGAGTGGACAGAGTTATTGTACGCTAACTCAGCCAGCGGTAGGAGCGTAATCCAGTCATCCTGGGTGAAAGAAGAAAAACAACGCAGGTATTGCTCCAGCATTTGATTTGTAGGTTCTGTCTAGCCATTCATCTGGGGGTGATAGGCAGAGGACAAGGACAGCCCAATCTTCAGGGATTTGCATAGGGATCTCCAGAACTTGGAGGTAAATTGCACTCCACGGTCGGACACCACATATGCCGGTATCCCATGGAGCCTAACAATCTCCTTAATGAAAATGTTAGCAGTCTCTATGGCAGAAGGAGTGCCGTTCATAGGCTGGAAGTGAGCCATCTTGGGGAACCTCTCCATCACCACGAAGATGGTGGAGAACCCTTCAGAAGGGGTTAACTCCATGATAAAGTCCATGGATATGTGACTCCGAGGCCTCTCCGGGACGGGCAATGTTTTAAGGAGGTCCCATGACTGAGTCTTGCTCCCCTTACATCGGCTACAGGTGGTGCAAGACTCCACATAAAGTTTGCAGTCCCTTCCCACGTGAGGCCACCAGAACATGCGCTGTAACAGCTCGCATGTCTTGCGTACACCGAAGTGCCCAGCGAGCCAGTGGTCGTGGCAGAGGTCTAGGACTGTGGTTCGTAAGTTCTCTGTCATGAAGATCCTGTGATTGTGCCAGAGCAACCCGTCTTTGGGCTGTAAAAGGGTTCCAGGAAGGGGGTTTGCCCCCATGGTAGCTTGTCGAATCTGCGACAGCACATCTCTTCGCAGTAACAAGAAGCTTCCGGATGGCAGGATGGCATCAGGAGGTACCGGGGTCCCAGGTGCATTGAACATGCGCGAAAGGGAGTCCGGCTTGGTGTTCTTCGACCCACGCCTGTAAGTGATGTGAAAGGTGAATCGGCGAAGAAGAGTGCACACCTGGCTTCTTGTGCTTTCAGTCTCTTGGCAATACTCAAATATTCCAGGTTTTTATGGTCCGTGTAAATGAGGATTGGATGTGCTGCTCCTTCTGACAGGTACCACCATTCCTCTAATGCCGATTTAATGGCCAAAAGTTCACGATCTCCTACATCGTAATTTTTCTCGACAGATGACAGTTTGCGAGAAAAGAATGCTACCAGATGCAGCAGCGCTCTAGGTACCTTGCCTTTGAGAGAGAATTGCCCCGACCGCTACCTCAGATGCATCGACCTCCAGAACATAAGGAAGAGCAGGGTCCGGATGCTTTAGAATAGGTGCAGAGGTGAACAGATCCTTGAGCCTCTCAAAAGCAGTTTGTGCCTCAGGAGTCCACTGGAACGGGGTACCCTGTTTGGTTAGTTAAGTAATGGTTGAGATTATGGAGGAGAACCCCTGGATAAACTTCCTATAAAAGTTTGCGAGTTCAGCGAAACGCTGGATTCCCTTCTTATCAGCCAAGGATGACAGGGAAGAGAGGCGAGGCGATGGCATCAAGAATAAGGAGCTCTTGGTGACCTCCGACCATCGTGGTGGTCAGGGGAGCGGTTTCTTGTGTGACCAGGCTAGATTTAATAGTGGTGCCATCTTCCAGGTGAACTGCCATCCTGCGGGATTTAGGTCATAGAGGGATCCCATGTTGTGCAGCAAACGATAAGTCCACAAAACATCTGCAGGCTCCAGAATCGATAATTGCATGGACTGGAATAGTCCTTCCTGGAAGCTGTAAGAGTATGGAGAGGGTGAGGTGAGCAGCGTTGTTAGACACAGGATCTGAGGAGACAGCAAAGCACTTACCCAACTTGATGGGGCAGGCTCGCACGAAATGCCCTGGCTCTCCGCAGTAGAGGCAGAGGTCCAGGTCTCTTCGGCGCTGTCTCTCTTGAGGGGTCAGCGCCAGGTGCACTACCCCCTTCTACTTTGGTTCTGACAGAATCAGAGGAGGAGAGGTGGGCATGGCGGAGACGACTGGAGAAGAACTTGGAAAGCCGGAGGCATGAGGTAGCATCCATGTAGGCCAGAAATTCTCTGCGGAGCTCTCCGCTCTGCGCTCTCTGAGGCGCCGATCTATCTGAATGGTGAGATCGATGAGTTTATCCAGAGCGGACGGCACTTCTACACGGGCCAACTCATCTTTCAGGGAATCGGCTAAGCCTAGCTGAAACTGGTAGCAGAGGGCTGCCTCATTCCTGGCTGTGTCACTGCTCCAAGGCCTGAACTCAGATGCATAGTCCTCCACCGGGCGGAGGCCTTATCAGAGATCGTGGAGCACGGCCTCTGCAGTGGCGGTCTGGTGCGGATCTTCATATAACTGGGCCATGGGCCAGAAAAACCGGGAGAGGTCAGAGACTTCAGGTGCCCCTTGCTCCCGGAGCCAATGGGCCCACGACTGGGGCTCGTCTTGCAGAAGGGAGATTACCAGCCCCACCTTTGTGGCTTCCCGGGAGAAGGTGCAAGGCTGTAGACTGAAATATAACTCACAGGCGCTACAGAATTTCCTACGGTCCCCTGAGAATCATTCAGGCATGGGAACTGTAGCCTCTATGGGGAAGGTGACCATGGTGTCAGTTGCAAACTGGCTGACCCCTGATGGGGCCGGAGAAAAGAACTCCAGGACACGGCCTTCCAGTCAGGTGTATCCTTCTTGCAGGTTCCAGATGGCTTGAGTGAGCCCATCCAAGTGCAGACAGAGTTCATGTAGCGGAGAGGGTTCCTGCTCAGACTCAGACATGACTGTTTCTGTCACGTACCTGGTGGTGGAGTCTGACAATGCAGTGGGAACCTCTCTTACGGCCCTGGTTCGGGAACCCCTGGTAGAGTAGACAGGAAGTTCCAGAGCACAGGAGGGCACAAGGGTTGGAATGGGCACAGATTATGTTGTGATGATCCTCCAGAGGCTCGTGCAAGGCAGAAGATTGGTGATACAGGCCGGGTCAGTAACATGCGGGCAAGTGCAGTACAGATGGAGCAGGCAAACGGGTAGTCAGATACAGGCAGGGTCATAAACAGGTGGGCAGCAGAAGTACAAAGGATCAGGCAGAAGAGTCATCGTAGGCAAGCTGAGGGTCGGTGCAGGCAGAGTTCAAGCAAGGTTAGGCAAGCCGGGTCACAGGTACAGGACGTCTCAGAAGCAAATAGCCACGGAACACACATGGAACGCTGTAGAATGGACAGCACTGGTTGCAGGGTGCTGTCCGCTTAAATGGGCCATTTGGCGCTACTGCCAGTGCAAATGGGCGCGCCCACACACTACGTATGCCCGCGCACAGGCTTCCAGACAGTCAGGCTTTGTGTGTGTGCTTCTGGCGTGTGCCCTTCGTTTGTTCCCGTGTACTGATCTTGGCTTGTTCCTGACCTTCCGTGTCTGCTAGTGACCCTGATCTTGGCTTGTTCTTTACCCTCCCTGTTTTGCCTGTGACCCCACCCTTAGGCGTGCCTCCTGTTTCTGTCTGCTCGTAGCCCTGACTCTTGGCTTTCCCACTGGCCTTCTCTTGCTATCTTGCACTGTTGCTTCCGCTCCATTCACCTGTAGCCAGCCGTGAGTGTGAGCAGGGGGACCCCGGGGCCGCGACCTGGATCCAGTTGCAGCCAAGTCCATCCTCACCACCAGAGGCTCTGGTGAACACCTGCTGGCTCTTAGACTCCGCGCGTTTAGATCTGGAAACATGCTTGGGCAGTCCATCACCTTTACCCTCAGCAAGGCAGTGGTCATCTTGAAGGTGTGTTTGTGGTTGTTATTATGTTGGAATACTGCCCTGCGGCCCAATCTCCGAAGGGAGGGGATCATGCTCTACTTTGGTATGTCACAGTACATGTTGGCATTCATAGTTCCCTCAATGAACTGTAGCTCCCCAGTGCTGGCAGCACTCATGCAGCCCCAGACCATGACACCCCCACCACCATGCTTGACTGTAGGCAAGACACACTTGTCTTTGTACTCCTCACCTGGTTGCTGCTACAGATGGTTGACACCATTTGAACCAAATAAGACCACAGGACATGGTTCCAGTAATGCATGACCTTGTCTTCTTGTCTTCAGCAAACTGTTTGCGGATTTCTTGTGCATCATCTTTATGAAAAGGCTTCCTTCTGGGACAACAGCCATGCAGACCAATTTGATGCAGTGTGCAGCGTATGGTTTGAGCACTAACAGGCTGACCCCCTTCAACCTCTGCAGCAATGCTGTCAGCACTATTACTGTATGTCTATTTCCCAAAGACAACCTCTGGATATGACGCTGAGCACGTAAACTCAACTTTGCTCAACCATGACGAGGCCTGTTCTGAGTGGAACCTGTCCTGTTAAACCGCTGTATGGTCTTGGCCACCATGCTGCAGCTCAGTTTCAAAGTCCTGGCAATCTTCTTATAGCCTAAGCCATCTTTATGTAGAGCAACAATACTATTTTACAGATCCTGAGAGAGTTCTTTGCCATGAGGTGCCATGTTGAACTTCAAGCGACCAGTATGAGAAAGTGAGAGCGATAACACCAAATTTAACACACCTGCTCCCCACTCCCACCTGAGACCTTGTAACATTAACAAGTCACATGACACCGGGGAGGGAAAATGGGTAATTGGGCCCAATTTGGACATTTTCACTTAGGGGTGTACTCACTTTTGTTGCCATTAATGGCTGTGTGTTGAGTTATTTTGAGGGGGCAGCAAATTTACACTGTTATACAAGCTGTACACTCACAACTTTACATTGTAGTAAAGTGTCATTTCTTCAGTGTTGTCACATGAAAAGTTATAATAAAATATTTACAAAAATGTGAGGGGTGTACTCACTTTGTGAGATACTGTATGTGTTTTGGTCCTGTGACAAGGTACGCTCTTTTTGGACGGAGCTTCTCCTTATTAAACAGAAATCTACAGACCAGCATCTCCAATTGTAACCATCTCTCTTCCTGTTACACCATCATACCGACTCAATTGTATCTTACCCTTGATCTACACTACCTTTAATTAATGCAGTGCGTAGCTGTATTCCGGCCTGCTGGAAATAATGACAAGCTGGATGGCACAACTAAACAAAATAATAAACAAAATACAGTAAAACCTTGGATTGCAAGCATCATTTGTTCTGGAAACATGCTTGTAATCCAAAGCACTTGTATATCAAAGCAAATTTCCCCATAAGAAATAATGGAAACTCAGATAATTCATTCCACAACCATTTATTCATAAGTCTTTCATTTTATAGTCCATATAAAAAGATTATAGCAACGTGACCAGGTTGTGTAAGCATAAAATGTCCATCCACAAATGGCCGCCTCCACAAGGGGATTAGAAGCAAAATCCAGCAGGAGCTACAGAGTATAAGGCTTCATGTACAGGGGACGTTGTTTAACCTCTCCTGAACTATTTAACTTGATAGCTAGAAACCAATGTTTAACCAGTTAGCAACCGGCCCATAGACAAAATACGTCTACAGGCGGTTGCTTAACTCTGGGAGAACGTACATTGAAGCCCTGAGGAAGTTCGATTAGAACGAAACATGTAGGCTACTAGTCGGGAGTCAAGCCCCCCCTGTGTCCCCCCACCTACAGCCGCCCGTAAACCCGCAACCACCCTGTATGGGTCATTCCTGTCCCTACATCCTGCCTGCACGGACAACTGACCACATGTAAGCCTGGACAAACAAGCACAATCAAGCCGCCTTAATGGAAATTGCGGCTGGGAAATTCAGTGCAGATGCATGGTCATAGTTACCACCTCCGCTACACCTGGAAGCAAGAGACTGTTCAGTCGGCGGTGTGGCGTCTAACACAGGTTAGCTCAGTCTAACCAGGTCACCAGGTATCCCTGCAATCTAACAGACTAGGTCAACACTCAGGCAAATTTTGTGAATGGAAGAGGCAAGTAATTGAAGTTACGATCTTCCAGTGTATGACCTCTAACAATCGGTTTGCAGGAGATACGGAACATCAGTATTCTGGGGAGGCAATTAGCTGAGCCTGTGACAAACTCACCTCTTCCCCAGTACAGCCTGTCTTGAACTGCATGAACCTCAGTGAGGTGGAGGAGCCAGCCACGCCAACTCCAGGCATCCCGGTCAATACATCCCCTCCCCTACCACATTCGGGTAGAGACCGACCACACATAGAAGATCGGTCTACCCGCTCCTATATGGAGGTGTAGGAGGGAAAACACAAGCTTCTATACACTCACCGTGTGGATACGTGAAGGGATTGGCTTCCAAGGTTTTTTCATCAGAGGACAGGATCCCATACAGCACAACTCTTTCCTTACCCAGATTTAGTCCCGGTGACAAGAGTCTAACAACGCATGGATTCACACCATCTGCCATACTGACCCAATCATTGGATGGAATTATACAGCCGCCAAGAAGGAGCTCTGGTGTACCAACCATAATTGCATCTCAGGATCGGCATTGGGTTGAGACCCTCTGGAAACAGGTCTCCCCATTATTATACTTTCAAGTACAGACAGGAATTCGACAAACTGTGAGTTACAATCATATGGTCAACACCCAGGCTTGGGACTCTCTACCGGGACATTGTATACATAGGTCACGGCGGGTAGGGGGGAGCAGGTGTCAGATCATCTATAGGGGAAACACACGGGGGGCCGTCCAGCAGGGGGAGGTCTCCCATGAGGGCACTCTGATCCCTCTCCACAGAGGGGAGTGCCCCCAGTGGGATACATAGGTCATCAGCCCCCCACATACTCAGAGGGGGTTACCTGAGGGGCACAACAGCTTTTAAGGGAAAAGGGAGAGGGAGGGTGGGAGGATGCGGGTCTGGACACCACAAAGGGGTAAGAATCTATTGTCATGAAACAAATTTGCAATAAATATACAGTTGACTAGATAATGGAGGAGCAGTTTGTTTTCTTTTTTTGCCTTTGATATAATGTACATTGACGTCCCCTAGGGCGCGCACACAGGAACTTCCCTGGACCCGCCGCATCACGGTGAATGGCCGCTGTGAGCGGCCTTTCACCACGTGATCGATCCGTCAAATGACGGAGCGGTCACATGTAAACAAGCCGGCGCTTCCGCTGGCTTTTCTCTCTCCTCTCCGCACCGATCGGTGCAGTGTGAGAGGAGAGAGGGGGGAGAGAGGACGTGCTGCAGCACTGTGGGTGATGTGCAATGCCCACGGCTCTGCTAAGTGACAGTGGGGGACAGGCTACACCCCCCACCATCCATCCACACCCACTACCCACCCAGCCATCCTCACCCCATCCAGCCATCCTCACCCCATCCATCCACCACCCACCCAGCCATCCTCACCCCATCCATGCTCATCCATCCAGCCATCCTCACCCCATCCATGCTCAGCCCCCCATCCAGCCATCCATGCTCACCCACCCAGCCATCCCCACCCCATCCATGCTCATCCATCCATGCTCAGCCATCCTCACCCAGCCGTGCTCACCCACCCAGCCGTGCTCAGTCATCCCCATCCGTGCTCATCCATCCTCATTTGTGCTCAGTCATCTCATCCGTGCTCATCCATCCCCATCCGTGCTCATCCATCCCCATCCGTGCTTATCCATCCCCATCCATGCTCATCCATCCTCATTCGTGCTCAGTCATCCCATCCGTGCTCATCAATCCCCATCTGTGCTCATCCATCCCCATCTGTGCTCATCCATCCCCATCCGTGCTCAGTCATCCCCATCCGTGCTCAGTCATCCCCATCCGTGCTCAGTCATCCCCATCTGTGCTCAGTCATCCCCATCCGTGCTCATCCATCCCCATCCGTGCTCAGTCATCCCCATCCGTGCTCATCTATCCCCATCCATGGCTCATTTGTGCCTCATTCATGCTCATCCATACCACATCAGTTCTCATCCGTGACACATCCATGCCACTACAGTGCCCATCCATGCCACTACAGTGCCCATCTGTGTTACTAGACTGCCCATCTGTTCTACTACACTGCCTATCCGTGCCACTACAGTGCCTATCCATGCCACCACAGTGCCTCACAATAGTGTCAAAGGTAGTCAAATTAGATTTGAAATGTATGCCCCTAGAACACCTGACGGTGCTCCCTGCATGTTGGGCCTCTGTATGTGGACAGGCTGAGTAAAAGTGTCACACATGTGGTATCGCCATACTCGGGAGGAGTAGCAGAATATTTTGTGGGGTGTTATTTTTGCTATGTACATGCTGTGTGTTAGAAATATTGTATAAATGGACAACTTTGTGTAAAAAAAAAAGCGTTTTCATTTTCTTTCCACATTTTCCAAAAACTTGTGGAAAAAATTACATGTTCAAAAGACTCATTATGCCTCCTAGAATATACATTGGCGTGTTTACTTTCCAAAATGGGGTCATTTTTTGGGCGTTTCCATTGTCCTGGTGCTCCAGGACCTTCAAAAGGGCAAGAGGTAATCAAGAAATGATATGTGTAATTTATGCTCCTAGATCGCCTGATGGTGCTCCCTGCATGTTGGGCTTCTGTATGTGGCCAGGCTGTGTAAAAGTCTCACACAGGTGGTAACGCCATACTCAGGAGGAGTAGTAGAATGTGTTTTGGGGTGTAATTTGTGGTATGCATATGCTGGGTGTGAGAAATAACCTGTTAACATATGACAATTTTGTGAAAAGAATCTTCATATTGCAAAGAATTGTGGGAAAAAATTACAACTTCAAAAAATTCACCATGTCTCTTACTAAATACCTTGGAATGTCTACTTTTCAAAAAGGGGTCATTTGGGGGGGGGGGGTATTTGTACTTTCCTGGCTTGTTAGGGTCTCAAGAAATGAGATAGGCCATCAGTGCATCAGGTGTGATCAATATTCAGTGATTGGCACCATAGCTTGTAGACTCTATAACTTACACAAGGACCAAATAATATACACAAATTTGTTTTTTTTTTCCAAAGATATGTAGCAGTGTAAATTTTGGCCAAAATGTATGAAGAAAAATTACTAATTTGCAAAATTTTATAACAGAAACTAAGAAAAATTTATTTTTTTACAAAATTTTCATTTTTTTTTAACTATAGCGCAAAAAATAAAAAACCCAGAGGTGACTAAATACAGCCAAAAGAAAGCTCTATTTGTGTGAAAAAAAGGACGCAAATTTTCATATGGGTACGGTGTTGCATGACTGAGTAATTGTCATTCAAAATGTGAGAGCACTGAAAGCTGAAAATTGGTCTGGTGGTCAAGTGGTTAAAAATGTCAGTTTAGCAGCGTTTATCGGCCGCGTTTAGCCCTTTTTTTTTCCTTTAAATGAAAGACTCCTGTAAACGAAACGTTGCTAAATGCGAGTTACCTTGTTTACACGCGTTTACAAGCTGTGTGACCCACATTTAATGACCAGGAAGAGAGCAGAGGAGAGCTCTATCCTGGATCTCGGAGGGAGAAGGCTGAGTGAGCTCTGTGTGCTAATATTGGACTCAAAGACAAAAGTTTGCACTGTGCTTATGTTTTGTGGGTGTCAGGGACAGCCCCACAATGTATAGAGAGGAACCTGATTGTTTAGTTTAGCACTGGATGGCGTGGTTTTGTTTTCTGTTTTTTTATGTGTTTTGAGCTTGCAAACCTGAAAAATGATCCCCACGAGCTAATCTCCCACACGTGGTGGACTCAGCAAGCATCTTCCTGGAAGATGGAGGATGTTGTAAAAGCCCTGTTACAGGCCACTGTAGCCCAACAAGAAAGCAATCGCCAGCAGCAGGAAACGAATTGCCAAGTCGCCAGGCTATCGTAGCACAGCAGACAGCTCAACAGGAGGCAACTCGGCAGATCGTTGCGGCTCAGCATGAGATGAATCGCCAGTTTGTGGAGGTCCTGGTGGAATTAAAGAAGGGGTCCACAAGTCCTGTGCCAGTGGAACAAAAGATGGTACGTGCCAGCTACCACCTGCATAAGATGACCTCACGATCTTTGAAAGAGTCGCTGATCGCGAAGGATGACCAAAAGAGCAGGGGGTGGGACTATTAACACCTTTCCTGACAGGTGAATCCTAAAAGGCATACTTTGATTTGGAACCAGCAAAGGCCCAGGACTATGAGACTCTAAAGATGGAGATACTCGCACGCCTGGGGGTTACCATGGCCGTCCGGGCTCAACGGGTGCATCAGTGGTCCTACTGCTTGGACAAGCCACCGTGCTCGCAAATGTTCGACCTGATATATCTCACAAGGAAGTGGTTGCAACCTGAGACCTTGCCACTTCCCCAGATTGTGGAGCGTGTGTTCATGGGCCTTTAGAGGACTGGGTATAGAACATATACAGTGCTACCGATGCCATACCTTGGGCAATATTGCTGCCAATTGCCCCCTGTATGATGAACCTATGCAATGCGATTATACTTATGTGAATAGACGTCTTTCTCTTTTTGCACAGGTCGCATATACAGCATCATTTTCAAGTCGCATGGAGAAGCAAATGTGTGTGATTTTTGTTGATAGGAGACCAGTCACTGCACTGCTTGACTGTGGTAAAAAGCAATTGTGTAAACCCTGCAAGGTTACATGCTAGCGACGTTGGAGTCATTTGCATCCATGAGGATACTCGTGACTACCAGACAGGGGCGGACTGACACCTCATCGGCCCCCGGGAAATAGGAGATTATGGGGCCCCCAGTCTTACAGATGCACAAAAAAAGGCATATTCTTGTCTTAGGGTTGGTTCAGACCACAAAAACGCACTTCAGATCCGTTATGGATGAATTTATGCATGCATGTGTTTACCATGTTTTTGATGCGCTTCCAGGTACTTTTGCTTCAGTGTACTGGGGTCCAATGCGTTTTTTGATGCATGCATTCCGGTGAGTGCATTCCAGTATAGTCCAGTGCAGGAAAAATGCAGCATGCCCTACTTTTTTTTCTGGAACTGGAAAGCCCTGGAACTGACTGCATTGGTATGAACTATGGCATTGGAAACCATGTAACCTACTTTCCATGCGTTTTTGATGCAGAAAAAAACACACTGGACTGCATATGGTGTGAACTGACCCCACTGAGGCTACCTTACAGAAGAACATAATTAAAACCAGCAACTGTTGAGACAATGAACACCTTGGTCAGGTCTATGTACTCAGTATAATGTACAGAGTATGTGGGTCAGGAGTAAGTAACAAACAAAACAGCAGATAGAGTACAGCAGTCAGGATGAACCCCACATTCACATCAGAGATCCCCTTACATCAAAGTCCCACCCCACAGCAGAGCCCCCAGAGGTGCCAAATAACAGCAGAGCCCCCAGAGGTGACACATAACAGCAGAGCCCCCCAGGTGTACCACATAACAGCAGAGCCCCCCCAAAAGAAACTACATTCCCCTAGAGACTACACTTACACCCCAAGTAGGACTGACGACATGAGATAGACGACAAAACAAACAATGAATGAGGACTGGGTGTATGAGACATGTAATATGACTCATGTATCTGGACTGGTTCCACAAGTAACAGAGTTGTCAACGACCAAAATTAATACAAGAAGACATTCCATCGGAGTCACCCCAGTCAAGTGTGGTATACGTCAGGTCACACAAAAAAAGACGTAGTTTTTGCGTACCTTTCATCCAATGTACCAAAGGTTACGGTATCAAGTATGGGACAGAGA
>BLSH010064304.1:574348-596229 GCA_018402905.1 Glandirana rugosa
CCCCGTCAATACATCGGTCACTGTGTTCACCCCCGTCAATACGTCGTGTCACTGGCTGCATAACTGCCCCCACTTGTGTCACTGGCTACATAACTGCCCCACCTGTGTCACTGGCTGCATAACTGCCCCCACTTGTGTCACTGGCTACATAACTGCCCCACCTGTGTCACTGGCTGCATAACTTAAATCCCACCTGTATTACTGGCTGCATAACTGCCCCACCTGTGTCACTGGCTGCAAACTGCCCCCACTTGTGTCACTGGCTGCATAACTGCCCCACCTGTGTCACTGGCTGCATAACTGCCCCACCTGCGTCACTGGCTGCATAACTGCCCCACCTGTGGACTGGCTGCATAACTGCCCCACCTGTGTCACTGGCTGCATAACTGCCCCACTTGTGTCACTGGCTGCATAACTGCCCCCACCTGTGTCACTGGCTGCATAACTGCCCCCACCTGTGTCACTGTATACTGTGCCCTGTGATGCTGAACTGTATACTGTGCCCTGTGATGCTGAGCTGTATACGGTGTCCTGTGATGCTGAGCTGTATACTGTGTCCTGTGATGCTGAGCTGTATACTGTATCCTGTGATGCTGAGCCGTATACGGTGTCCTGTGATGTTGAGCTGTATACTGTGCCCTGTGATGCTGAGCTGTATACTGTGTCCTGTGATGCTGAGCAGTATACTGTGTCCTGTGATGCTGAGCTGTATACTGTGTCCTGTGATGCTGAGCTGTATACTCCTGACACAATATGTGGAATACAGGGGACCGAGTGGGTGGATTCTATAAGGGGAGGAGCTTATTAGAAGTAGGAGCGGTCAGAAGGAGGGACGGGGCCTGGCGCCCCCCCCATCCAAAAACTTCACCAGCCACCACTGCTCGAATCTCTGATTGATCACAGACATTTAAAAGCAAGCAAGTGCTTTCTGTCTTCCTCATTTCTTTGCTGCTGTATATTATGTCACTTATTGCTTTGTAACATAAGTTTTCTGTAAATATTTTACTGCACCCAAAACTTGACCTTTTCATTATTAAACCTTATTCTGAAAAGTGTTAATCTTGTCCCTAAAGCTCTTAATGCAAGCTATCACAAATCTGTTCCTTTGAAGAGCGCTACTGTTTAAGATAACTCATCTGAATATCCCTGTCTGTGGTGTGTGGTTATTCTAAAATCATACTAGTATGGCTAAAATCCTGTGTTCCTCTTGCTCGGTCCCAAAAGAAGAGGTGGTGGCAGTGAAAGGGTGAATTGTTTGAATTAGCCCGGTAACAATCACTCTCAGGAGGCTGGCACTTAGACGGTTGTTCCGCAAGCTGGGAAATCTTTGTGCTGAAAGCAGCTGAGAGTGGCATTGTTACATTAGTGACAAGCACGTTGTGAGTTCAGGGGGGTCCTCGGTTACCCGTCGGTGAGGAGGGCAGCGATCTGATACCTGCGTTCGTCACAGAAGAGCCTGCCTGTTCCAGGACGTTCATTTGGGCCTTGATCGCAGGATTGGGTGAGGGGCATTTTCCCATTTGCAGGACAAAGGACCCTGCACAGATAGAGTTTTATGGACACTGTATACAGACATCATTGCTCTTATTTACCCTCCTGACATTTGTAGTGCCACAGGATATAAGGCCATTTAGATACACAGACACCATTGTCGAAGCCGAAGGAAACACAAGTCCAGTCCCGCCAACCTACTGTTCCATATGCTTCCAACAGGCCTCCTGCCCAGTTGTTAGGCCCTCTGCCTGTAGTGCCGGTTTTGGTAGAAGGAATTTATACCAGAGCTATTCTTGATTCGGGTGCTCAGGTTACCTTGCTGACCAAAGACTTTTAAAATAGGTTATTATGGTATTTGCCCTTGCAAAAGTTGGAAGATATAGAGATCCAGGGTATTCAAGCAGAGGTTTTACCCTTGTGATGGATATCTGCAAATCAAGTTGTCGTGTAATCCATTGAGGGCTGGAAGCCTCAGAACTTTGAGACACTGGCCATTGTGTGTGTCAGGGCTGGGCTCAGCTCTCCCTTCTCAGAGCAAGGTGCTCAGCTGAGGGCTAATTGCCAGTCTCAGCTTCTACTCTGTCTCACCTGATGATCATATCCTGCTTCATTAAGCCAGCTCTGCTTCAATAAAAACTGCCTGGATCAGATCGCAGATGCTTTCACCTTGGTCAATATCTCTGGAGAAATCTCTGCTGTGTTTTCCTGTGAAATACTTTGCCTGTTTGACATTCTCTTCTGGTACCTGGATTCAAGATCCTGTTCCTCTGACTCCCCTCCTGGCTCCTGACCCTGCATGCTGTTTGTTTGACCTCGCTGATCTCTGGACTCCTGTTTCACTGGCTTGCTCTGACTATCTGCTCTATGGGAGCTAGGTTCTCACCTTCCTTGGCCAATCTATATATGGGCTGGTGGGAGGAAAGATTCCTTTTTCCATTAACAATCCCTATATTGATAAAATCGCCTGGTTTGGTCGTTATATAGATGATTTGTTGCTGGTGTGGAGAGGGTCACAGACGGACACTGCCCATTTCCTCAATTATGTCAATGACAATCCCCTTAATTTGGTTTTCAGCCAAGAAGAAAATAAAACTAATATTAATTTTCTTGACATTACGCTAACAGATGACAGCGAGTCCGGATTGGTAACATCCTGTATGTACCGCAAACCTTGTTCTGGCAATTCACTCCTGATGGCCAGCAGTTGCCATCCATCATTCAGAGCGAAACGTAACTGCTCTACAGCAGAGGCTTACAGGAGTGAATCTGCCATTACTACATCCAGATTACAAGCACAGGGATACAATGACAGACAAATAGAGAGGGCTATCCACATAGCTGCAAAGAAAGATAGGAACACTCTAATTTATAATTCCTGCAGTAAGAAAAATAAAGGTAGAGATAGTCAGATTACCAACAGAACTAATAACCCTCTCACCTTTGTAACTACCTATTCTTTGGAATATAACCAGATTGTCACTATCATTCGCCGTCATCTTCCCATACTTAGTACAGACAGGGATCTTGATCCAATCATCAGTAGGGGTTGCAGATTCTCTAGCAGACGAGATGCAACTTTGGGAAATCTTCTCTCCCCCAGCCTCTTTTCAACCACTTCACATAAAAAAACCTGGTTGCATTGCAACGGTTCATATGCCTGTGGTAAAAAGACTTGTAGATTTTGCAATATTCATACTAAGAAGCCAGGAGTTGTCCACTCATGTTCTAATAACAAAATGCTTTACATAGGAGACCATATTAACTGTGGATCAGAATATGTGGTGTACAGCATTGAATGCACCAAATGTCATTTACAGTACATTGGCTGTACTATTAGACCTCTGAAAGTACGCATCAGCGAACACTTCCATGGGGCATCTTATGATACAGATAGAGGCCTCTCAAATGCCTCCAAGCATTTTAAATATATCCATCATGGGAACATGTCCTCCTTCACTTTTTATGGATTAGAAAAAATCAAAAAATCACTCCGTGGTGGCAATATCTATCACAGACTACTAGAGTGTGAGGCGTGGTGGATTTATCGCCTCAATACCAAATTTCCCCATGGAATGAATTTTCGCTATGATGATGACCTTTTTTTTACATTGATTCCATGATTATATGTTTATTTGTTTGCTTGCTTTTTCATTTACTCATTTATTCATCATTGTGACATGAGTCTATACATTCTGGACTCTCAGTAGTGGTTGCAGATTCTCCAGCAGATGAGCTGCAACTTTGGGAAATCTTCTCTCCCCCAGCCTCTTTTCAACCACTTCACATAAAAAAAATAAATAAACCTGGTTGCATTGCTTGTGGTAAAATGACTTGTAGATTTTGCAATATTCACACTGAGAAGCCAGGACTTGTCCACTCATGTTCTAATAACAAAACTTTTATATATGAGACCATATTAACTGTGGATCAGCATATGTCAGGGATATGCAATTAGCGGACCTCCAGCTGTTGCAGAACTACAAGTCCCATGAGGCATAGCAAGAATCTGACAGCCACAAGCATGACACCCAGAGGCAGAGGCATGATGGGACTTGTAGCTTTGCAACAGCTGGGGGTCCGCTAATTGCATATCACTGGTATATGTGATGTACAGTATTGAATGCACCAAATGTCAATTACAGTACATTGGTTGTATTATTACACCTCTGAGAGTACGCATCAGCGAACACTTCCATGGGGCATCTTATGATACAGACTACCAGAGCGTTAGGTGTGGTGGATTTACCACCTCAATACCAGATTTCCCCATGGAAGGAATTTTCGCTATGATATGGACCTCTTTTTACATTGATTCCATGTTTATTTGTTTGCTTGATTTTTTATTTATTCATCATTGTGACATGAGTCTATACATTCTGGACTCTCCAAAGCTATGCGCACATTTGGACTTTCGTTTATCCCTTTTTCTTTTTTCACATGTTTTTTTGCACTTTTTTGCATTATATTATTATGTTTTTCTATTATCTTTTTAAATTTTACAAACCACTCAGATCAAGCTGTGTCTATTCTATTGCAGCTTATTGAAGTCTTGGACTATGCTGTATTTTTGACAAGATGTTACTCCATGCCCAGCTCTAATTGATGGACTAATAGATCTATTGCATTTGACTGGTTTTGTTTGCACTTTATTTAGTATATATGTGTGTCTTATTCCTTATGTGAACATGCTGTGAACAAGGCCATCGGCCAAAACGCGTCTGCGTGTTCCTGTCTGCGGTATGGAATAAATTTAATATTCATTCAGATTGTTTGGTCGGTGTGCCGGCTCTTCTATTTTCTTCATATCCACTCTGGTTACCGAACCCTGGCTATGTTTTGACCATGTTTACTCTGTTTATATAATTTTACCTTTTTATTAAAAAGTGTGATTTTACTGCACTTCTGCCTTGGTCTGATTCATGGTTCCTGACAGTGTGCCCTTGGCTGCCAGGGTCCACAGGAAGTTCATTGATCATTGGCACCAACACAGATCTGGTGAAGCGGTTGTTAGTCCCTGTTGTCTACAGATGTGATCCCTTATCTTCTCTGTCAGCAGAAGAGCCAGAAGTGTCTCCCTCTTCTACAGTGGATGAAGAAGGATGCACAACAGAAGCGAAAGAAACTGATCTGCAGGAGGCAGAAACAGTCAAAAAGGAAGACGAGGCTAGTGAGCCTACCATGAAACAGAAAAAGCGAAGAGTTATGCATCCTCTCAAGAGACCGACCTGTGATGTGTTGGGTAAGAAGTTATCCTCACCCCTCAAGAGACTCCTGACATGCCTGACCTGTTCACCACAGATTTGGTAAAGGGCGACTCTGGCTCACCCCTTGGCACAACTGGCAGGGCCAGCCCAGTAGAGGTGGCCTGCGGACAGGACAACGCCCCATTATATGACAATTGGTGGGAGGTTTCTCTGTAAATCCTGTGTCATAAAATGAGTTTTTTGAGTCATGTAATGTTAACAGTTTGTTTGTTGCTATGCTAACCTGCTTCTTTCCATGTGTATTCTAAAAGCATATACCATGTCAAGGACTGTTACTTCCTTTGGGGGACCAAAGGTTTTTTGGTGGGGGTGGATGTAGCAGGGAGCTGGTTATCTTACCTGCAGTATCAGCAGACACTCTGCAACATTGTTGCAGTGAGACTGTTTCTCTCTAGTGCCAGCTAAGATTCTGTGTCATCACATCCTGCCAGCAAAGCATATAGGGGATTGTAGTACCAGGGCTCAAGTGGCTCATTCTTTTGAACTGCTGGAGAACTACAACTACCAGTCCACTGGGAGTAAAGAACAGGCTGCTGGGAGAGTATATAAAATGCTTGTCTAGGCTTAGATCTCTCTCTTGGGAGCAAGCAGGGACTCTATGTTGGAGAGTGCTGAGGCTAAGTTGCAGCCTGCACAAGAAGAGTTAACACGAGGCAGGAGAACAGAGTGGACTTATGGGAGAGGTGCTGCCTCCCAGGTCAGTTCACCACATTGATCCAGGTATCCACAGCCACTCAGGGACATACAGCCTGAGATAGGGGGATTCCAGGTGCATATCCAGTTGCGCGTGCAACGACGGTGTGAAGCATTCCGGTGTGAGGTGATCAGTCGGGTCACAAGGAGAGCCTGCCTGTTCCAGGACATTCATTTGGGCCTTGATGGCAGGATTGGGTGAAGGGCATTTGCCCTTTTGCATGCAACAAGGACACTGCATACAGAGTTGTGTGGACACTGTATACAGACACCATTGTCCTTTCACCCTGTTGAGGAAGATCTTGCATTCTTTACTTGATAATCCGGGCCAGTTGTGTTGTTTGGCTCTGCTATTCAGCAGTTTAAGTGTACCAACGAGAATGGCTAGCTGAACAATCCAAAGCCTCATCTTCCTTCCAAGAGACTAAAGTTACTGGTGCCATACAGGCATGCACACACATGTTTAGGGCTCTGTATATGTAATGGGTGTGTGGGATAGTTTATCTGGGAAGTTAAGCCACTGAATATTGAACTGAGTACAGTGTTGTAGTTGGGCCTGTGGTGTCAGGGGACAGAAGAGAAAGGTCTGACATGTTCTCCTCCTGCCTGAACTCATAGAGCCAAATTTGAGTAGAGGTAATCAATCCGATATAAAGTGTCATATTGTGAATTATTTGCCATTTAAGTGTGCCTCTGCTCTTGGGGACATTCTCAAGTTTGGAATCCCGTGAAAGCAGCCTGAATATAATATTGCGTTATTTTGATCTTGATCTCAGTTATTGCTCTCCAGTTGATTACTTGAATCTATACTGTTATTGTCTGTTACCCTTTTCCACAGAAATATCGCAGTAAAGATTATTTCTGTGTTTTATCATAACATGTGTGCTTCTCATTGGTCATTGCACTTACACTATTGCCAGGTGTGCCAGAGGGGGCTGAGACTGTTATTTGGGTTGAGAGTCAGAGTAACGGACTGAACAAACTTAAGCGGCTCCTCCGGGGGTAGCGCTACACTTACTTATGGTAATTAACCACTTGCCACCCAGGCCAATTCTGACACTTCTCTGCTACATAAAAATCATATTTATTTGCTAGAAAATTACTCAGAACCCCCAAACATTATATATATATATATATATATATATATATATATGTGTGTGTGTGTTTTATAGACACCCTAGGGAATAAAATGGTGGTCTATTGCGACTTTTTATGTCACGTGCCTGCTTGAACAAGGCTTTATATATCACTGGTTATGTGCATGTATGTGATTGGTGAACATTGTTATCTTGCCATAAAGGTTCAATTATCCCTGTTACAGGTTGAGAGCTGCCTCCCAGTTGTGCTCCTGTGTTGTCACCCTGTCACATGCCAAGTGATGGAGACTACCTTATTCAGATATGCTCCACCATTAAAGCGGTTGTCTACCCAATTTGTTTACTTTTACCTACAGCTAAGTATATAATAAGGCTTACCTGTAGGTAAAATGAATATCTCTTAAACCTGTACGGTTTAGGAGATATTCCCCCTGTAAGCAGCTGCGGCGTTACGGCGCATGCGCTGTGTATGTCCCGGCAAAGGCCCGGCAATAGGGCTGGACCTTGCCGAAAAGACGAGTCCCGCGCGCATGCGCGGGAGTGACGTCTCGCGGCTCTGGCCAGTCACAGCGCCGGAGCCACGTACCCGGAAGCAAGATCCGAGGGAAGATGTCCGCTCCCGAGCAGCCTGGTCGGCTCTTCGTTTCAAGGTGAGTATTTCATAATGAGCTAGTATGCTGTGCATACTAGCTCATTATGCTATTGTCTTGCAGGTTTTTATTTATTTATTTATTTTTTTACTGGGTAGAAAACCGCTTTAATCATTTCATAGTGACACTGAGCTGCTGACTTTGGAATGAGTTCATGAAGGCAGGAAGTGGCTGAAATAGGCTGGAGGAAAATCAGCAGCCCCAAAATGCAAAAAAAAGAAAGAAAAAGAAATGTAAAAAGAAATAAACACGATTTGTGAAAAAAAATGGCAGTTGCTTATAACAAATTTAGCATCCAAGATCCACTTTACAGCTGAACTTTAGGGAAATAAAAAAGACACAAGTTAATGCAGCCAGGGGCGTAACGATAGGGGTTGCAGGGGTTGCAATTGCAACCGGGCCCCATGGTCCAGGGGGCCCATCTGCCTCCCTTGTACACCTGAATAGGAGGGATGGCGGGTGTGGTATTTAGAGGACCCAATCTCCTCCATTTTCCTTCATCCAGTTTACTTGTCTTCTGCTGTTCCCAGGGTCCCTGTGTGCTTCCCTGGTCCCCCCACAGAGCTGCTGTCTTCCTCCCTCCTCTCTCCTGCCAGATGCTGTAGAGCAGGGGTAATAAAGGGACCCGTGATAGGAGTAAAGGGCCCCAGTATCAGTGGGAAGAGGGAAGGGCCCTGACCAGGGGTCAGGGGGCCCTTCATAGTTTCTTGCACCGGGGCCCTGAAGGTTCTAGTTACGCCTCTGAATGCAGCTCTGTGTTCAATAATACATTGTTAAGTGCAATTTTAAAAAAGTACAAGCGGTGTAAGGGCAGCTTTACACTGTCCTGCTGCACTTTTGCTAAAGCAGTTTTTGTGCAGATAAGCTGCACTTTCCCATAGACTTCTATGAGGTCTTAGTTTCAGAAAGTGCACCAAAACTCCTGCATGCTGCATCTTTGGTGTAGTTTCTCAAAGTACACTGAAACTGCAGGACATCATAGAAGTCTTTAGGAAAGTACAGTAATCCCTCAAGAAACTCACGGGTAGCTGCACTTTGCCCAAAGCGCCGCGTGACTACACAGGGACAATGTTAAGTTGCTCTAAGTATCTGCATTTGACCTGACATCAGTGTCTTGTAATCCTTGTACAAGCAGTACATAGCCTCAATGAATTCTGTATGTCAAATTAATTAATAAATCTAGAAATATACTTAGCCTAGTTCCAACTTTTCCTGTAAGTCAGTCCTAACCCCATCCCCCATCTCTAAATTGATCCTTAAGCCCCTAAGCGTCCCGGGAATGCGGGCATATACGCGCTTTTCTGCCCTCATTTCCAGGAACATGCTGAAAACACAGCAGAACACACATAGAGCTTGCAGTGCCATTAATTCTTAATGACACTCCAAATGCAGGTAGCAGTCTTGAGTTTTATCACATGACAAAAGGTGTAAAAAAACACGTTTGGCTCATGGCCAAAAAAACGGCACATTTGTTGCCTGTAGGGTAGCATATTCAAGGGAATGGGCTGCCCTATGCTGTCAGACGAGAAACATGGCAAAAAAAAGCATCGCACCACTCCGGTCAAAATGTACCCTTAAAGTGATGAGTTGTGTCATTCCCCAGTAGGTGACTCAGAAGTGCCCAACTTTCAGGCCTCATACACACGAGCCTTATTAACGCCGCGTCTTTGAGCTGTTTCTACAGCTTAAGAATGCCACACCATGTTATTCTATGGCCTCACACACATTGACGTTTTTGAGCTGTAGATGGCGTCGGTGTTCTTAAGCTGTAAATCTAACGCAGGACCCACGTGTTCCGAAGCTGCAGCGTTATGGCGTTTTTGAAGCTGAGCCGACAAAACATTCAATAACGCTCACTAACGCGCATTAGCGACGTTATCTGGCGTTTTTAGCGCCGGCGTTTTCTGTAAAAAATGTCATTGGTCATTTTATTTAAGAAAAAAACAGGAATTCATGTAAAAAATTACCCAAAGCTCCTTTGCACCACTGTGGTTTGTGGGTCGTATATAGCAAAAAGAAGCAAGATGGCCACTGCTGTGTCCCAGGCAGACCTCATCAGCGCTGTGGAGGCTCACCCTGCCTTGTGGGACGTGAGCCACTCCCAACATGGAGACCATATTTTAAAGGTGAAGATATGGAGTGACATTGCGTCTTCCATCACCCCGGGGTGGGAGGAGATGACCCCACATGTACAGCAGGAGACCAATAAGTACATGGAATATCAATAAAAAATATTGCGCTTATGTACATATATAAAAAATTAATAAGTGAATAATTCAAATGTGCAGCATATAATCAACTTATTTACAAAGTCCATTGACCAGAGGTAAGTGTCTGACTGTGTGTCTGTCCATCTCAATGTCTGTCTGTCTATCTACCTGCATACCAATATATATTTTTCTTGAATTTGCAGGAATCCATCGACAACCAATATCGTGGAGAGGTGCCCAGTCGTGCCGTTGTCCATGGCCCTGGCCGTACCCAGCAACAGAAAGGGGGGGGGAGTGCAGTATTGGACACAGAGGGAGAGGATAGGGTCCTAGCACTGCTGAGCAAAGTGTGACAGGAGAGGCGTAGTCTGGATCCTTTTTTGGACCCACAGAACAGAAATGCCTCTTTCTGTCGCTACATGTATCATCTGCTAGAGAACATTGGGGAAGACCTTCAGGTGGAGTGTATGGATCGGATAACTACGCTATGTACGGAGTATAGGAGAACTACTCAGCCATCATCCGATCCATACACTTCATTTCAGGATCCCCCAATGCCCCCTAGTATCTCAGCAGTGTTACGACCCCCCTCTCTCTATCAGCCCCCTTCTCAGCAACAGCCACCACCCACCACCCACCATGACCCCGACCCCATATTATGGGCCGCAAGGTTATGTGGACTGTCCACCTCCACACCCAGCACCTTATTTCCCTGAGCACCAGCCTCAATCCCCCCCCCCCCCTCCACAATCACCACATCCCCATGCCTCCCAGCCCACATACCATAACCTTTAAGCAATACATTTTTTTTTTCCACAAAAAAATGTTGTGATTGTTTTCATTTGTATTGGACGTGTAATAGCACAACTTTTCATTCTGCATTGTAACAATTGAAGAAACATGGACACAAAAAGAAATAACATGAATATGATCTTTTTATTAAAAGAAATTATTCAAGACTAGAAAAAAAGATAATTTATGATGAAATTTTTAAATGTGATCTTCTTGCCATGCCACCTCTCCATCCGGTAATACAAAAAATGCGGCAAATTGATTTCTGATTGTCATGATCCATGCCGTTGTGCGCAAGTCCATGAATTTAACCTGATGGCTTGGGTTGCTGGGCTCAGGTTCCACGTTGCTCCTGTTATTGTCCCTTAGAAGATTGTGTAGAACACAGCATGCCAGGACCACCCTGATTGCGTTCTCAACATCCAGTTGCATGGAGGATAGCAAAACCCTCCATTTTGCTGTGCAGATACCAAACGCGCACTCTACCACGCTGCGTGCACAGCTGAGCCTATAATTGAAAATTATTTTTTTATGGCTGAGGCCAGAGCCACTATGTGGCCTCATCAAATTTTCTGACAGTCCTAAGGCCTCGTCAGCGACCACCACTAAGGGCATATTTGGTTCATCTGTGCAGGGTAGAGGCCTGCTGTGTGGAATGTTCAGACTTCCCTCCAGCAGACGGCGTCCAAATGCCAATTCGCAGAATATCCAAGCATTGCCTTGGTTGCCGTATGCTCCCACATCTACAAACAGGAATTTTAGATGGGCATCAGCTAAGGCCAGCAAGACCATGGAAAAGTACTTCTTATAATCAAAATAAGAGTATCCGGAGTTGGGTGGCTTCTTCACCCGGATATGCTTCCCATCCAGGGCTCCAATGCAATTCGGGAACTGCGTCTTTTCCCAGAAAACATCAACCACAGGTTCCCAGATTTGCTCGGTGGGCTCCGGCATCACTACTGCATGTAGCAGTAAAAAGTAATACGGCAACCATATCCCCTACCCCTAACCCCATACCCTTATTCCCTAAAACCTACTTCTAACCCTGTCCCCTAACCCCCAAAGCCCCCTAACCCCTATTTTCTAGAACCATTCCCCCTAACCCATATGCTTCATAAAATTTTACTTACTGGGGTGTCACTATCAGCCTTTCCTCTGGTGATACAGCACGCCGCATCTCGGTGTCCATCTGGGTCAATCATGGGCGTAGCTTGTCCAAGACCTCATCAAAGAGCGTGACTGCCATCCTTGTAAAATTAAAAAATTTGTGCGGATGTATGCGCAGTTGTGTAAACATCTGCATGAAGTACCCCACTGACAGCTGCTGGGATACCAGGGGATTGGTCCAGAAGCGACGTTGCCTGCTGCATCTCTCCTCCTCCAACTCCCTCCTTCTCCGCATCCTCCGCAAAATGATGAGCAGGATTGCTTCATCGATCTTCTGGAAAACAGGATCCATCGCAAAAAAAAAACAGAAGAAATTGCAAAATCGCAAACTCCAACAAAGACCAACAAACGTAACTCTCTCCTTTCTCTCTCCAACCAAAATGGCACCGTCACATGATCTTGAACCTTTTTTATTACTTTTCCTAGGCATAGTGGGTAATTTGGGATTCGAAAATAGCAGAGGGATGTCTTTTTAAAAAAAAAGTGTTGTATCGCTGACGCTCAATAACGCACATTGACGCCAATGCAAAATGCCGATGAAATCACGTTTTTAACGCTACATTTTTCCTTGCGTCGGACCCAACGTTACAGCTCATTTTAGCATAACGCCGGTGTGTATGAGGCCTTCACACCTAAGTGTTCCAGGAACATGTGCAGAAAGTGAGTTTTTGACCCTGTTTCTGAAAATGTGCAAAAAAGCGCTGCAAAACGTGGTTGTGTTGAAATTATTTCTAAATGGCACCCCAAATGCAGGTAGCAGTTATATGTCTAATGTGCAGTGTTAATTTTGGCAGCAAATTTCGATTTAGTTTTAGTCTTAGGACTAAAATGCCATTTTAGTTTTAGTCCCATTTTAGTCTTCTGCAAGTGTTTTAGTTTTAGTCATAGTCTTTGACTAAAATGCCATTTTAGTTTCCCATTTTAGTCATCGTATTTTATTTGACTAAAATCTCCAGTACATTTTAGTCAAACAAAATAATTTTAGTCAACTAAAATAGAACGTGTTTAGTTAAATTGTAATCATAGTGCAGTATTGAAGCATTTCTCTGCAAAATTCCAAACTCATTATATACTACTGCTGGAGTGAAAAATCGAATATGTTATTATTTATGGTATTAAGGTTTGAACATGCACTACAGACACAGATTTAGTCATTGCATAACATCTTTATTTAACCACTTACCCACCGGAGCCCTTTTTTTTACATTTGTTGGTTACACGTTAAAAAGAGTTTTTTTTTGCTAGAAAATTGCTTAGAACCCCCAAACATTCTATTTTTTTCAAACACCCTAGAGAATAAAATGGCGATTGTTGCAATACTTTTTGTCACACGGTATTTGCTCAGCGATCTTTCAAGCGCGTTTTTTTTGGAAAAATTTCACCTTTTTGAATTAAAAAAGTAAGACAACAGTTAAGTTAGCCCAATTTTTTTGTATATTGTGAAAGAGGATGTTATGCCGAGTAAATAGATATCATACATGTTACGGTTGAAAATTGCGCACACTTGCGGAATGGCGGCAAACTCCGGTACTTAAAAATCTCCATAGGCGATGCTTTAAAATTTTTTAACGGTTACCAGGTTAGAGGTGCAGAGGAGGTCTTTTGCTAGAATTATTGCTCACACTCTGGCGGTCGTGGCAATATCTCACATGTGTGGTTTGAACACCATTTTAATATGTGGGCGCGACTTACGTATGCGCTTTCTTTGCTGCGCGAGCTCGCGGGGGCGGTGTCGCTTTAAAATTTTTTTTTTTATTTACTTTATTTTTTTTTTAGCACTGTTCCTTTACAAAAAAAATTCTGATCACTTTTATTGCTATCACAAGGAATGTAAACATCCCTTTTGATAGTAATATATGGTGACAGGTACCCTTTATGGAGGGAACAGGGGTCTAAAAGACCCCCTATACCTCCTTTACACTTTACAGTATTCAGATCGCCAAAAAAATGTTTTTAAAACCAGCGCCATTGGCCTCCAAGTAAACCAGAAGCGACGCTGTGACGTCGCTTCTGGAATTTGACGAAGGAGACCCGATCAGAGCCGATTCCTGCTTCCTTCAGGTCTCCTTCTAGCCGGCGGACACGCCGGATTGTAGCTCCGGTTTCCCGGTGGGACAGGAGGCCGGAGAAGAGCGGCGGAAGGCGGTGGCAGGGAGGGATGTCCCCTCCCGCCCCCGGGGATAACGGCCAAGCGGCTCCCGAGCCGGATCGGCCTTTATTGCCGGATAGCCGACCGCCCGCTCTAAAAAACGGTACCTGGATATAGCCTATATAACGATACCTCCACTTAAAGGAGCCACCGTATATATATGGCGATTCGCGTTAAGTGGTTAAGTAAAACTGTTTAGTCAAGAATACTGCTTTCTTGACAAAAGGGTAACGTAAAAATACAAAAAAATAAAAACTCTTTGCGTGATCGTGATGATGCCACCAACCATGCACTGCAAGTGCACAATCATTTACATGAACAGTTTAAGAAACTCAAACTGAACAACAGAACACAACAAAACATTTCAACAGCTTGACTGGCCTGGTGTCAAGAAGGACAACAGAGAGGCCACAGGCCAGGCCACTATCTCACTGACTCCAGTAAAAACATCAGGGACAGACTGATATTCTGAAAAAGGTACAGGGATCGGACTGCTGAGCACTGGGGAAAGTAATTTTCTCTGATAAAACCCCTCTCTGATTGTTTGGGGCATCCATTCAATCATTCTGACTGGTAATCCGGTGCGCCCAATCCATCTTGCTATGGTCTCCTCCCTGGCCTGTTGTTCTAAATTTTCTATTTTGAAGCACTGAAAAAAGCAGTGCAAATAGTTTGATGTGGTGCTCTGGCTTGACTTGGCCCATCATTTGAGGTTTTCTGTATCTGTGGGGTTGAATTAGGGGGAAAATTTCAAGTTATTCTGATATTACATTCTCTCTCACCCACACAGTCAGCTCCAAGTTGTCCCTCTTACATGTATGATACTATGGCCCTTGCCAGGGCCAACCTTAGTCCTTTAGGCGCCATGTGCCGTGCGAAAATTGACAGTGCCCCAGGCCCCCAGCCCATCCCAGTGACCACTGACCACATCCTTCTACATATGTTTTGGTGAGATACTTCAATTCGTGGAAAGCAGCAGCTGATATTATATTGATTATGAAATCAACTCATCCCCATTAAAATTCAGTGACTAAAGTGCACAACATAGACAGACAAACAAACAGCTTTTACTTCAGAATAACAAAAGGTATTAAATCTAACTGCAAGAAAGTTTGTTAAAAAAATCCCTGAAATGTACATAAGACTGTTCCCAACAAAAGTGGAGTTAAGTGCTGTGCTTACCTTTGTATGAATTTCAGGATCAGCAAATGACACTTCAAGTTAGTTGTACTTTTACCAGCGAGTGTCGCTCCACATGGTTTGCAAAGGGATAAGTATATATTTATATTTACTGTTGCAGTGTGGCGCTGTCTCGCAAATCACTGTATATAAGCGGTGATCCGCGCCTGCGCAGTTAGCGGGCGGGAGAGCACCGCCGGCAGCACGCTCTCGTGCCCGCCTCACTCTGCAGGAGTGTGCCCGCGGCTCGGGTGGACCTGATGTCCGCCGGCGAGCCGTGATGACCTACCAGAGAGAAAGAACGGGGAACCGCTGATGTAAACAAGGCGGTTCCCTGCTCTGTCAGTGGGCATGTAAGAGATCTACTGATCCCTGCCACTGGGATCAGTTAGATCTCTTATGCTCATGGTAGCCCAGCCCCCTCACAGTTAGAACACACCTAGGGAACCCAGTTAACCACTAGATCTCCCCCTGCAGGTTAGCCCCTTCACTGCCAATGACATTTATACAGTAATCAGTGGATATTTATGTGGTTATTTATGTAAAAAGCCAGAAATTAATTCTCATGGTTTGTAAACGCAGCAACTTTTGCATTTTTTTTTTAACCAAAAATATGAGCAAGAATGTAAATCGGCCAAAACCAATGAATAAATTTGTTTTTTTATATATTTTTATTTGGATTTGTATTTTAGCAAAAGGTAAGAAATATTTTTTTTTCAATTACCACCAAATGAAAGCTCTACTTGTGGGAAAAAAAGGATGCAAATTTAGTTTGCGTACAGCGTCGCACGACCACGCAATTTTCAGTTAAAGTGACGCAGTGCCGAACCGCAAAAAGTGCTCTGGTCCTACAGTGGGAAATCCTTCTGGGGGTGAAGTGGTTAAGATCAAACGTAAAATACTCTCTTTCTACCAGTGATAGTCACAGAAGCTGACATTTCCGGTATACTTTGGACTGTAGTTCTGGAGTGCTGGATGGTGGTCTGAGTAGGCTTGTTAGGCCCCTTTCACACGGACATTCCGTTCAGGTCGGCCTGTCTGTTTTTCAGGCGGACCTGAATGGACACTCCATGCAGCCCTATGGAGCGACAGATGACAAGTCTGCCACCGCATCCGCCGCTCTCCGTTCCGATCCCGTCCATGAAATCCAGATGGATGGAAACCCTATTTTCCATCCGTCTGTAGAATCGGATCGGAGCGGATCGAGTGAAAACGGGCAGGCGGATCTGTTTTCATCTGATCTCCATAGAGGAGAGCGGGGCTCTGACAGATCCGTCTCTGCGCAGTGAGCGGAGACAGATCTGTCATCCGCCTGCTCAGTGGGGATCAGCGGATCGATCCCTGCTGAGCAGAGCGGACTCTTCAAATGGATAATCCCGTGTGAAAGGGGCCTAATGCTGCTGCTGCAGAGTGCTGGCACTGCTGGATGGTGGTCTGAGAGTAGGCCTGTAATGCTGCTGCAGAGTGCTGGCACTGCTGGATGGTGGTCTGAGCACAGTGCCCTGGATGCCACTACCAGTGGTCTGAGCACGGTGTGCTCTGGATAGACGGTGGTCTGAGGCCTCAGGCCTGCTGTAATGTACTACAATTACTGTACAGTCACAGTGTACACTCACATTCTGCTTTGCTCTGGGCGCCTGTCGGACGGCGGCGCGGTCGTCTCGTCAGGAGGACGAGTTGGGAGTCTCGGGACTCAGAATCAGGAGCCCTCAGCCTGGCTGGCTTGTAATGCATGCACAGTGCTGCTCGTCTCTTACTCTCTGGCACTGGCAGTCGTTACTCTTGACTCTTGTGGCACGGTGCTTGTTGGGAATGGATTGCGGAAGTAGGCGGAGCTCCGTGAAAAACCTGAAGTTAGTTCACGAGGGTAAATGTCCCTCCTTGCCATTTTGTCCCGTTTTCGTTCGTTAACAAAAACGGATCTGATTTTCGTCATAGAAAATGTGCTGTACTTTTTGTTTTGTTTTTATCACTGTAAAAATGCCACTGACAAAATCTTTGACGAAAATGTTTTCGTTGACGAAATTAACACTGCTAATGTGCTAAAAACGCGGGAAAACATGCAGTGCAAAATGTGCTTGCTTAGGGGAGCTTATTCAAGTGAAAGAGCTGCCCTATGCTGTTGTACAAAAGAAAATATGGCAAAAAAAAAGTGTTGCGTCGCTTAGGTATGAATGCAGCCTTACAGACACAGTCAAGATTTGTACTTATCTTTAGCTACCTACATCTCTGGATTTACTGAATTTTTCAACATATGGCTCTTACTGAAGGTAATCTCTGCTTGTGCAATTTTCTTTTATGCTCAGTTTGAATTGCCTAAGTTTGTGACAGGTTCTCTATAAGTATGTTGTTAACAATAAATAATCCTTTTTTGACCTCTGGTGTCTATATTGGCTGACGCTGCTGTACACTTTAAGCAGTTGTGTGAAATATAACATACCTTTACTACATACTGCACCGAGAAAGTTAACCAAATAAGCGCAGGCTTTAAATTAAGGGCTTCAAATTATTATTTACTGTTCTTGTACATGGCAATTCCTGGTCACCCTCCTAACCCCACACAGAACACTGGGGTTGATTTACTAAAACTGGAGAGTGCAAAATCTGGTGCAGCTGTGCATAGAAACCAATCAGCTTCCAGTTTTTGTGTCAAAGCTTAACCTCCCTGGCGGTATTCCCAAGTGTAGCTCGGGGTGGAATTTCAGTACCATTAGCGGTAACCCCGAGCCACACTCGGGATTGCATCGCTGGATCCAAGGCAGCGTTACTTACCTTGTCCCCTGGATCCAGCGATGTCACCCGCAATGTCTGCGGGCTGTGTCCTCCGCCTGATGCCTCTGTGTGCCGGGCTCCGTTCCCTGCGAGCGTTGCGTCTCATGGGGACGGAGACCGGTGGCAAATTCAAAAAGTAAAACACACAGTAAACATACAGTACACTGTAATCTTACAGATTACATTACTGTATCAAATCATTTCACATCCCCTTTGTCCCTAGTGGTTTGCCCAGTGCTCTGCATGCACTTTTATATTATATATGTCATTCTTTCTGCCTGGAAACTTGAGAATGTCCATGGCAACCAAAAAGCGTCCCTTTACGTCAAAAGTGGTTTTTGATCAGCTAGAAAACAGCGATAGTAAATAAGAATCATTTGCAAAATTGAGTGATACTGATTTTTGGGGAAATTTATCATCAGACACTGAAAGTGACGACAGCGACAATTCTGCAAATGAGCAAATTTCAGTGTTTTTGGTTTGATTACATTATTTAATACATTTTATTACTATTGCATTATTCTTTTTGATAATTATTTTTAGTTATTTATTATATTATAATTTATGATTTCATGTTTCAAACCTTATCATACCCGGGATGTCTACTAGACTCTTGTTTGGACAGATTTAAGTGAGTTATTCCTAAGAATTACAGGCCTACAATATAAAACGCCAAATTTCCATGCAAAATAATCGTACCGCTTTCAGCACCAAAAATCTGAAATAATCATACCACCAGGGAGGTTAAAGCGGAGCTCCAACCCCCCCAAAATTAAATGTCATCAGCTACACATACTGTAGCTGCTAACCTTTAATATTAGGACACTTAACTGTCCAGGGGCCCCACAATGTCAGCACCCCAGCCGATATTCCAATCAGCTCTAGGGTGCTGCCGCCGCCATTCATGGTAAGGGTATCCGGCAGTGAAGCCTTTCTGCATGTGTGAAAGGGCCCATATAGGCAAAACTTTTTGTGCTTTAGGGCTCTTTAACACATGCGGACCGTTTAGGTCCGCCAGTCAGTTTTTCAGGTGGACCTGAATGGACGCTCCATTAACCTCGATCCGCTCACTAAATTCAGACGGATGGAAACCCTATTTTCCAGCTGTCTGGCGGATTGGATTGGATGAAAACAGACAGGCGGATCCGTTTTCATCCGATCCCCCATAGAGGAGAGCGGGGCTCTGACAGGTCTGTCTCTGCACAGTGAGCGGAGATAGACCTGTCATCCGCCTGCTTTGCGGGGATTAACGGATCGATCCCTGCTGAGCAAGTGGAGTCTGTGAAAACGGACCCGCATGTGTGAAAGAGCCCTATCTGTGGTTAAAAGGAAGCTGTATTACCTAACAAATCTGTAAATGCACTGTAAAATAATAGAGAAATTCCCTGGAAAATACAGACCACAAATTATTAGGAGTTGTTATACAGCATGTTATGCTATTGCAAGAATTGTGAAATAAAAATCAATAGACTACACAACAACACAAAAAATGGATCATGTTCACCACCATTCAGAATAAAACTGAGAGATATAAGAGAGTAATAGGAGAGCTTGTGCAAATCTGGTAATCAACGCCAATAAGGAGTATGTAAGATTGGTTGGTGCCCGGTCAAACGGCACATGCCCTGAAATGTTTAGCATTGGGACATCTTCCTCAGAGGGACAACCACAATCATTTTTTTTGTCCTATAATTTGTTTAAATTTGGCATGGAAATCACTGATTGGACTACAGACCCATATGCAAAACGCCTGCCTTTACACGCACATGAACTTCTTAGTCCATAGGGTTCAATGCTGAGTTGGCCCACCCTTTGCAGCTATAACAGCATCAACTCTTCTGGGAAGGCTGTCCACAAGGTTTAGGAGTGTCTATGGAAATGTTTGACCATTCTTCCAGAAGCACATTTGTGAGGTCAGGCATTGATGTTGGACGAGAAGGTCTGGCTTGCAGTCTCCGCTCTAATTCATCCCAAAGGTGTTCTATCGGGTTGAGGTCAGGACTCTGTACAGGCCAGTCAAGTTCCTCCACCCTAAAACTTGCTCATCCATGTCTTTATGGACCTTATTTGTGCACCAGTGCGCAGTCATGTTGGAACAGGAAGGGGTCATCCCCAAACTGTTCCCACAAAGTTGGGATCATGATATTGTCCAAAATGTCTTGCTGATGTTCCCTTCACTGTAACTAAGGGGCCAAGGCCAACCCCCAAAAAACAACCCCACATCATAATCCCCCCTCCACCAAATGATTTGGACCAATGCACAAAGCAAGGTCCGTGAAGACATGGATGAGTGAGTTTGGGGTGGAGCAACTTGACTGGTCTGCACAGAGTCCGGATCTCAACCCCATAGAACACCTTTGAGATGAATTAGAGCGGAGACTGTGAGCCAGGCTTTCTCGTCCAACATCAGTGCCTGATCTCACAAATGTTCTCCTGGAAGAATGGTCAAATATTCCCATAGACACCCTCCTAAACCTTGTGGGCAGTCTTCCCTGAAGATTTGAAGCTGTTATAGCTGCAAAAGGTGAGTCAACTCAATATTGAACCCTACGGACTAAGACTGGGATGCCATTAAAGTTCATGTGCGTTTAAAGGCAGGCGCCCCAATACTTTTGGTAATATAGTGTATGTTTGTAAGAGGTTAGTATTTATTTTAGGGTAGTAAAAAAAGTCAAAAGATTAAAGTAGAATTTATTGGGGACCCCCGGGTCACCAGAACTAGTGTTCCCATTGGAAGATTTCCCCTCTATTACTTTTCTGGGGACAACCCAAAATATGGGATTTTCTTTTACTTTCACTTTCAATGATAATGGTAAACAGGATAAATAGAGAGGGTGAATCTCCATAACGGGGGCACAGTCAGCAATAAAAGCTGACAGGGGCTCTAATCTCTCTCCACTCTATCCAAAACTAAAAAAAAGGTTTTGCCTTTAGTTATATTATTATTAACCACTTAACAACCGCCCCATAGACAAAATACGTCTGCAGGGCGGTTGCTTAACCCCGGGAGGACGTACATTGACGTCCTCCCATGAACACGCTTCCTGCGCGCCCCCTGGGGCGCGCATACGGGAACATCCGTGACCGTCGGGTCCAGGGGACCCTGCTCATCACGGATCGCGGTGAATGGCCTCTGTGAGTGGCCTTTTACCACCTGATCGCGCCGTCAAATGACGGTGCAATCACATGTAAACAAGCCGGCGCTTACGCCGGCTTTTCTCTCTCCTCTCCGCACCCATCAGTGCAGTGTGAGAGGAGAGAGGGGGGAGAGAGAAGGTGCTGCAGCGCTCTGGGCGATGTGTAATGCCCACAGCGCTGCTAAATGACAGTATGCACCCCAACCATCCATCCACCACCCACCCAGCCATCATCACCCCAGCCATCATCACCCCAGCCCATGGGCGTCCGCAGAACTTTTTTCAGGGGGGGCATCATTTTAAGTTCACCCATGCTCTGCCCCTTTTGACAATGTCATGAATGGGAGGGGCTTAGCAGCGGCTCGCAATTATTTATTTTTAAGGGGGAAATGGCAGACTTTATTCCAGGCGTGTGCTGTGTACAGGGTGCAGATTCCAGGCGTGTGCTATGTACAGGGTGCAGATTCCAGGCGTGGGCTATGTACAGGGTACAGATTCCAGGCGTGTGCTATGTACAGGGTGCAGGTTCCAGGCGTGTGCTATGTACAGGGTGCAGCCACTACTAGTGTGCTATGTACAGGGTGCAGATTCCAGGCGTGTGCTATGCCAGTATGCATACCCAATTCCCCCCCACAGAGCTCTCTTCCCCCCACAGAAGAGTTGTCTATAACTCACAGTGGCAGGTCAGGCTCCTGTTGATACACGATGCAGGCTTGAGTGGCTGTGGATAACCCACCTTGCCCCCTCCTCTGTCTGTATATGCAGAGCTGGGAGAGC
>BLSH010064304.1:628714-642744 GCA_018402905.1 Glandirana rugosa
GTTAAGTGATAGATATATAGATATATATATAATTTTTTTTTTTTTTTTTTTTTGATACCTTTTGAAAATAATTCATACACATCTATTTAATGGCCATCTAATTTATTTTCCATGAAATTGTTTCTCTTGTATTTTTCCTGCCTTCTTGTAACATCCTCTGTGAGATCCCACACCTTTCCTTTTCCCCCATACTTCTGTTTGTTTGAAACGAGCAGTGGTTGCGGTCATGTGTACTGCTCTATACTACAAATTCCATAGTCCATAGACCATCTCAGGAGTGAGTAAGAGAGGGTGATTCTGTTCCTACATACAGTGGGACCCTAGGGAGCGCACATTGCCACCCAATAGGAAGTCAGATCACAGCACTAATAAGAAAGACATTTGTAGATCTGGAGGCGGCTGGTGGAACAGAAGGGACATTTGGAGTTTAGAATACACATCTGAATGGATGATCTTTTTTTAAACCAGAGTTTGGTGCCATAAGATTCCTAGATCTATAAATTGATTGTTGCTGCACTCCTTCTGTGCATTAATCTTAATATACGTAGATGGATCTGTCTATACACCCTGCACTAGTTGCTCTTCTGTCCTTCAATACATTACCAGACTGACGAATAGCTAGACCTTCATTTATAATGTATACCCTCGATCGGTGTCCTTACCAGCACATAGCATTCCGTTTTCATCAAACTGTTCGGCTTTTCCGGTTTGTAAATAATTGCTGAGACAGGCCAGTGTGGCTATAGTGTAGAAGAAAGGGTAGGTGTAAATGTGCCAGGGTTTGTGGTAAAGAAAACTTTCATTACTTATATGTATCCCGTTGTCTATGTGCAGCAAACCCTTTTTTTTAAACTGGAAGGTTTCAGGATTTAGTACTTCAGAATGGAATTGGTCAATGAAGATGCCATGAATAGATTGCTAATGGGAGAAACTACAGTGGATCATACCAAAGACATACAGCTAAAGAAGAAGAAATAGAAACGTGACAAATCCATTAGTATTGCTTTCAATGTGGACAGAAAAAACAGACGTTGAAGGATTCCTTGGAGATTGCAAAGGACGGTAGTGTGATACAAAACAGGACATATGTTGTAATGCAGAGTTGGTTTTAAATGCATTCTCTGCCTTAGCCCTGGTTCACTCCAGGGCGGCTTTGAAACTGCGCTGTTTCAATGCAATTTAAAAGCTGCCTAATCAGTGCAATTTGAATCTCCGATTGCACAGCGGCTTGCAAGTTTATGCTAGTTGCGACAGTCAATGCAAGTTGCAATGAAATCACAAAAAGTCGTTTTCAAAGTCACTGTGACTTGAGTCGCAACGATTTGAACAGTTCCATTGCCAGCAAATTGAACTGTGAAATCTCATGACATGGCACTGGCATGAACGAGGGCTTAAGGTAAGAACCCCCCCCCCCCCACATACTCAGCTTGATCTTGGTTCAGCTATTTGCATGAGAGCAGAGGCTCTTTCATTGGCTCAGAGACAGCAGTGGGAGCCTTTGGCACACACTCCATGTGTCTATGGACACAAAGAGCTGGCTTGGGAGCAAGTGCACATGAGTGCCTCCATGGCAAGCGGCTTGCTATAAGGGCACTCGGCGAAGGGTAGGAGCCAGTGGGGGACACAAGAAGAGGGGACTGCTCTATGCAAAACCATTACACGGAGCAGGTAAGTATAACCTGTTTGTTATTTGAAAAAAAAAAAAGCAATCCTCTACAATCACTTTAACCGCTTGCCGGCCAGCCACCGTCGTTATATGTCGGCAGGTTGGCTCTTCTGTGCGAATCGCCATAGCTGTACAGCAGTTCGCGCCTGCTGCATGCTGCATGAGTGTGCCCATGGGTCAGGCGGACGCGATCGCCTACTACGGAGGCAGAACATGGATCTTCCAATGTAAACATGTCAGATCTCCGTCCTGTCAGGGGATATGACAGAGATCTACTGTTCCCAGTGATCGGGAACAGTGAGATCTGTCATGTCCCTGCCAGCCCGGCCCCCACACAGATAGAACACAGTGAGGGAACAGAGTTAACCCCTTGATCGCCCCCTACAGTTAAACCCCATCCCTGCCAATGACATTTATACAGTAATCGGTGGCTATTTTTAGTTCTGATCGCTGTATAAATGTCATCGGTCCCAAAAAAGTGTAAAAAGTGTCTGATCTGTCAGCCGCAATATCGCAGTCCCGATAAAAACCGCAGATTTCCGCCGTTACTTGTAAAAAAAATGCCATAAATCTATTCCCATAGTTTGCAGACACGATTAACTATTGCACAACCCAATCAATATACGCAATTGCCAAAAATATATAGAAAAATATATATCGGCCTAAACTGAGGAAGAAATTTGTGTTTTTATTTATTTTATTTTTTTTACATATGTATCATAGCAAAAAGTAAAAAAAAAAAATGCTTTTTTTTCAAAATTGTTGCTCTTTGTTTATAGCGTAAAAAATAAAAACTGCAGAGGCGATCAAATGCCACCAAAAGAATGCTAATTCAGTTTTTTAGTTGAGGGATATGAGACAGGATGGTGGTGATAGGAATACCCACAGCGATTTGAGTGAATATTCTGTCCACCAGCATACGGCATTTTTATTTCTATGGAATCCATTTTATAACGCAGATGCTTAGAAAGTGTCCAGGGGCGGAAGGCCGGCTACAACAGAACCTCTGAGGCAGGCACATTTCAAAGAACAAAATACATGTGAAAAGCAAAGTGTAATGACATTGTCTATTAATACAGCATGTACCAAACAACCAGCATTTTTATTCCAGACGTGGCACACCATATAGTGGAATAGCTTTGTTTACACGTATTTATGTTGAGTGCAGTAACACAAGCACAGGGTGGATTTGATTAAAATCACTAGTAAAAAGGCTTGATTTAAATCATAATTTTTAAAGAGTAACTGTCATCTTTGTGCCGTGGCGGCTCCTCCTCTGACTCGCTGGTGACTCACTGACAGTCCCATTCACTTTAATGGGACAGCTGGGGATGTGGCAGGGACAAAACAAGGTGAGGGACGTGGCGGCAGCAGGTGAATGGATGCCCGCTAACAGGCGCTGCCATGATGGATCTGAAATGACAGGTGCTCTTTAAATGTAAGGACTTATTCTTGCTGGTAGTTAGAATCTTTAATATTTATAAACAAAATGAAGGTTTCCTAGTTAGAATAATAGGCTGTCAGGTCAGTAAAACCGCAGTATCAGAACCGATTCAATCATACAGTTTGTAGTGTACATAGATTTGCAAAAGAATGGGATAAAGGAATATTCCTGAACTTTGTTTTATCTCATGGTTACTGTGAAATTGTGTGAATACATCAATGTAGTGCATGTTATCTCAGCTTGCAGTGCTTGGATTCATTGAATGAGTTTACCAAAATTGTAAATATTGCAGAATATACAGCCTCATGCTACATAACTAAGCTCCTTTTAATGCTGAATAAACTAAATTATTAATGTATCTTAAATAGAAAACTATCTTTAGCCTGGGTTCACACTGCTGCGGGAATGAAATTGTGCTAGTTCAGCTGAACTCGCACGATTTCATTCCCGCATGTCAGTTTGCCGATATCAGAGACATCTGTGCAGATTCCTGCACAGATTCGGACGGTGCCATTGCGGGCAATAGCCGCCGATTTGGGATGCGATTTGACATGTCAAATTGCTTCAATGTGAACCTAGGCTTAGATAGATTTTTTTTTTACTCCAAAAACATGTTATTAAAATAAATTTTATAAAAATTAAAAAAAAAATCAGATTTAAATCCAAAAAATCCTTTTTTTTAATTTTTTTTTATTAAATCGTTGATTTTTATCCACCCTGCATAAGCACAAAGCAGCTGCTTGTTCTTCAGTGGACTTTCCATCCGTCCATTTGTGAGATGATGTACAGGCGGCTCATCTGTACTTCTTCCAGCTGGCTCAGAGAAAGACATGTAAACAAAGCTGGAGCACTTCGGAGACGGTTAGCTACCAAAACAAAAGCCTCTCCTCTGAGTTGTGTATTTTTAATGCTCAGTTGAACTTTCAGTTTAAATTGGCTAAATACATTCCAGGTGCATCCAAACAAAAGGTGTACAAAGGCTTAGCATTTGTGTTCTTTAGAAAGCAGTCACAGCCTGAGCCTAGGTAGAAAAGCCTGTCCTCTGCCTGCGTGCTGCAGAGAAGGACCCTTTCTCTCTCTCTGGTCTCCTGCTGAGTCATTGCTAGAACTCTCCAATCAGCAGGAAGCTTACACTTTGCTGACAGCTAGGGGTCTGGCTCAGTAGGAGTGTGTTGGACCTCTGCAGAGAGACCACTGCATCCCCACATAGAGGGCAAGGACTCTTCTATAGTGTGCTGGCAGGGGACAGACTTGTTTCTTCGGGGTATAGCTGATTTCTAAAGAAAATAAACTGTAAGACTTTGCACACTTTTCTTTTTATGCGCCTGGAATGTTTTTAGTTGGTTTAAAGCTGATGTTTGGGTGTGAGTATTTTTGTACTTACATGGATCCAGCTTGGATTGTCGCTACCCTCTGGGTCCTGTTGCTCAGTGAACACAGGGGGGTCACTCGCTTGGCAACAAGCACCATTCAGAGAAGGCTTTATTTTCTCAATGAGTGCAAAGCGTTCTCTGATTGGACAAGGTGGATAGGCAGGGTGGTGATGTCACAATCTTCATCTCTAAGTTTATATAATAAAGCCTTTCTTTCTAACTCACTGAGCAGGTTGGAGCTGAGATAAATTATTTACAACATGCCCTTAGCCCTCTGCAAATCCCTTTGGAAATGATTCCATCACTCCACATAGCTTCTGGACTGAAATTATAATTTCTTACACATGTCCAACAGTTTCAGTCAGTACTTTTCCTTCCCTCTTTATTGTTATATTTTTGTTTTGTTAAATTTTTGTTAAAATGTTAAACTGTGAAATGGTCCAACTGATCATCCATGCTTAATTACTATTACGTTAAGAGTACAAATTATCAGATAAACCGCACATACTGTATTTACCATTTTTCCAATATAAGTGTTTGACACATTCTGTATGATAACTTTTTGTTTGTACAAATTATCCAGAAAACAATAAAAATTCTGGGGAAAAAATGAAAGTTTAGTTGGACTTAGAGGAACCAACCCCTCCTATCTTTTTCAGCCCAGTAAGCTGCCACCTTGGCCTCTGTTTAAATTACAACTGCCATGGTGCTGCACATGTGATCAGTTATGACATCAGCCATTTGATGGTTTGTCAGTTGCTTGCTTCCAACCAAACTGTCAGCTTTCCCAGCATGCCGGAAATGTAACTGTTTTTTGAAACTGTCAGGGCTGGTTCACACCACAAAAACGCACTCCAGATGCGTATCTGCATGCGCATTTTTGATGCGTTTCCGGATTTATTCCAGATGCTTTTTTTCCTTGTTTCCTGTTTTTTTCCACTGTACTGGGGACCAGTGCATTTTTGATGCATTCCAGTGTATTTTGTATGTGTTTTACTGCGTTCCTGTACAGCAGTGGTTCTCAACTCCGGTCCTCGGGACCCACCAACAGGCCAGATTTTAAGTATTACCTTGGGGAGATGCAGACTAGAATACTGCAATCACTGAACAGCAAATTATATCACCTGTGATGTATTTCAGTTATTCTGCAAACCTGGCCTGTTGGGGGGTCCTGAGGACCGGAGTTGAGAACCACTGCTGTACAGTGTAGGAAAAATGCAGCATGTTCTACTTTTTTTTTTTTTTTTTTTTTTTCTGGAACTGGAACACCCTGGAACTGATCACTGATGTGAGTGAAGACCCACAGGGAGCAAGGGTTAGGGCATTTATAGGCAATGCAGCAAGGTGGGGCACGTCCTGGGACGGGGCTGTGATGGCCCGCCCCAGGATGGGAGTCATAAGGGCGGGGCTCAGGATGACGTCAGCGTGTGGCCCCACCCCATGCCAATTTAAGGCAACAACGCGCAGCATGGACCCGGCATTCGAGTGGAAGAGAGCGACGAGTCAACATCTCCAGAAGAGAAGAAGGAGAAGAACAACAAGAAGCGGGATAAGCTAGCTGAGGAGACAGCGGCAAAAGAGCAGAAGACAGAAGATGCCTCAGAAGATAGAAACTCCGCAAAAGAGCCGAAGAAAGAAGACGCCGGAGAGGGAGAAGACGCCAGAGCTGATTTAATAAAATATTTTAAAAAGCTGTGTAGTGTGTGTTTTTGTACACTTTTTTTGCAGGTAAATGTACGATGTACCCCATACTCATTTACATAGGGTGGGGGGCCCCCTTATTAAAGGGGCTTCCAGATTCTGATAAGCCCCTGCCCGCAGACCCCGACAACCAATGGCCAGGGTTGTCGGGAAGAGGCTCTTGTCCCCATTAACATGGGACAAGGTGCTTTGGGGTGGGGGGCGCAGAGCCCCCCCCCTGCCCCAAAGCACCCATACTCCCCATGTTGAGGGCATGTGGCCTAGTACGGTCCAGGGGGGTGGGGGGCGCTCGCTCATCCCCACCCCCTTTCCTGGCCTTCCAGGCTGCGTGCGCGGATAAGCGAACCCCACACAAATTTTTTGCAGGGGTTCCCTTTCAAGATCCCTAGCACACAAGTCGTGCCGCAAGTCGATCCGACTTCTGGCAGAAAAACTGTGCAAAAAGCTAGCGCGGAAAAACGTGCATTAATGTCGGGCCCGACGTTTTGCTTATTTTTTTTGCATACACCGTGTGTATGAGGCCTAAATGATGGCAGGTGTGTACTGACTCCTATTACAGTTTATAGGTCACATTAAAGGTGGAATAAGTTCTAAAATGATTTATCTTTGTCTCTTTTTTACATCACAGAAACCTGACATTTTAGACATTTTATCAGGGGTGCGTGGACTAAGGATTAATACCATAAGTAGCTCAATCAGATAGTTATATGACACAGTGGCTCTGGTAAGGCTGCTCTCAACAAAAGTGAGGTGTCCCATCAGCAGGGAGCTCAGTTTTAAAGGTTTAGATGCACAAAGTTCAGTGAGAGTGCCACACAAAAGGTCAGAGTTTTTTATGGCTGTTGTCCCAGAAGGAAGCCTCTTCTAAAGATGATGCACAAGAAAGCCCACAAACAGTTTGCTGAAGACAAGCAGACTAAGGACATGGATTACTGGAACCATCCTGTGGTCTGATGAGACCAAGATAAACTTATTTGGTTCAGATGGTGTCAAGCGTGTGTGGAGGCGACCAGGTGAGGAGTACAAAGACAAGTGTGTCTTGCCTACAGTCAAGCATGGTGGTGGGAGTGTCATGGTCTTGGGCTGCATGAGTGCTGCTGGCACTGGGGAGCTACAGTTCATTGAAGGAACCATGAATGCCAATATGTTCTGTGACATACTGATGCAGAGCATGATCCCCTCCCTTCGGAGACTGGGCCACAGGGCAGTATTCCAACATGACCCTGACCCCAAACACATCTCCAAGATAACCACTGCCTTGCTAAAGAAGCTGAGGGTAAAGGTGATGGACTGGCCAAGCATGTCTCCAGACCTAAACGTTATTGAGCATCTGTGGGGCACGCTCAAACGGAAGGTGGTGAAGCGCAAGGTCTCTAACATCCACCAGCTCTGTGATGTCATCATGGAGGATTGGAAGAGGACTCCAGTGGCAACCTGTGAAGCTCTGGTGAACTTCATGCCTAAGAGTGTTAAGGCAGTGCTGAAAAATAATGGTGGCATGCAAAATATTGACAGTTTTGGCACAATTTGGACATTTTCACTTAGGGGTACTCACATTTGTTGCCATCAGTTTAGACATTAATGGCTCCACGTTGAGTTCTTTTGACGCGCCAGGAAATGTACACTGTGAGGCTCGGTTCACACTTCAGCGACTTGGGATCTGACTTGTGTCTAAAACAAAAAAAATTTGTACACAAATAAATAAACAATGATTTAACTCAACGAATCAAAAACAATTAAGAAATTCGTGAAAATGTCCCAATGGATAACCCAAAATGTGCTGATGAAAATGAATATCAAATGTTCAGTGAAACATGTGTTCAGTGTTCACTGAACATTTGATATTCATTTTCATCAGCACATTTTGGGTTATCCATTGGGACATTTTCACGAATTTCTTAATTGTTTTTGATTCGTTGAGTTAAATCATTGTTTATTTGTGTACAAATTTTTTTTGTTTTAAGCGCAACTGTTATGTTTTATATTTTATTTTGGTGATATTATCGCACTAGTTGTTGCTGCTGTTGCACCTAATATTCATAGCGCAATACCCTAACCTTTAAGATCTGACTTCTGTCGCCCCAATTTGCTTGACATAAGAAATCCCATTAAAGTGAATGAGAACCGTCTTAATGTATACTAATGAAGTTGCTCCGACTTCAAAAAAGGTTCCTGTACTACTTCAAGGCGACTTCTATCCGACTTGTGCCCATAGAATTCAATGGAAGTCACCTCCAAGTCGGATCCCCATCTATATTGAAGCAACTTTACAGGAAAAAGAAAATAATTTAGCCAGAGAATTACCCAGACAACCCCCTCCTTCCCTTCTCTGATTGGCCACAGGCAAAGTCGTCTGGCTTTAAGTCGCGTTGTAAGTCACCCAAATTCGCGCTGAAGTCCCATTAAAATCGCCTAGCAAAGTCGCGCATTAAGTCGGATCTCCCCTGTGTGACCCGGTCCATATACAAGCTGTACACTCACTACTTTACATTGTAGCAAAATGTCATTTCTTCAGTGTTTTCACATGAAAAGATAGAATAATATATTTACAAAAATGTGAGGGGTGTACTCACTTTTGCGAGATACTGTATGTACCATAGTTTGTGGACTCTATAACTTTCCTGCCGGCTAAATAATATACACTGATTTGGGTTATTTTCACCAAAGAAATGTAGCAGAATACATGTTGGCCTAAATTTATGAAGAAATTTTATTTGTAAATGTTCTAACAGAAACGAAGAAAAGAACACATTTATAAAAAAAAATTCCATTACTTTTTGTTTATCAAAAAATACAAACCAAGCAGTGAATAAATACCACCAAAATAAAGCTCTATTTGTGTGAAGAAAATGATAAAAATTTCTTATGGCTACATGTTGCATTCAAAGTGTGACAGTGTTGAAAGCTGAAAATTAGTCTGTTCAGGAAGGGGGTTAAAAGTGCCCGGTATTGAAGTGGTTAAAGCCAGCACTAGTTAAAGTGATTGTAAAGTCTCGTTTTTTTTTCCTATAAAAATAAAAAACATTTTATTCTTGCCTCTGAGCAGTTGGCTTTGTACAGAGCAGCCCGGATCCTCCTCTTCTCTGGTCCCTCTTCGGTGCTCCTGGTTTCTCTCTCCTGTTCAGTGCCCCCACAGCAAGCAGCTTGCTATGGGGGCACCTGAGCCAAGTCACAGCTCCCTGTGTCCATTCAGACACAGAGCCCCAACCCCTCTCTCCCCTGATTGGCTAGCTGACTTTGATTGACAGCAGTGGCAGTCAGTGATGCCGCTGCTGTGTCTCAGCCAATCAGGAAGGAGAATCTCATATAACTAAGACACACTGGACAGAAAGTGACCTCAAGTAAGTATTAGGGAGGCCGGGGGGGCGGCTGCTGCAACACAAAAGGCTTTTTATCTTAGTACATAGAATGCATAAGATAAAAAAACACCCGACTTTACAACCACTTTAGAGGGGAGTTCCACCCTATTAACAGTCAGCAACTACAATAAGTGTAGCTGCTGACTTTTAATAATCGGACACTCACCTGTCCCATGCTCCAGCGATGCAGCTGCTCGCAGCGTCACTGTTCTCCTCCGTATAGCGCCGCCGTCACAAGTGTGGGCACCCGGCTTTGGCTTCAAAGTCGTGCTGCGAATGGCTGGTGATCTTGGAACTCCCCAAAAAAAGGACAAGCCAGTTGTGGCATGTCGGGGGGGGGGGGGGGGTCACTTTCCCTTAAAGTAGACGTTCCACTTTTGGGTGGAACTCTGCTTTAAGGCTTGAATTCTATGCATTAAGGTGAAAAACCGCCTGTGTTCCAGAGCCCCCTCTTTCTTACCTGAGCCGCTGTCTCTCTCCTTATTGGACAGATTGATAACAGCAGGAGCCACTGGCTCTCGCTGCAGTCAATCAAATCCTGTGACTCGGGGGGGATAGGGCAGAGTTCCACTGTCTGTGTCAATGGAGCAGCAGCAGGACTCGGGAGTGAGCCCAAAGCGGCTTTCTGTGGAGGCACCCAATGAAGAGGAGGAGCCAGGAGCGCGGGGACCCCAGAAGAAAAGGATCGGGGCTGTCCTGTGCAAAACCGCTCCACAGAGAAGGTAAGTATAGGCATGTTTTGTTATTTTAATACACAAAAAAATCACACGTAAGTTTCTATGCTCCAGGATCTGCACAATGTGATGAAACCACCTCTATTCGGAGTATAGTAGATTCCATAAATTAACTTAGAGCCCTTTCACACTGGGGCTTGAAAACCGCCTCTCCATGAAAGTCAGTGTTTCTTTTCACACTGGGGCGGTGCGCTTGCAGGGCAGGGAGAAAAGTCCTGCAAGCAGCATCTTTGGGGCGGTGTGGGAGCGGTGTATACACCGCTCCCACACCGCCCCTTCTATTGAAATGGATGGGTGCTGCTTTCAAAGTGCTTTGAAAGCAGGGCTAAGAGGGCCTTCTTGGGGGTTAAAATTGCCCCGCTATCTGCTGCCATAACAATGGCATTCATCGGCACATTACTGCCGTATAATGACAGCGGGTGGTCCTGAATTGGTTAAAGTGGTTCTAAAGGCTAGACCTTTTTACCTTTTAAAGCGATTGTAAAGTCTCATTTTTTTTTTCTTTTATTAAATAACAAACATGTTATACTTACCTCCTCCGTGCAGTTGGTTTTGCACAGAGCTGCCCCGATCCTCTTCTTGGGTCCCTTGTTGCTGCTCCTGGCTCTTTCCTCCTATCGCGTGCCCACTCGGCCCACAGCTTGCTATGGGGGCACCTGAGCCAAGTCAGTGCTCCATGTATCCATTCAGACACAGAGCCCCAACCCCTCTCTCCCCTGATTGGCTGATTGACTTTGATTGGCCGCCGTGGGAGCCAATGGCGCCACTGCAGTGTTTCAGCCAATCAGGAGGAGTGTCCTCGACAGCTTAGACATCCGTGGACATCGCTGGAGAGAGAAGGGGCTCAGGTAAGTAATTGGGGGGTGCTGGGGAGGCTGCTACACACAAAAAGGTTTTTTTTATCTTAACGCATAGAATACATTAATATAAAAGACATTCTGCCTTTACAGCCCCTTTAATGCCTTCCCTGGTTCAAAATGTCTCAGTGTTTGCATTGCCCCCTCACCTCCGTGTATGCTAACCTGAACCCGATCTCCTTCCACCACTATGCTTGTCTGCAGCAGCTGTCTCCTCTCTTTCTTCTAACAGCGGCAGCATGGGGGACATGTTTGAGCCATGTTTTGTATATCAATAGACCCACACAGCCCGGCTCAGGATTGAGCTAGCTGTGTGCCCCCATAGGAAGAGGCTTGCTATGGGGGCATGCAAAAAAGAAGAGGAGCCGAGAGCTCCTGCAGGTACACCAGACCCCCCCATTGTACAAAGCAGGTAAGTATTGCATGATTGTTTATTTTAGAAAAAAAACAACCTGCTTTAATTTTGGGGCACTGTTTGCATTTCTAGCAAATGGATGGCTGAAACCTTTTAAAGAAAATAAAAATTAAAGTCTGCAGCTACAAATACCGTACTTTTAAAATCAGGTACGTTCCAGTGCATGGATCTCAGTGCTATGTTCCCGCAGCCATTTCTTGTCACTGGTACAGATCCCTGGTACCACCATCATGGATTTGGGAGCCAGCTGTGACTTTTGCGCATGAGCATAATGTGAAATGAGACTAGTCCTGCTGCCTCCCGGGGTGTATGCCGTGTCACAGGAATCTGCAGGTGCGAATGGGGGGGCGAGCAGTGTCATCCTTGGCTAGGTGAAGATTGTGGGCGTGGGTACTGGTAAAAAATGGTACTCGCTCCCCCTTCAAAAAACGTTCAGGCTTGGTTCACACCATTGTGAATTGGATGCAGCTTCCCCCATCTAATTCACAATAGCAAGAGATTTTGACTGGCTTTCTATGAAGCCGGTTCACACACATCCGGAGCGAATTGCACAGGAGTCCTATGCGTCTTTTGGCCCATTTCAGGTCCATATTCAGCCAAAAATTTGGGCTGAAATCAGACCTGAAACAGTGAACGGGGACACTCCAGACCCCTGCTGTGAGCCGCATGTGGCTATAGTGTGAACCCAGCCTCAAATCGGTTACAGGCTGGCAGTGGAGGGAGAGAATGAGTGGTAATTCATTTTTAGGCCCCATACACATGGGCGTTTTTACAGCCGCGTTTTTCAGTGTTTTTTGCAGCTTAAAAACGCATCTCCATGTTATTCAATGGCCCCATGCACACACTGACGTTTCTGAGCTGTAATTGGCATTGGCGCTTGTAAGCTGCAAGCAGAACCCACGACCAGCGCATTCTGAAGCTGCAGCGCTAGAGTGTTTGTGATGCTGAGCCGGCAAAATGCTCAATAATGCGCATTAGCGCCGTACCGACGTTAACCGGCGCTTTTAGCGCCGGAATTTCTGTTTTAAAATGTCCAAAAATAGCAGAGGGATGTATTTTCAAACAAAACGCGGCTTAGCGTGCTCAATAACGCGCATCAATGCCAATGAAAAACGCAGATGAAATCGTGTTTTTAACGCCGATTGTTTTCCTGTCGTCTGTCCCGACGTTGCAGCTCATTTTTTCAATATGCCTGTGTGTATGATGCCTTAGAGTGAAGCTCTGCTTTAATCTGGTCACATGTCAGTAGAATTTTGTACTAAAAATGTTGTTTTCGGAATGTTTCTAACGGTTAGTGAGGTGATACTGATGTTCTTAAAATTCTTAGGAGAAGGATGGGACATTTTTCCCCTATCACCCTCCAGGATGGCAGGCCTACTTAGGTGTGCTGTCCTGGAAGGTTCATAGAAACAACGTTGCCTGTAAGTAACGTAGGTATTTTTTTGTCCAGACCTGGAATTCAAATAGCAGATCTGGACAAAATTTTAAAGACCTATGAATGAAATTAGTTGACTCGATGGCAAGAAAGTATTTTAGCCGAGTGTTCAGTATATTTATAATAAGCCCTATAAGCTGAGCTGTATTCCTCATAGACAGTAATGGGAAGATGGGAAGATATCACCAACATGCATGTATTTATGTGTGAAGTAGATAAAGGATTTTTTTTTTGGGGGGGGGGGGGGTCACATGTTTGTGTGCCCAGCTTTACTGTTGCTTATATGGCTATTAACCACTTCAGCCCTGGAAGGATTTCCCCCTTTAGGACCAGAGCCCTTTTTGCGATTCGGCACTGCGTCGCTTTAACTGAAAATTGCGCGGTCGTGCGACGTTGTACCCAAACGAAATTTGCGTCCTTTTTTTCCCACAAATAGAGCTTTCTTTTGGTGATATTTGATCACCGCTGCATCATTTCTGATCGCCGCTATAAACAAAAGAAGAGCGACAATTTTGCAAAAAAACCCAAATTTCTTACTTTTTGCTAAAATACAAATCCAAAAAAAATATATAAAAAAACATTTTTTTTTCATCGATTTTGGCCGATTTATATTCTTCCTCATATTTGTGATGAAAAAAATCGCAATCTGCGTTTATTGATTGGTTTGCGCAAAAGTGGTCGCGTTTACGGATGATGAGAATTAATTTCTGGGGTTTTTATTTATTTATTTTTTACTAGTAATGGCGGCGATCTGCGATTTTTAGCGGTACTGCGATATTTCAGCGGACATGTTGGAACATTTTGACACTTTTTTTGGGACCATTGGCATTTATACAGCGATCATTGCTATAAAAATGCACTGATTACTGTGTAAATGCCATTGGCAATGAAGGGGTTAACCTGCAGGGGGCGCTCTAAGGGTTAACTGTGTTCCCTGGGCGTGTTCTAACTGTGTGTGGGCTGCCCTAGCTAGGGAAGGGAAGCGATCACAGCTTCCATGTAGAGGAAGGCTGTGATCACAGCCCTCCCCCCCCCCCCCCCCCCCC
>BLSH010064304.1:653807-693751 GCA_018402905.1 Glandirana rugosa
AGTAAAAATAGAAAACTTAAAGCGGTAGTAAACCCGCTGACAAAAAAAAAATAAAAAAAATCCTGCAAGACAATAGCATAATATGTTAGTATGCATCACATACTAACATATTATGAAATACTTACCTTAAAGCGAGGCCCCCGATGCCCGAGTCGGTCAGCGCTAAGGACGCTGACATCTTTGTCCTCTTCTCTCTTCCGGGTACGCGGCTCCGGCGCTGTGAGTGGCCGGAGCCACGTGACGTCACTCCCGCGCATGCGCGCGGGAGCTCTTCGCTCCGGCAGCCAGCTCTGAGTTGCCGGCCGCCTTGGCCGGATCGTCAGAGCGCATGCGCCGCTAATGTCAGCGGCTGCATGCAGGGCAAATATCTCCTAAACCATGCAGGTTTAGGAGATATTTTTTTTACCTACAGGTAAGCCTTATTATAGGCTTACCTGTAGGTAAAAACTGATTTTAGGGTTTACTACCGCTTTAAATAATGTGGTTGCATAAGTGTGCACACCCTTTTATAACTGGGGATGTAGCTGTGTTCAGAATTAAGCAATCACATGCAAACTCATGTTAAATAGGAGTCAGTACAAACCCGCCATCATTTAAAGTGCCTCTGATTAACCCCAAATAAAGTTCAGCTGTTCTAGTAGGTCTTTCCTGACATTTTCTTAGTCGCATCCTACAGCAAAAGCCATGGTCCACAGAGAGCTTCCAAAGCATCAGAGGGATCTCATTGTTAAAAGGTATCAGTCAGGAGAAGGGTACTAAAGAATTTCCAAGACATTAGATACACCATGGAACAGTCATCATCAACTGGAAAAAATATGGCACAACAGTGACATTACCAAGAATTGGACGTTTCTCCAAAATTGATGAAAAGACGAGAAGAAAACTGGTCAGGGGGACTGCCAAGAGGCCTACAGCAACATTAAAGGAGCTGCGGGAATATCTGTCAAGTACAGTTCCTGTACCAGTCAATATTGGCACAAATACCAGTCAATATTGGCACAAAACCATCAGGCTTCTGCTAGAAAGCTGAGCATGAAAAGGAATTTCATCTTTCAGCATGACAATGACCCAAAGCATACATCCAAATCGACACCAGAAGAAGATTAAAGTTTTGGAATGGCCCAGCCAGAGCCCAGACCTGAATCCGGTTGAAAATATGTGGGGTAATCTGAAGAGCGCTGTGCACAGGAGATGCCCTTGCAATCTGACAGATTTGGAGTGTTTTTGCAAAGAATAGTGGGCAAATATTGCCAAGTCAAGATGTGCAATGCGGGTAGGCTCATACCCAAAAAGACTGAGTGATGTAATACAATTAAAATGTGCTTCAACAAAGTATTAGTTTAAGGGTGTGCACACTTATGCAACCATATTATTTTATTTATTTATTTATTTTTACTTCCCTCCGCCTAAAAGCTTTCAGTTTGTTGTTCAACTGAGTTGTACAGTCTATAGGTCACATTAACTACTTGCCGACCAGCCACCGTCATTATACGTTGGCAGGTCGGCTCTCCTGTGGGAATCGCCGTAGCGTGCCTATGGGTCTGGCGGACTCTATGTCTGCCGGCGACCCGCGATCGCCTAGTACAAAGGCAGAACGGGGATCTGCCAATGTAAACAAGGCAGATCCACATTATGACGGGACATGATGGAGCTCTGCTGTTCCCAGTCATTGGGAACAGTGATCTCTGTCATGTCCCTGCCAGCCCATCCCCCTACAGTCAGACTACACCTAGGGAACACAGTTAACCCCTTAATTGCCCCCTAGTGTTTAACCCCTTCCCTGCCAGTGTCATTTTTACATTGATCACTGCATTTTTATAGCACTGATCAATGTAATAATGTCACTGGTCCCCAAAAAGTGTCGTTTGGGGTCAAATTTGTCCGCTGCAATGTAGCAGTACCACTAAAAATCAAAGATCATCGCCATTACTAGTAAAAGCAATAAAAAATAAATAAAAGTCCATACATCTATGTATGTGATAACTTTTGCGCAAACCAATCAATATACGCCTATTGCGATTATTATTATTAATTTTTTTTTTTTTTTTACCAAAAATATGTAGAAGAATATATATCGGCCTAAACTGATGAATACATTTTTGTTTTTTAAATATTTTTTCGGGGTATGTATTATAGCAAAAGTTTTTTTTTCAAAATTGTTGCTGTTTGTTTGTTTATAGCGCAAAAAATAAAAGGTGCAGAGGTGATCAAATACCACCAAAAGAAAGCTCTATTTGTGTGAAAAAAAGGACGTCGATTTTGTTTGGGTACAACGTCACACGACCGGGCAATTGTCAGATAAGGCTGGGTTCACACTAGTCCGATTCTCGGACTGACATTAGGAGCACAAGTTGCATTACGTCACAAGAACAATGATTCCTTATGAGAGTCGTCTTGACTGGTCCGACTTGTGTCGCACTGAATTTGAAAAAGGTTCCTTGTACTAATTTTGTCCGACTTTGATCCCACTTCAGTCCATTGAAAAGCATTGAAGTCGGATCAAAGTCGGATCATTGTCTTAACTGATCCGACTTTGGCATGCAACTTGTGCTTTGAGGTTCTTAAAGGGGAACTCCACGCCAAATTAAAAAAAAAACGAAACGGGGTCCCCCTCCAGGAGCATACCAGGCCCTTTGGTCCGGTATGGGTTTTAAGGGGAATTCCAACACTGAAAAAAACAGCATAGGGTCCCCCCCAATTCCATACCAGACCCTTAGGTCTAGTATGGATTTTAAGGGGAACCCCCCAAAATTCATACCAGACCCTTAGATCTGGTATGCATTTCAAGGGGAACCCCCCCACACAGAAAAGAAGGCATAGGGTTCCCCCAAAATCCATACCAGATCCTTAGGTGTGGCATGGATTCTAAGGGGAATCCCCCACACCGAAAAAAATCGGCATAGGCCCCCCAAGAATCCATACTAGACCCTTATCCAAGTACACAGCCTGGCAGGCCAGGAAAGAGGGTGGGGATGAGCGAGCACCCCCCCCCCCCCCCCTGGACCATACCAGGCCGCAGGAGTATGGGTGCTTTGGGGCAGGGGGGGCTCTGCGCTCCCCACACCAAAGCACCTTGTCCCCATGTTAATGAGGACAAGGTCCTCTTCCCAACAACCCTTGCCGGTGGTTGTTGGGGTCTGCGGGCGGGGGGCTTATCGAAATCTGGAAGCCCCCTTTAACAAGGGGGGCCTCCAGATTCTAACCCCCCCCCCACCCTATGTGAATGAGTATGGGGTACATTGTACCCCTACCCATTCACCTGAAAAAAGTGTAAAAAAAACACCACACTACACAGGTTTTTAAAATATTTTTATTAAATCAGCTCCGGCATCTTCTTCCCTCTCCGGCTTTTCTCCCTCTCCGGCATCTTCTTTCTTCTGCTCTTTTGCGGGGCCTTCTTTCGTTTGAGGGGTCTTCTATCTTCTGCTTGATCTTCTGTCTTTTCCCTCTGTTTTCTTCCCATGTTGACACGACGCGATCTCCCGCACTAATGGACTATCCGCGTTCTGTGGTGACTTGTATTAGCAAGGGGCTGGGCCAGCCGATGACGTCACACGGAAGCCCCATCCTGTGACATCATAAGGGGTGCACGCTTATGGGTGACTTCATCGGTTGGCCCCGCCCTGTGCCAATATAAGTCACTGCAGAGACACCATTCGTGCGGAAGATCGCTTCATGTCAACATGGGAAGAAAACAGAGGGAGAAGACAGAAGCTCGAGCAGAAGAGAGAAGACCCCTCAGACGAAAGAAGGCCCCGCAAAAGAGCAGAAGAATAGACGTTGAAGAGGGGAGAAGAAGCCGGAACTGAGTTAATAAAAGATTTTAAAAACCTGTGTAGTGTTTTTTTTTTTTTTTTTTTTTTTGAAAGGGTAGGGGTACAATACTCCATACTCATTCACATAGGGTGGGGCCGGAATCTGGGGGCCCCCTTGTTAATGGAGGCTTCCAAATTCCAATAAGCACCCCGCCCGCAGACCCTGACAGCCACAGGCAAGGGTTGTCGGGAAGAGTCCCCACCCCCTTTCCTGGCCTGCCAGGCTGCATGCTCCCATAAGGGTCTGGTATGGATTTTGTGGGGGGGGCTCTATGCTGTTTTTTTTCTGCGCAGGGGGGTTCCCTTAAAACCCATACAAGACCGAAGGGCCTGGTATGCTCTTGGAGGGGGACCCCATCTCTTTTTTTTTTTTTTTTTTTTTTTTTATTTGGCGGTGGTTCCCCTTCAAGATCCCCAGAGCACAAGGTGCCTGATATTGTCGGGATCAAAGTCGAATACCTGTTCACAGAAAATCGGACCGACTTTGACTGAATGTAGAACCGTAAATCGCACAGCAAAGTAGGATCAAAGTCAGACCGTTTAAATGTTGGATAGTGTGAACCCAGCTAAAGCGACAGTGCTGTATCACAAAAAAATGATCTGGTCATTATAGGGGCAAATCCTTCCGGGGCTGAAGTTAAAGGTGGAAAAAGTTCTGAAATTATTTTCTTTGTCTCATTTTTTTACATGACAGAAACCAGACATTATAATGGGTGTGTAGACTTTTTATATCCACTGTATCAGCTGATGACGCGGGTGTTTGCAGACTCTCTGCCTTATTGCAGTAATACCTAGGAATTGTTACTCCAAGTCATTCAGTATTTAGATTGTGTTTGGAGGTTGGTTTGCCATTTTTCATTTATGGTGATACAAGAGCTGCTGTTTTTTTATAAGCAGGGAAACAACAAGCAAGGGTCAATTTTTTTTTTTTAAATGCCAGGAAACCTTTTTTTTTTTTTTTTTTTGCATCCCAATACTATGTTAGAGAAACTTGCATAGTCATATGTAAATTGTCTCCTTTTTTTTTTTTAGGATAAGCAGCAGACAAATCTGTAAAGATGGGGGAACTTTTCAGGAGTGAAGAAATGACGCTGGCGCAGCTTTTTCTCCAGTCTGAAGCTGCCTACTGTTGTGTCAGTGAACTGGGCGAGCTGGGAAAAGTGCAGTTCCGAGATGTAAGTATTTTTTATCAGTCTGTAGATAAAAAAAACCTTAAGGCCTCATGCAGACAGGACGTTTTTGGACGTTTTTACAGCAGCTGTTTCTAGCTGCAGACGTTTTTACCTATAGTCCATAAACTCCCCATCATGTTATCCTATGTGTTCTCGCACGCACAGGCTGTTATCAACTGTTTTTAGCTGGGGCATTTTTGAGCTGTAAAAAAACCCAAGACCAGTGGATTCTGAGAGACGTTTTCAGATGTAAAAACGCTTAACCACTTCCTTACTGGGCACTTAAACCCCCCTCCTGCCTGAACCAATTTTCAGTTTTCAGCACTGTCGCTCTTTGAATGACAATCGCGCAGTCGTGCGGCGTTGTACCCAAACAAAATTTGCGTCCTTTTTTTCCCACAAATAGAGCTTTCTTTTGGTGGTATTTGATCCCCTCTGCGTCATTTCTGATCGCCGCTATAAACAAAAAAAGAGCGACAATTTTGAAAAAAAAACAATATTTTTTACTTTTTGCTATAATAAATATCCAAAAATAAAAAATAAAAAAACAAATTTATTCATCAGTTTTGGCCGATATATATTCTTCTACATATTTTTTGGTAAAAAAAATCGCAATCTGCGTTTATTGATTGGGTTGCGCAAAAGTTATAGCGCCTACAAACTATGGACATTGATTTATGGCATTTTTATTTTATTTTATTTTTTTACTGGTAATGGCGGCGATCTGCGATTTTTATCGGGAGTGCGATATTGGGGCGGACATGTCGTACGTTTTTGACACTTTTTTGGGACCAATGACATTTACACAGCGATCAGAAATTTAAATGTCCACTGATTACTGTATAAATGTCACTGGCAGTGAAGGGGTTAACCAGCAGGGGGCAGTGAAGGGGTTAAGAAATGTTCCCTGGGTGTGTTCTAACTGTGGGGGGGTGGAGCTGGTCGGGACATAACAGATCTAACTGATCCCAGTGACAGGGATCAGTAGATCTGTCATGTCCCATTCACAGAACAGAGAACCGCCGTGTTTACATCGGCGGTTCCCCGTTCTGAGGCTACTCCATGGACGTCCTCCCGGATTTTCAGAGCCGCGCTGTAGCCGTCTTTCGGCTATAGCGCGGTTCTGTACAGGTTAAACATGTTTTTGATACATTGAGGAAAAAACCCACAAAAAACGCGGCTTACCTGCGTTTTTGGACATTTTTGATCCACTGAAAAAAAAAAAAGCTAGTGCAATAACGCTGAAAAACTCATTACAAAGCTACTGACGTTTTTAAAACATTTTTAAACGTCCTGTGTGCATGAGGCCTTCTAATGTAAAAGGTACATAGTGATTGCCTTCCCTTCAGTCCTTTATTATGCCCATTACAGGGTGACTTGTCTTCTTCAAAAAAAGGAACCACTCTCAATAGGCACTTGATGCTTCACACTACTCTGGAATATGGAAAGGACAAACATTTCCTGTTACTCACAGTGATGAGCGATAAATTGTGTTTACTGTCATTTGTGCTTGTTAGGAGTATGATCCTAAATGAAAAAAATAATCCTTGTAGCAAAAGTATTTTTCATGCAATAAATGTGAACCGGCTGTTAGTGAACCTGTGAAGAGTTATAAATGGGTGTCTAGCTGTAGGTATGTGAAATGTGTTCTATTATTTGCACTGCATTTGTCTATATAAACAAATCATCACTCTGTTGCCAATAAAACACTACTGGAAGGAAGTCGCAGCTCCAAGCACACAACCTGGACCCTTGTCACCAGGCATAAGACCTGTAGCTACTTAGGCCAGTTTCACGCGGCTGTTCCGTCAGCGGGCTCCTCTTAGCTCAGAGGGGATCGCTCTAATGATCCCCGCTGGGCCAACGGATGACAGATCTGTCTCCGCTCTCTGTGCAGAGACTGATCCGTCAGAGCCCCGCTCTCCCCTATGACAAATCGGATGGCAAAGGATCCGTCTGTCCGTTGTCATACGATCCGCAGATGGATAGAAAAATGGGGTTTCTATTTGTCAGACTTTATGGGCCTGGAGCGGATCGGAGAACAACTGGTGTCAGCGGGCACGTCTCTGCTGACATCCGTCGCTCCATAGGGGTGCATGGATGGTCAGTTCAGGTCTGCCTGAAAAAACGGACAGGCGGATCTGAACAGAACCTCCGTGTGAAAGGGGCCTTAGTAGGTTACATTACCACTAATGATCAGTCAGGGAACAGGTATCACTGAAGCTTTTCAGGATCATAGTCTTGGTTATGAGCTGCCAATAAAGCCCCTTCATTTTTAACATTTTGAAATCCTTCCAAAGACATTTTGATGCTGCCTTTGTTTATCTGAACCAACTATGCTTAAAGTTCCTTTATATCCCAATTATATGTCATCGCCTGAGTGGGTCTCTAAATATTTTTTTTTTTTTTTTTTGGTTATAAAGTTGCACACTTTGGATTAGAGGAGTATTAACCCTTTCGCCGCCAGAGCTGTTTTTGTGTTTTTTTGCACACCTGTTTAAAAAAATCATTTTAGGCCTGAAGATTACACAAAACCCTCAAACATTATATATTTTTTGAAAGCAGACACCCTAGAGAATAAAATAGTAGTAGTTCCAATTCTTTATGTCACATGATATTACCACAAAGGTCTAGGAAACGCAAAATTTCCCTGAAAAACATACTAACGGGAATTTTAGGTCAAACAAATGCAACACATTGCCCTAATTTTTGGTAAAATATAAAAGACGAGGTTGCACCGAGTAAATAGATATGCAACATGCCTAACCTTAAATTTTTGTGCGCCCTGTGAAATGGCGGCAAACTTCAGTACCCTATATTTTCTATAGGCGACGCATTAGAAGCCCCCTATAGGTATAATTTTAGCGTTACAGAGGAGGTCTTGTGTTAGAATTCTTGCTCTCACTCCGACGTGTGCGGCGCTATATTACGGTTTTATGTGTAGGCGCCCCGACGCATGCACTTAAGTTTGTGCGTATGTATGGGGGGGGGGGTTTATGTGCTTGGGTGTAACTTTTTATTTTTTGCAAAAATAAAAAAAAAGCTAGCCGGAGACACCGAGAGCTTGCGTGGGTGGGCGCTGCTGATTCCCGGGGGTGTGTGAGAGCGATCGGGCGGCAGCATTGCCGCCCGTACATTCTCGCCTGACAGGCAGGAGGCTGCCTGTTTGTTTCGCACACAATCCCGTTGGCTGCAGCCACCGGATTGTGTACAATACCCCCCACCCTTAGGTCGTACAACGTACGGACTTGGCGGTGAAAGGGTTAAATATTTGGTGACTTTTAAATCTTATCTTTGTCCCCACTAAAGATAACACTCCTCACTTTCAGTTATGTCTGACACACAGGTTGCCTTGTCAAAGGGCAAAGGGAAATTTCCATAGTAGAGACACAATTAAAATGTTACTGTACCCACAACCCACAGTGTGCTCCCACTGCAAAGTCTCTCATTAGTCAGAGATAGGGACTAGAGGACACAGGTCCTTCCCCCCCACCACCATTGACAAACAATCACGGCCTGAAGAAGGGGCGGAGCCCCGCAACGCGTCGCTGTTCCCAGCTGCCCATTGGACGAAGAGGACCACCTGCATCTGCCCTGCACGGACCGAACGGACGCCCGAACGGTCGTTCGCGCCAAAACCCACCGGAGCCAGAGGAGGAGACGCCGGGAACCACCGACGCCGCCCCCCCAGTCCACCACCGCCAGGCAGACCAGGACCTCATCCCAGCAGCCATTCCAGAAAGACCAAAGGACAAACATAGCCAGCAGTGGCTGACACTGCAATGCGCACCTGCATACTACCATTGTGAGTAGTTTTAATCTTGTTTAATAAATTTGTTTTATACACTACTGCACTTAGAGGCGCACCTTTCTTGTTCTTTAGAGGACACAGGTAGCCTTGCCGGGGCCCTCTAGCTTACGCATGCATTTGCAAGTGCGTGTAACCAATCCCCTGCTTTTAACACATACTGTTAGGTCAATTTGGATGGTTTCAAGCTTGTTGGTAAGTAGAGCTTGGTTTTTTCCTTGGATTTAACCAACCAGCATGTCTTTGGAGTGTGGGAGAAAAGCGGAGTACCCGGAGGAAACCCACACAAGCACAGGGAGAACATGCAAACTCCAGGCAGGTAGTATCGTGGTTGGGATTCGAACCAGCGACCCTTTTGCTGCTTGGACAAAAGTGCTAACCACACCACTGTGCCGTTCACATATAAAATGTACTATTTATTCAAAAATTCTTTCCCAGTGCTAAACCTTTCATCCAAATTCAAAACTGCTGTATTTTTGAAAATTTCAAAGCCAGTATAAAGGAGTAGTAGTCTAAAAAAAAGCACTTGTGAGTTTAACCAAAAAATATTTGTTGTATAATTCTCCTTTAAGGGGGTGTGATGGGGTGTGTCCTATGCCTACATACGTCTATTAATCTGTGTCCCTCGTTCCTATCTGAAAACGTTGGGAGGTATGCATATAGTCCCCATAAATACTTTAAATCATTCCAGAGATCCCCATCTACATTCATTTCCTTTTATGCTTGTCTCTACAATGAATTTTGCTCTCACTTTATCTCCCTTTTGTAGCATCCTATTCATTCACTCAGAGCAGAGACTACATGTGTAAAGCGGGGTATACATGCTCATCTTTCTTTTTCGTTCAACCCGTTGACCGATCCCCTGCAACAACACAATGGTGTGTGATGTGGGAATCTCTCCCACTGAGCTTGTATTCAGCTAGGGGGGGGGGGGGGGGGATTCCCCCGTCAGAATACACCGATCAGCACTTGCAACAATTGGCTACAAGCACTAATTGAATGCTGGTTTTCCAGCAAGACCTATAACAGACAGCAGTACACATGTATTGAAAGTCAGCCAGTTCTTGCTGAACCAGCTAATTTTCGATGCACATGCACTGGGTTTAAGTGAAGACCAGTGATATTCTGCATAATAAAAGTCTATGCCATGTAGTGGCAAGGTACCTCTCCGGAAAATGCACATCTAAAAGGTGCCTGAGGATGTGCTCTTTAACTCTAGCTTAGACAAAACTGTAGTACAGTGGGGTCATGGCAGGGAACCCTGGGATATGCAATCAGCAGGAAGCTGGTTAGGAATATATTGTATCACTGATATCAGTAGAAGTAACATTCAATGCTTTCAATTAAAAAAGCCAGTTTATATTATTCTATTCTGCTTCCTTCTAATTGTTCTCTAATTTATATGAACATTAAAATCTGTTTTCTACATGCCATCTTTTTTTTTTTTTTTTACAGTTGAATCCTGATGTCAATGTTTTCCAAAGGAAATTTGTCAATGAGGTTAGAAGATGCGAAGAAATGGATCGAAAATTACGTACGTTTTTAGATCATTTTTTGTTGTCTTTTCCCTTTTATGGAGGAAACCACTCTAACCACCTAATCGCTCTTCTTTAGTGGCAGTAAGACACCATTCACATGGGGTGCTGACCTGGGTCTCCCATGCAGGTCCATCTTTTACTGGCAAGGGTATGCATAGCTGTTGCGTGCATCCCTGTGCCGGTGTCTTTCATTTATATTGCGTACAGCTGCTGTGTCCTAATACAACATACGGGTATGGATCCCAGAGCACATACAGGGTGAAGACCCATTCGTGGACCCACAGCCACCCACATGTTATATGAGGACACAGCAGTTGTGCCTGTAAAGGGGCATGTCCCAATAGAAATTAATGGGATGCTGCCACAGGGATGCATTGCCCTGCCGGTGAAAGACAGCCCTGCATGAGAGACGCATGTTGGCTCCTTGTATGAATGGGCTCTAATAGTGTACTCTGCTCTTGTACGTACAAAACAAAATTCCCTGGCACATAGCCTTAGTAAACAATATTGAGCACAGATCAACTCTGAAAATATGATACCTCTGCCAGAAATAGATTAGTTTGCTACTCTTTATTGCCTAGTAAGACTCAGGAAAGTTGTTATTAAACTGTTTTATTTTGCAAATGCAGTCTGGCTTGGTACCGATGACTTTTAAAGAGACCCCGTTGCTAGTCCATTCATTTTAACAGTATTATTACCATAAAATGATATCTGTATTTAACATATTATATGCATGCTACCTGTAAAAAACCTGATTGTGTAGACATCCAAATGCTCTGAAACTGTAGCGGGGAGCATTTGTGTGATGTCCTGAAAAAACAAGTCTGATCCATGGAGGCCCCACCTTGCAACTTACAGGACTTAAAGCAGTTGTATACCCCTTTTACTGATTTTTACCTACAGGTAAGCCTATAATAAGGCTTACCTGTAGGTAAAATGAATAACTCCCTATCCTGTACGGTTTAGGAGATATTCGCCCTTCATGTAGCTGCTGATGTCTCGGCACATGTGCTGTGATGTCCCGGTGAAGGCCCGGGCATATCGCCGGACCTTGCCGGAAAGACTAGCACATGCGCGGGAGTGACGTCTTGCGGCTCCAGCCACTCACAGTGCCGGAGCCACGAACCTGGAAGGCCCCCCCGAGTAAAGACGTCAGCTCCCTCTGCGGGGACCGAGCTGACCCGTCGGAGCTTCGTTCTAAGGTAAGTATTTCATAATGAGCTAGTGTGTGGTGTATACTAGCTCATTATGCCTTTGCCTTACAGTTTTTTTTTGTTTTTTTTTTTACATATAGTATACAACCTCTTTAAAGGATCTGCTAGTGATGGCCTGGTGCCAGATACCACAGCATACCGTAAGATGACTAGTTGAGTCTATGCCTTGACAGGTCAGGGCTGTTGTGGTGTGGTCCTACTCATTTTTAGGTGGGTAGTAGACAGGATCATTTTGATGGTTGCAGACTGGCTGGTGAGTTGAGCTGTGAATTTTTTTTGGTATTGTTTTGCGGGTAGTTATAGTGGGTGGTAATAATGTTGTGGCTGATCAGTGTAAAACTGGACCACTTGGTCTTTTTTCTACTGTCACTTTCATTTTTCTGTCTTGTATGTGATGGCAGCAGCCCCAGTAGACTCTGAGCTGTCACTAAAGTGACATTCCATGCTATTCACCTATGACCCTTCCTAGGTAGATTCAAAAAAGAATATGCAGGAAGGTGAAGATAGGGGTGGAGAGGCTGCCAGCACAGATGAAAATATCACACTCCCAGAAGAGGATATGACCTGTAAGGAGGGAGGGAGGGTTTTGCTGGGGATTAAAGAAGGTAGAGGGTGCGGTGCTGGGGAATCGACTAGTCCTTTTTTTTCCTAGCAAGTTCAAAGCACCTTGCAATTGAATAAATCATTATTTATGGAAAGGGAAAACACTGTAAGTAAGCACTTAAATGCTTAATTCTTCTGTGCCTATACCTTCAATTATTTAAGTTAGTGACAGGATCGCTTTGACGCGTATGTAAACCCTAAAGGACCCAGTTCACACCATGAATCGCACAGGAATGCACTGTGCATTCCTGTGCAATTCACTTGTGATCTGGGTGCAGTGCAATTTCAGTCCATTCATTTGAAAGGGCTGAAATTATACCAGACTGCACCAAAAGTAGTGGATGTATACTTTATAAAACGCACAGCAGACAGGCCATATGGCACTACTGCAGGCAAATGCTGCAACTTACAAGCACACGACCCGAAAAAAGCACAAAACAAAAAAAAAAGTCTGCTCCCGGCGTCTGACAGCTCTCAAATAACAAAAGGACGGGGCCTTCTGATAATGTCAATGGGTGACCTCTCCCCTTTGTCACATCATCAGCCCAGCATGCCCTTGACCAATGATGTCACAGTTCTTTAAAAACTGTCAGACAGAGGGAATGGATTTGGTCCACAGACCCCCACAACGGCCGGCCAGGGTGGGGACAAGGTTTTTTTTTTGGGGGGGGGGGGAGTAGCAGAGCGCTCGCTCCCCCCCTTGTGACCAGCCGGGCTGCATGCTCGAATAAGCGTCTGGTATAGATTTTAGGGAGGCCTCATGATATTTTTTAAATAATTTTGGCATGTTTTTTTTTTTTTTTTCTTTTTTAATTGCCGACAATTCTTTCTTTTTATTTACATTCTGCTGACAGCTGGTGACTCATCGGATGCTAAGAACGTGGCGGCAGCCTGCACTGCAGCAACCATGACAGTTACTGGTTGTTAAGAATGCCTGAGGTTGCCTGCTCCTGCCAGCTATTTACAGCTTAAATTACCACAGGTTTTCACTACTAAAATACCACATGACTTCATAAAATAACTCATTCGATATTTTTTGAATGTCAAAAACTTTTTAAAAAACGCTGTGTAGTATCTTACATCGTTGCATAGTTTGGTTATAAAAAGACACTTCCAGTTCAACCAACTGATGCGGTAAGATACAGCTTTGTGGATTGATCTCAATGTCATCAAGAAGCTCTTTTCAGGCTCCTCACAATTATTTTTGTCAGTAAGATTTAGTTTTCTTCAATGTGATAATTCCGTTAGGCCCCCACTTTGCTCTCTTTTTCCCCTCCTGGCACATCAGTGTGTGCGGCTGCTGACTGTGATGCCTCCAATGCTCTGTGAGTGCCAGCAAGGAACACGCTGAGATTTCTCTGCTTCCACTGAGCATCTGAGTTCATTGCTGTCACTGATGATGTGCAGGCACTCTCCACATCCAACTTTAGGCATTGGAAGCTTCACAGGCAGCAGCTGGACACTTGGTGACATTAGGCGTTTTACATGAAACCTCTGACACTTGTAAAAGTTTAAGGGCAGCATCAGTGAATTCTAATTTCAAACATTTTATGTATATGAGCAGCCTGAAAATTTTTACCAGATTACACTGTCTCTCTAAGCTGGGGTAGGCAACCTTAAAGAGGTGGAGATCTACCTGACCAACATAGAAGTCCAAGATCACGGGGCACAGTTTCGCCTCCTCAAAACTGTTTGAACCCTCTACCGCATCACAATTGTGTGCGTTGCATGGCAATTGTGGGTTTAAATCAAGTGGTGAGAAGGCAATAATACTCCTCACCACCTGTCAAACACACTCAGATCACTCTTCTGAGAAGCAGCAGTGCCTCCTACACTTGTAAATTATCCGTAGTTGCATTCAGAAGCGGCACCCTTAGGGTTTTGTTGGGGGGTCTCATTCACTTTAATGGGTCATGCTTGGCAAGTGCTACACCCACCAACCATGACAGAGTGTATAACTCCTGCTGCTGCAGCATGTGTACAACCTTGGCCACTGCAACTAAAGGTGGTGCGGTTGAGGGTGATAAAACCCATCTTAATTAAGGGGTTTTACCACCCCTAAAATTGCAAATATAAATGAACCCTGACTGTTCTGAGCCCCCTATAAGGCTGCTTTCACAATGATGTGCTGCAGTTTGCCTGCACCGTGGGTACAGCGCAGTGCATCTGCATCAGTGTGAAAGCAGCCCTATACTATTATGCCTGCCCACTGTATTTCTTCACACTGACCTGAAGATTTCTTCTTTCTTGCTGCTGGTACCACTCTGGAGTGTGCTAGCCAGGATAAGAGGTGGAGTGCAGTTGGTATCAATCTGCATGGGACAGGAGCCAGCACTACAGAGGAGGCATCAGCTTATGTGGCTCTTACTCCAACTTTACAAGTAGTCCCTCTGCATTGCACACTGATGCTCTGGGATGGCGGGTCAGCAGGCTCAGACCGTGATCTACCAGTCACCTGTTCGCAATCTACTGGTAGATCACTATCTACAGCTGATGGGGACAGGTACAAAGCCTAAATTACCTGGGATTTCTAGTTTAGGGAAGTGACGATTTACTGCATCTGCAATCTGAATCTGGAAAGAATCAATGGTTATATTTGCACCTAGAAATGACTTTGTGAAAACTATATACAAATTTAGGTTTAAACTAGAGATTTGTAAAAAAAAAAGTAACACTTTAAACGTGTACTATCTTACTGTTATGCCTTATATTTTAAAAATATTTAAAGCCCAATGGGGTCGAGGATGGATATAAAAACCTGACAAAATATTTGCTTTTCATTACCCAAAACCCCCCAAAAATTGTCTGGAGTTAGGCTTTAAGTCCACAAGATGGGAAAAAAGCTGCAGGGAAATGGCAAACTTGCTAACAGTATTTAGTGTTTTCCACAGGTGCTCATTTTAAGACATCTCCAGATTTCTTCATTAAGATATGAAGTCCCACTTAGGGCTCATGCATACTGCAGCTCAAAGAAGCTGCTTCTACCGGCTTTTGAGCTTTTTTGAGCTCTTATTTTTTGCCTGGAAACTCCCCACCATGTTAGCCAATGTGTCTATGCACACTATGGCTTTTTCAGGAGTTTACAGGCAGAAAAATACCCCAACAAACTCGATGAGCTTTCAAGTAGAAAAGACGCCTAAGTGTTCAAAAATGTGTGAAAAAGCACGAAGAAGCTCAAAAACACACAAAAATAGGAAAAATCAGCTGATGGGAGGGTTTGTGAAAAAAAACACTTATGCTCAAAGAAGCTCAATAAAACCATGCAAAAAAAAGCCCAAAAAAGTACAAGCTTCTTCAAGCTGAAATAAAAGTTCAAATGCCTGTAAAAGCAGCTTTTTTGAGCTGCAGTGTGCATGAGCCCTGTAAAGTGTATGTCAAGGCAAAATAGAAAAAACACATGCAGTAAATGTACACTACCCCATGTTTTATCCTTTTAAGGGATACAGATACAAAAAAAAAAAATACCTGTTGTTGTGCCAGAAATGCAATTGGCTCTTAAATCCTGTGGTGGACTAACACCATACATTTTTATGGAGTGATGTCAGTTCTGCCCAGTGGCTTTTGCTAAACTGTCTCTGAATTTCCGATAAGATCAATAGGTTTTTTTGTCAGATCTAAACATATTCCAATGGCATATTTAATAGATCAAAAGTGAGCAAATACGAAATTCTTTGTTAATGGTGTACAATCCCATTAATGGCTTGAGATCTGTCCATAGGGCAGCATGTATTATTGTACGAGAAGCAGTTCTTCTATGCCCTTCTGTGCTATTGCAGTGATCATTATAAACATCTTTTAGCAACTGCAAGTGAAAGACTCACCCTAGTGTAGACTTTCTGCACATTTATTAATGACTTATATTTCCCTTCTGTCAGAAGTAGGCTATGACAGATTTGTACTCTTTACTAATATCATTTCAGTTGTTGTAGACATACCTACTGAAGGTCTTTGTTCCAGAAATAAAAGTACAATGATTGCAATTATATCATTTTATAGGGTTTGTGGAGAAAGAAATCAAGAAGGCGAATATCCCCATTCTTGACACTGGTGAGAACCCAGAAGTACCCTTTCCAAGGGACATGATTGACCTTGAGGTGAGTTTCAGATTAAGAGGCCTGCATTTTTATAGTATGTTAATGAATATGGAAAATTGTTAAGATTGGCAAGTAAGATATGGTGAGTGATGGAAGCCAAATGGAGACCAGGCTGTGGACATTTTAAAGTGGTTCTAAAGGCGTTTTTTTACCTTTAATGCATTCCTTGCACTAAGGTAAAACCACTTTCAGTGCCTGTTTCTTTCCATTCCACCTCCCTAATACTTACCCTGTATTAATCCTTCAGTCCATCATGAATGCTGCTGCCAGACTCATCCACCTTACAAACCGCTCAGCATCTGCCACCCCCTCTGCATATCCCTCCATTGGCTGCCACTCGCCCAACAAATTAAATTCAAAATACTAACAAGAAGTTACAAAGCCATCCACAACTCTGCTCCCAGCTACATCACTAACCCAGTTTCAAAATACCAATACAAATCGTCCTCTTCGTTCCTCCCAAGACCTCCTGCTCTTCAGCTCCCTCATCACCTCCTCTCACATTCACCTTCAAGACTTCTCCCGAGCCTCTACCATCCTTTGGAATTCCCTACCCCAATCTGTCAGACTGTCCCCAAATCTATCCACTTTCAGGCGATCCCTGAAAACTTTTCTCTTCAGAGAAGCCTAACCTGCCTCCACCTAACAACTGTACCATTATTTTCTTCATCAGCTCACCCCCCACAGTTATTTCCCTTTCGTATCACTTGACCCTCCCTCCTAGATTGTAAGCTCTAATGAGCAGGGCCCTCTGTTTCCTCCTGTATTGAATTGTATTGTAATTGTAGTGTCTGCCCTAATATTGTAAAGCGCTGCGCAAACTGTCGGCACCATATAAATCCTGTATAATAATAATACAAATACTATTAATTTATTTTTACTCTGTATTCCAAAGGGTGTTTTATTTTGAACATGTAACCAGCAGCAGGGGACTAGAAGCTCCTCCTGCTTATGTTTCCCTGCAGACCAGCTGGGAAAGAGCTGGGTTATGCGATATGTGTGTATACCAATTAGGAAAAAGGTACTTAGATGATTTTTTTAAATTAACAGTGCCATCAAATAGAAGGGACAATGTAAATTAAACAGTGTGTGTTTATTATCACTTTAAGGGCCCATTCACACTATATACATTTACCTGCATTTTTCCTCATGGATAAACCCAGGTAACCGCAATGACACACAAAAAACGAAGTAGTGATCACTGCAGGTAATAGCTGGCTGTGTGTACAGCTGTGGCCAGCAGCAGCCTGTCATTATAGTGAATGGGGCCGACGACCGCAGCTAGCTGCTCACAACAGCAGCAGGAATCCTGCCGCTGCAACTCGCACTGGGCTACATTGCCATTGTGAATGTAGCCTAAAAGTGAGTAGGTTACAGCACAGCAGTCTTGGATGCACCTAAAATGTGTAATAAACTATATCTCCGTTGCATTGATGGGAATATTTCAGTGTTTTCTATGAAGTGTTTCAGAAAAGCTACATAACTGAGTAAAATAAGACAATATGTTCATTCCTTAGCCACTTACAGTATTGCTCTGCAGTTGTTTTTTTTAACTTTAATGTCTGTTCAACTACCAGGCCAATTTTGAGAAGATTGAAAATGAGCTGAAAGAGATTAATACAAATCAAGAAGCGCTGAAGAGGAACTTCCTGGAGCTGACAGAGTTAAAATTCATTCTGCGCAAAACTCAGCAGTTTTTTGATGAGGTCAGCGTTTCTTTGTCTCCTAATTTAGTAATTAACTGCGCCCCAGAACAATTGGTATAATTTATTTACATACATTTTCAATTGTATTTCAATTTTAATTCATTTCAAATTTTTTTCTTAAAGTGGAATTCCAGTCATACCCTAACTAAGCCTAAATCTACTCCCACCCCCATTCTAAGCCTACTCTATCTACCCTGTAAAAGAAATTATGCCTATACTTGCCTATTTTGAAGCCGCTTTGGTCTGGTCACATGACCGGTTTCAGTGTAGAGGAGGGGCATCTGACAATAGCTGCAGAGCTTGGGCAATGACATCACCCATAGACTTGCTATGGGGCAGTCACTGTCTGCTGTCCCTTTTCCACACTATAGCTGGCACTGTACGTTGGTCATGTGACCGGACCAGAGTGACTCCAGAATAGGTAACTATAGGCAACCTTTCTTTTACAGGCTAGATAGAATATGCTTAGAATAGGGGTGGGAATCGATTTAGGTTTAGATGCTTAGATGACTGCTGGCTACATTTTATCCTGATTTATAACATTTAATACTTTCTTTCTGTCCTATACTTGGCTCCACCATAAGACAGTTGTGTTAGATTAGAAGTGCTACAGCTGACATCTTTATATATCTGTGTACTTGATTGTTTAAATCTTAATCATACTGTATCAAGTGTTCACAAATATGTTGTGAATGTAGGGACAGAATTGCATTGGTGTATATTGATGTATATTTCCAGTTTGCTGTATCAGCTATGCTGTTGTACAAAAAAACAGAGCCAAGAAAATAGAAGTTGTAGCTGAAGCCCTAGCAAAGACAAGTTGAACTTCGAAACTTCATTGGTTCCCAGGAATGACTGCTCCAGTTTTCTTTGCTCTAGTTTTTATCACTCCACACTAGTGCCGTCTGCTTCGGTCACACTTTACATTATCTGATTTTTTTTTTTTCCTGTGATCCTGATGAATTATGAATTTTTTTTTTTTTAGTTTTTCTTCTTCAATCTACTTTTTTTTTTTTTTTTTTTTTTTTTTTTACTGTTGATATCTTACTACTTTTATATTTATTCTTGCGATTTTGACACTTGTTTTTACCTTACTCCATGTTTTCTACCTGGTGATTTCAGTTTCCCTTTTTTTTTCATTGACTGCATCTTATTTTTCTTGCTTACCCACCTTGGGCCTTTTTTTTTTTTTTGCTGTCTCTGTTATTGTCTGCTGTCTTAATAACTCTCTGTCTGTCTGTCTGTCTGTTTTTTCTTTTTCCATTTTGTAGCCTACTTTATTGAGTTTTTATTTTTTTGCCCTTTCTGGATATCTGCTTCCCTTGTACTCCATGCTTTGTCTCACTGTCAGATTCCTCACAATCACCCTCTTTGGGTTTTACTCTCCCATTTTCTGCTTCCATGCCTATGTCTATATGCAACATATAGGGGTCGATTTACTAAAACCGGAGAAATATATGGTACAGCTCTGCATAGAAACCAATCCGCTTCCAGCTTAATTGAACAAGCTGAAGTTAGAAGCTGATTGGCTACCATGCACAGCTGCACCTGATTTTGCACTCTCCACTTTTAGTAAATCAACCCTATAATGTCTTGTATTCTCATTTTCATTGTTATTATGTATTTCTTTTGTTAAATGCATTACTGACTTTACTTTCTCCACAGCTTTTCATGCTCACATTCTTGGGGTTACTTTTCGTTTAAAGAGTCAGTCCAGCAAAACTGTCATTTTAAGCTATTGGTTAAACCCAGAAAGTTTAACGTTCAAACATTTTTGTATATCTCATAGTGCAAGATCTCTGTGATTATGTTGACAGTTTTTCACACTAGCCACAATCGTCACAGTGGGGTACTGCCAACCTACTTGGACTTGTGAGAATGCAACAGGAGTGAAGAAGCAAGTTACAAATTACAGCCATTGCAGTCCCAAAAGTGTAGTTTTCCCATGTCTGAAGTATAGGGCATACCATCAACAGAAGAAACACCTTTAAAGTCGTAATACCCTTTTTGTTCTGTCATCTCTGGGGTCATGTTACTTTTTTCTTTTTTTCACCTCAGTCCAGGTCAGGGGCTGGGTTGAGCAGGAGCAGGTCCCATATCCTGATGGCATAGCTTCAACTTTTTTCAATTCACCCCCCTTCGCCAGACCATGAAGACAGAGGTAGAGCTGTCAAAGTAATTTTCTGCCTGCAGGGTGGATCAGAAGCTTAATTAATTGCTCCTCTCCACTCTGCATGGCCTCGGGGAAGAGGGCCTGAAAAAGATGAAGTAACATCACCAGGACAAGTAACCCGCTTTGGCTTAGTTACCCCCTGACCTGGACTGTGCTGATGTAGACAGTAAGGCCTCATACACACGGGCATATTGAAAAAACGAGCTGTAACGTTGGGACCGACGCCAGGAAAAAATAGGCGTCAAAAATGCAATTTCATCTGCGTTTTGCTTTGGCGTTAATGCACGTTATTAAGCGTCAGCACTACGTTGCGCTTTGTTTGAAAAGACATCCCTCTGCTATTTTTGGACCTGAAAATGCTGGTGCTAAAAATACTGGTTAATGTCGCTACGGCGTTAATGCGGGTTAGTGAGCGTTTTGCCGGCTCAGCGTCAAAAACGCTCTAGCGCTGCAGCTTCAGAACGCGTTGGCCGTGGGTTCTGCTTTCAGCTCACAAACACCGACACCATCTACAGCTCAAAAATTTCAGCGTGTGTATGGGGCCATTGAATAACATGGAGATGCGTTTTTAAGCTGCAAAAAACGCTGAAAAACGCGCCTGTAAAAACATCCGTGTTTATGAGGCCTAAGTTCCACTATAAGCAGGGAGTAGACAGAAGTAGCAAAAGAAGGGGAGCATGCGCACTGTGGTGGCAAATCTGCAGAGGCTTTTTGAGCCCACAGCTTATTGCTACCAAGAACAATGAACTGTGAGTGCTGCCAGAATCAACAGGTAACATAAAGGGACAATTTTTGTAAACACAATTGTACTGACCCTTTACAGATATAAGAAGCACTACATTCCACCTTTCATGAGAAATGCCTGACAAACAGCTAAATACACAGTTTAGAAACATATACTGCATGTTTCTGCTTTACTTGCCAAAGGATTGGCTAGCCATTCTTGTGATACACACAGCTGTACATGTCTGGGCAACCTTTTTCTCTTTCTGGATTAGCATTACAACTACTGTACCTGAGTCAGTTTCCACCAGACAGACCTTTATCCTGTAATTAGGCTGCTACAAAGCTTAACCGGGAAGCTGTATACGTAAATGAGTGTATCCTAAGGCCTCTTTCACATGGGGTGGACTCTGTAATGCGCATCCGCCTGCTCTGCAGGGGATCTCTCCTCTGATCCCCGATGAGCAGGCGGATGACAGATCCGTGTCCACTATGCTATGCAGAGCAGAAATGGACACAGCGCTACTGTTCTCTATGGGGCGGTTGAATGTAAACAGACCACCTGTCCGTTTTCAGGATCAAATTGGATGCCGGCGGATGTCAGCGGATGATCCACTGGTCCGATCAGGTCCGTCTGAAAGACTGACAGGTGGACCTGTTCGGACTGTCCATGTGAAACCAGCCTTATGCAGTGTAAATCACAACATTGGCCGACCCAGAATTAAAAAAAAAAAAAAAAAAATTGCAGGTAAGATTGTATACAAACTGTATATGCAGTCGGTTGTATCTTTAGCTGTTTGACCAGAGTTTCACTTTAAAGTGTATCTATAGACCAGAACAAAGGGTAAGGAGAAGTATTTCAATGGGGGCACCTATTCTACAGGACAAATGTCTAAGAAATCTATGCTTTGGGAGATTTCCTGTAACTTCCTGTTGTGTCTCTGAAACAGGAAATGATTGGAAATGTTCTCAATGGTACCCAAACAGCAAAGACATAACCTGACCAGGGGTTTATCCCTTCCATACTCAATCCAAAACGAAGGAATAAAAAAAAAAAAATGCAAATACATGGGCTTTAATGCAAATCTGACATTTTGATGGACTGACTTAGGTTTAGGTTAGGCACACTTGTGGGGTTTAACATTTTTGCTTTCATGTTTCAGAGATTGCTAATCTTAGTTGTGTTATAGGGAGGTTTTATACATGGTGGGTGTGTTCTAACTTCATGTAAGGTAAGTGCAGAATGAACACCCACCAATCCCCCTCTTTGCTGATGGCTGTGAAAGAGTTTCCGAATGCTGCTCAGTTTAAGGAGAACGCTTTTATATATATATAGCAGGTTGATATCTGAGGTGTTAAGGTTTGCTAATAGATTACCATTTTGATTGGTGTGCAGATCAGGCCAATCAAAATAAATTGTGTTGCTTTTGAGGAAGAGGTTAATGGCATGCAGGTGGCATTATGGCTTCACTCCTAACACCCCCCCCCCAGTCCACTCCTTCATCCTTGTTTTACTTGTGTTGCTTTTAAATTGTGCTTTTCAGTTAATCAATTTAAAATTAAGGCTGCATCCTTTTAACTCTTTTGCATTTCACAAAAGCAATATTTAATCACAGGTCTGAGATCTTGCAATCCCAATCCAGAATGCACAGAATATTAAAAAAATACATACCTGTAAACACGCTGCTCTTCTATAATCGGTATTATGCATTGAAAAGCCTCTGCAACCATTTTATAAACATTCAGGCTTCTTTATTACATTTTTTAAGTATAGTATCCCTATAGCAGACAGTTGGATATCATTTTACAGTTCTCACATCAGTTAGATATTTGGTCTATCACAATGACCTGATTTCATTGCTCTTTGGACATGCTTATTAAATAATCCAGAATGGCATACAGAAGAAGGTGTCACGAGTTTTTGCAAAGGAATTCCAGGGGGGCAGCTGGAATACATTTTGTGTGTTTTAGAAATACAATATTTTATGTCGATTGGTTTTCATCCTTCATCTCAAGAACAAGTGCTTGTTTTCCATGGAACACATTGGAACAAGCGGACCTTCACCCTAAAAGTCATGTCATGCTGCCCTGCCTTCTTCCCCACCCTCTCTTACAAATGGATTTTATTTTTTTAACAAAGTCATTTATTTCTACTGCAAAGTAGGACTTCCACCTTTTTTTTGTCTTGAGAATGAGGTATTTTCTCCCTGTCCCTGTGCAGATGTGCTGCAGGGCTTTGGGCCCTATGAAAGCCCTGTGGCACATCTGCTCATGCACTGGTTTCCTCAACCATCTGCATGCACAGAAAATCACCTGTGTGTGCACAGATGTGCCATAGGCCAGGCAATGCCAGTTGGCACATCTGCACATGCTCCATAATGGCAGTACCATAGAGGGGGCGGACTGAAGGTTTGATTAAATTATGGACGCGAGGGATTGCTGTTTTTGGAGTTGTGTAAATAATATGCTTTATTAGTAATCAGATTTTTTAATTTTCTCTAGTTCAGGGAAGTTTCAATAATTTGGCTCACAATATACAAAAAATAAATAACTCTGAAGACTATTTAATCCTTTGGCCCATTCCTTAGTCTTTAATATTTCTGTTCTCGTTGCCACAATTTAGTAGTTTAAAAAAAAAAAAAACTTGCTGGGGAAATGTTTTTATATTGTGCCCCTTTATTACAGCAAATAGTTGGCACCCACCAAAGCTGACTACATACAAGTCTGTCTGCTCAAGGCAGCCACTTGTATTTCCATAGTGAACCTAGAGTGCAGGTGTTCCCTGGAGGATGCACACCAAACGCCTGCTATTTAAAACTTTATTTAATGCTTGTGGGCAGAGTTTGATTACTGAATCAATTCATTTTTTATTGCGGGCGTTTGGCATGCAGTTTCATTTCTTCTGTACTGGATCCTTCTTTTGTGTCATATTTATTGCCCATGTCTACAAATGTTTTTTTTTTTTCAAAGTCCCTTAAATTCTTTAAATATAGCTCATCCAGTTATTTTTCCATGTGATTTATTATTTACTAAAACATCAAATTGCCATACTAACTCTAATGGGGCAAGCAGCAGCACTCCTGTTAGGAAAACTTCTAGAATAAGAAACTCTGCTATGGAGTAGTGGTTGAGTGAGCATGTCTTCTGCATATGACATAACTGTGAAGGGTAGCCATCACTAATTTTCTGTTTTTCTGGATAAAGGGATTCTGATTAAGATATCTCCTATTTGTCAATAACATTTCTGCATTTCCATTCCGTGATTTTAATGAATGGAATGCTTGACACCAAAAAAGGTGAAGTTTATATTTTTGCCTGCAACATCCGGCCATCATGGTAAACTATATACCGGGCCATCGTTCATATTGATTGGACCCTGGGCTAACATTTTCTTGGGCCTGCCCAAATTAATTTCTCAACTATTTGCAGGCAGCGCAGGCACAAGGTGCAGCTGCTTTTGGGCACCACGACAATGACTGGGCCCAGGGCAGTTGCCCCTTTTGCCTTGTTTTAAAGATGACCCTGCCTATATAATTGTGGCATTATTTGGATGTGCTGAGGGGTTTGTAGGATGCAGTAAACTTGTCTTGCCATAGTATTTGTGGTGGTTTGTGTTTTGTGAATATTAATACAAGCAAATGTATTTTTCCCTGAAGTTGTAGCCCTGCACCTAAAGATAAATTGATAATATCAGGACTCCAGCTCTTGGTGCCTTTCATTAAGCACTTAGGGGTGGTACTGCTGTGTAATTACCATTTAATTTTTTTTATTGGTTGTCATTGTGAACGTACAACACAGTGCTATCACGTTTTGTCTTTTATTTTTGTTTTTTGTTTTTTTGTTTCTCATATTGTGTCCAAGCACTTACTATTAAGGTTTCCAGGCACATTTCCGCTATTTGGTTTTTTAAGATTCATTTCATGCAGATTCATTATTTCAGTTGAATTTCTGCAGTGAGCAATGTGGGCAGCTGTTTTTTTAATTGTTCCTGACTGTGAGGAACTTTTAGAATAAAAAAATGAAGCTATTATCAACATTTGAATAATTGTAGTATTTCATCAAACTATGGACCAAAATTGTGTTTTTCTGATCATTTTTTTTTTGGATTAAAAAATCAGCTGACCAAGTTGTCTTCTTCTCTGCATTGTTCTGTTACTTGATTAGAATTTTTTTTAGGAGGCAGGAATTCTGCAGCAGACTTCAAAAAAGTCTTTATATCCAACAATCATAGGAATATTAATCCTACTATTTATATCCTGGATTCCTTAATAATTTATTATTTTATAGTTTATGTATTTATTTTATTTCACCAATTTTGTCTTTGCACAGCAGTGAAAATTCTTATTTTTTTTTTTTTTTAAATCCGCATTATTGATGTTGCCTTTGATGCAGATGTATCTTTTTTTCCTTAGTGCTGTGTGTTGATGTTGTATTTGAAGGCATTTATTGCTGCAGAATAAGTCTAAAATATAAAGGATTGTGGGAATACTTTGTTTAAAGGAAATTATACCCCTAAAAGTTTGAAAACTTCTCAGCCCGGTGGCTTTTTAGTATAGTATGGTGTTGTCATAGGAGTACTGACTGTATTCAGAACCATGTACTAAAAAGGTTTTGTCAGCCTATAGGAACTAAACTGTTTAGATGCGGCTTCTGCTGAAGAGGTATTCCTACTGCAACAAATTCTGTGCGCCGATATAAGAATACTGTGGGCATTTAACCATGTTTGTAGCAAGTGAGTTAAATCCGGTTTGGTCCTTATGGTACAGATAGGTTTTAACCACTTAAGGACCAAGCCAATATAAAGTCAGTTTATTTTGCCAGAAAATTACATAGAACCACCAAACATTGCATATGTATTTTTTTGCAGACACCCTAGAGAATATAATGGAGATGATTGCAATACTTTTTCACACTGTATTTGCGCAGCGGTCTTACAATAGCTCGCATGTGTGGTTTGAACACAGTTTGCAAATGTCGACGCGACTTGCGTATGTGTTCGCTTCTGCGCGAGGGATGGGGCGCTTTAAATTTTTTTTTCTTATTTATTTTACTTTTTATTTTTACACTGTCCCTTTTTAAAAAAATATTTTTTGGATCACATTTATTCATATTACAAGAAATTTAAACATCCCTGTAATAGAAAAAAGCATGATAGGGCCTCTTTAATGTGAGATCTGGGGTCAAAAAGACCTTTTTCACTTAAAAGCAATAAAAAAAAAAAATTGCCCCTTTAAGGCCAGAGGGTGTAAGTGACGTTTGACGTTGCTTTGGTCCTCGAACGGCATAGTCGAGTGGGGGCCATCTTGCCCTCACTCGACTTCTTACCCATTGGGCTACTGGACCAGATTGCTTACCGGTGCTGGTGGAAGCAGTGGAGACGCCTGGGATGTAGGGGGAGGAGCACCTCTCCTGCTGCCCATAAAAGTGATCTTGTGGCAAATCCGCTGCTGTTACCACTTTTATGTGAAAGAGGATCGCCGGCCGTGGATAGAAATACCGGGGTTATGGCAGCTTTCTGTTGAGACAAGATACAAAGGGATGTGGAACCCCCATGTATGATTCTTGGACTGCTATGACTTAAAGGGGTTGTAAAGCCTAGTTTTTTTTGCCTTAATGCATTCTATGCATTAAGGTGAAAAACCTTTTCTCAGTAGTGACCCCCCCAGAGCCCCCCTTTTTACTTGCCTGAGCCAGTTCTTTCCAGCAGCGGCTACAAGCAATCCGCTCCAGCTGGTGTCTCGGGTCCTCCTTGGCTGGATTCATAGCAGGGGAGCCATTGGCTCCCACTGCTGTCAATCAAGTCCAGTGACGAGGGGGCCGGGCAGCGGGGCCGAGTCCCGCTGTTTGTGTGAATACACACAAACAGCAGGACATGAGAGCGTGCCCATGTGGGTGACCCCAGGGGAGCTTTCCCTGACGGGTCACTGGATGCGGAGGAGGACCCAGGAGTCCCACTGGAGGACCCCAGAAGACGAGGTTCGGGGCCACTCTGTGCAAAACCACAGAGGAGGCAAGTATGTCATGTTTGTTATTTTAAAGAGAAAAAAACCAGCGCTTTACAATCGCTTTAATATCACTATAGTGGGTATCTTTCCAAAACATGAGGGGTGCTGTTTTAATTGCTTTTCATGTTTAAAAAAATCCTTTAAAATCTTTTTAAGCCTGTATATGAATAAAGATTGTTAACCTTACATTATTAGCGTTGATTGCTTAAAAAGTCCATGTGTGTGTTTCATACAACTTTCTACCAATAGCTTGTAGTTAGAACGTGGCACTGTGTACTTATTAACGGGTTTCCACAATACCAAGCAGTGGTTTCTCATGTTATTGTACAGTATTTACTTTTTATATTTGTACTGTCCTATTATAAATTCTCATTGTAGTTTAAGAGAAATAGCAGCCCTATAATAGGGGGAACCACTGTTGAGGAGTTCCACATGAATTCATTCCTGAGATGCAGAATAAAAAGTCTTTGTGGCTCTTTTTCTGTGCTTGTCACTGCAGTCGCACAACAATATAATAAAACTGACCTCCCTTATTTGCTTACAGACCTTTCCCTTTAGATCAGGGGTGTCAAAAAGCATTTAACTGCTGCCCACATCAGCATTATGGTTGCTCTCAAAGGGCCAGTTGTATCTATAAGACTATATTAATATATCTACTCTTTATTATATTAAATAATTGCTTCTGCATTCGATTTATTACTGTAGTAATAACTTAAAATTCAAAAGTGGAACTTCTGCTTATCCATCTCCTCCCCCCTTCTGCTGCCACATTTGGCACCTTTCAGGGGGGAGGGGAGAACGGATACCTGTTTTTGGTCTCCTGGAAGCTTGGGCCCCCTCCTCCTTCCACCGCCTCCGGACCCATTGGAAAGCGAAGCTTGCTTCGCGCATGCGCAGTAGGGAACCGGCTGCAAAGCCAAAGGCTTCACTGCCGGGTTCCCTTACCAGGAATGGCGGCTGCACCCGGCAGCTGATCCGAAGATCAGCTGGGATGCCGACATTGCGGTCTTTAAGCTGACCAGCATGGAGCTCAATCACACTCCTGTAGTAGATTATGCAAATCTGAAAAGGAGGGTTGCATACTGATGGTATCCCTCCTGTTCAGCTGGTATAGAATTATATTATTCTCATAATTATAAGCAGATGTCCAAAGCACCCCCCCCCCCCTTACATCAGATGCCAAGAGCCATACCATCAGAAACAGGAGTCCTCCACCCTCACTTACATCACAGTGCACCCCCTTACCTTGTGCAGCTGCTAGGAGGAAGCTGATTTGGAGCTGGGAAGCAGAAAGTGCAGAGTCTGTAGCCGGACCAGAAGGGGGCTGGAATAAATTGCTGAAGTCTGCTGAATGTCGAGACCAGCGGCTGCACAGAGAGGTGCAGAAGGAGTTCTGTCGTCCTCTCTGCTGCCAACTGCAAGACAATTTGGGGGCAGAGACGGGGGGTTGGGGGGGGGGCAGCTGCAGGAGAATGCCTTGTGTAACACATGCACTAGATGATTCTGTTCATAGAGAAGGTATATTATCTGTAATGCTACTGTTGGCTTCACATGGCTCCCTTCTTCAATACAGACATTTTAGTTCCTGGCATTGCCAGGGAACTCCTTTCTATAATGAGAATTTAGGTTGATCTCTACAATTACAAATCTCATTATTACAATATGGTTGAACCAATACAGTCAGGTAGATATGTATTGTTTTTTACCAACGGATGCACATAAGTGCTTGAGACAGCTATGTGATGGTGAGCTAATAATGGAACTCAGGGGTTAATCACAAAAAGATTTATTCTAAATAAGGAGCATCACACCTTAAAAATATTTTAAAACCATATGCAATAAAATAATTATGCAATTAAAACCAATGTCCTCAACTTGGTGAACTGTTGAATAAAACCAGAGCAATGGGAAGCAATTTTAGTATCACACTCTGTGGGGTCTGTACTGTAAGTGGCCAACGGGGTGCCCAACAATAGAGACCAGGAGTCAAGACCCATGTGTGTGGTGGCAAAAAAACACAAGTCGTGGAGTTGGTTGAAAAAACCTTGCTTGGAATACAGAGCTGTGGTGTAATGGACTAAGCCGGGGGTCTTACCCGTGGAGATGTAAAGGGCGATGACCGGGAGATGCCGCTGCCTGATGTGCTGGAGGGAGCAAAGGGGAGCCGAGGCTGTCGTGCTCCTCCCCTCTTAAAGGATGGTGTGGTCGTGCCCGACCTGCAGGCGGAGGGCGCTGGGTTGCCGTGCGGTGAATTGGAGAGCTCCGATCCGCTCGCTCCTGAGGTGGGCAGTGGACACATGTTGCGGCTGGAGCCGACTGGTCACGTGGGAATGAGGTATGGATCACGTCTACTGGCGGGGATCTCCCTGGTAGGAATGCCTGGAATGCGGTCCGCCCGACCTGTCGGAACCCGGGGAGATCGTGGGAAGGAAGGTCCTGTCACAGTGACGACATGTTTTGTGCGTTAGCACTTTGTCAAGCCTGGTGTTTTGTGGGTCTTGACTCCTGGTTAGAGTTGAGCGTCCGTACCGAACTTTTGGGTGTCCGGGACCCAGACTTTCCAAAAAAAGTCCGGGTTCGGGTCCAGGGTTCTGGTATTTTATTCCATGTGTTGAAAAGCGGCCAAGGGCAACCAATCAACAAGTGTTTCACTGGTTTTCCCTAGAAGCCATCACAGCCATGCCTACTAATAGCATGGCTGTGATTGGCCAGTGTACCATGTGACCCAGCCTCTATATGGGGCTGGAGTCACCGTGCTGCATGTCATATGCTCTCACGATAGTTTAGGGGGAGGATGCTGCTGGCTCTGTGAGGGACAGATTGCAGAACATCTCATCCTGCATTACTGAACGATCTGATTGTGGAATAGGGAGAGATGCTAGTACTGCTGCTTTGAGGGACAGATTGCACACCTCACCCTGCTGCACAGAACGATCTGACTGGACTAGCTAGAGTCTGTTGCTTTAAGGGAAAGATTATTCTTCTAAAATCATCATCAAGTTGTACAGGGAAAGGTTCCAGCTGTTGCTTTAAGGGAAAGATTATTCTTCTAAAATCATCATCAAGTTGTACAGGAAAAGGTTCCAGCTGTTGTTTTAAGGGAAAGATTAGTGTTCTCAAATCATCTTCAAAGTGTGTGGGAAAAGCTATTGCAGGGGCATAGAGCCATATTACTGTTCTAAAATCATCTTCACAGTGTGTGGGAAAAGCCTGTTTCAGCCGCATAGAGCCATATTAGTGTTCTAAAATCATCTTCACAGTGTGTGAGAAAAGCCTGTTTCAGCCGCATAGAGCCATATTAGTGTTCTAAAATCATCTTCACAGTGTGTGGGAATAGCCTGTTTCAGCCGCATAGAGCCATATTGGTGTTCTAAAATCATCTTCACTGTGTGTGGGAAAAGCCTGTTTCAGCCGCATAGAGCCATATTAGTGTTCTAAAATAATCTTCACAGTGTGTGGGAAAAGCCTGTTTCAGCCGCAGAGAGCCATATTCATGTTCTAAAATCATCTTCACAGTGTGTGGGAAAAGCCTGTTTCAGCCGCATAGAGCCATATTAGTGTTCTAAAATCATCTTGCAGGGGCATAGAGCCATATTACTGTTCTTCCAGCCGCATAGAGAGCCATGTTATTGTTCTAAATTTTAGAACACTAATATGGCTCTATGCACCTGCAATAGGCTTTTCCCACACACTGTGAAGATGAGATTAGAACACTAATATGGCTCTATGCGGCTGAAACAGGCTTTTCCCACACACTGTGAAGATGATTTTAGAACACTAATATGGCTCTATGCGGCTGAAACAGGCTTTTCCCACACACTTTAACCACTTGCCGACCGCCGATCGGCATCTGATGGCGACAGAGTGGCTCTGTAAGGCAAAACGCCGTCATACAACGGCGGCTGCCAGATCGCGCACAGTGATCGCACGCGCCACCGGAGGCCCGCCCGCGCGCTCACTGTGTCCGGGGAGGGCCAGGGAGCGGGTGCGGCGGAGTTGATCTCCGCCGGCCACCCGCGATGCCCCCCCCACCCCGGAGTGAAAGAACGGAGGTTCGTGTAAGTAAACACGGACCTCCGTTCTGTGAGAGGGGGAAGGGCTGTGATCAGAAGGTGTGATCACTTCCCTTCTCCTGTTAGGGCAGTCCCCCCACAGTTAGAACACGCCCAGGGAACACAGTTAACCCTTAGAGCGCCCCCTGCAGGTTAACCCCTTCACTGCCAATGTCATTTACACAGTAATCCGTGCATTTTTATAGCACTGATCGCTGTATAAATGCCAATGGTCCCAAAAAAGTGTCAAAATGGTTCGACATGTCTGCTGAAATATCGCAGTACCGCTAAAAATCGCAGATCGCCGCCATTACTAGTAAAAAAAAAAATAAATAAATATAAACCCCAAAAATGAATTCTCATCATCCGTAAACGCGACCACTTTTGCGTAAACCAATCAATAAACGCCGATTGTGATTTTTTTTTTTATCACAAATATGAGGAAGAATATAAATCGGCCAAAACCGATGAAAAAAAATGTTTTTTTTATATATTTTTTTTGGATTTGTATTTTAGCAAAAAGTAAGAAATTTGGGTTTTTTTGCAAAATTGTCGCTCTTCTTTTGTTTATAGCGGCGATCAGAAATGACGCAGCGGTGATCAAATACCACCAAAATAAAGCTCTATTTGTGGGAAAAAAAGGACGCAAATTTCGTTTGGGTACAACGTTGCACGACCGCGCAATTGTCAGTTAAATCAACGCAGCGCCGAATCGCAAAAAGGGCTCCAGTCCTAAAGTGTGAAATCCTTCCGGGGCTGAAGTGGTTAAAGATGATTTTTAGAACACTAATATGGCTCTATGCAGCTGAAACAGGCTTTTTCCACACACTTTGAAGATGATTTTAGAACAATAATCTTTCCCTTAAAGCAACAGCTGGAGGCTTTCCCTGTACAACTTGGAGATGATTTTAGAATCTAAAATCATCTCCTAGTTCTATAGGGAGAGGTTCCTACTGTTGCTTAAAGGGACAGATTATTGTTTCTTGCACAAAAAGGGCATCTACATTGCTGGTTTAAAAAAAAAACAGTGTTGGCTACCTCCTCCACCGCCACTTTCACCGCCTCCTCAACCTCCAACTCCACATCCACCTCCATTTTTGATTTTTTTATGTGATTTTAGCTTAAAAATTATTTTAAGTTATTTCCCTATCCCCATTTCTTTGTAGGGCACTTGTCTGACCCTTACCCCCATTTTCCTTTCTTTTGCAGACCTCTAGGACTTTCCAGGACTTTGTTACAGCCATTTTTGTGCCTAAAAGTTCAGGTCCCGATTGATTTCAATGGGGTTCTGGGTCCAGGTCAAAGTTCGGGTCAAGCCCGAACCCGGACTTTGTCCCGAAGTTTGGCCGAACCAGCAGAACCCGAACTTTCAGAGGTTCGATCAATTCTACTCCTGGTCTCTATTGTTGGGCACCCCGTTGGCCACTTACAGTACAGACCCCACTGAGTGTGATACTCATGAATGGGGGCACATGAATGGGAAGCACAATTGCTTCCCATTGCTCTGGTTTTATTCAACAGTTCACCAAGATTAGCTAAACCCAGAAGTTTTTTTTTTTACCACTATTCCTTTTATATTTGCTTTTGAAATTTACAAATGCAGCAATTTAGAAATTGGATGAGAGGTTTAGCACTGGGAAACACTTTTTTGAAAGATAAAACATGCATTTTATATAAAACTATAGAGATCAGACCAAATGAGGGACAAATGAGGAGGAAAGGGGGACAAAGGGACTTTCTTCCAAATGGGAGCTATGCTTTCTGTGACCTTGGCCTATAATGTTAATACCTCTGGGAAGGAGGTTTAGGAAATCTGCAGAAAGCGGATCAGTTTTGTCTTTTATTTGCTGGGAAGTGAAAAAGGAAAAATTGTTTGTTTTACTTTTCTCCAGGTTTTGTGGTGTGATGTTTGTACTGATCAGCACACAAGCTATGTGCGCAATTTTAATTTAATTTAAAGTGAGAAGTTTTTGTTATCTTAATGCATTCTATGCATTAAGATAAAAAACCTTCTGTGTGCAGCAGCCCCCCTAACACTTACCTGAGCCCCATCTTAATCCAGCGATGTTGCAGGAAAGTGTCGGCTGCCCTCCTCATTGGCTGAGATGGCAGCGTGGCGCCCCAATAGCAAGCTGCTTACTGTGCGGGCACTCAGCAGGAGGGATTAGCCAGGAGCGCCAGCGAGAGACCCGAGAAGAGGAGAATCTGGGCTGCTCTATGCAAAACCACTGCCCAGATCAGGTAAGTATAACATATTTGTTATTTTTGAAGGAAAAAAAACTGAGACTTTAGTTTAGTTTACATTGCCAGTTGGTTCCCTGAAAACACTATATTTGAAGACAACCCAGTGCTCTTAAAGTGTTTCTAAGGCTAAAATGTCTTTTACCTTAATGCATTCCCTGCAATTAGGTAAAAGACATTTTGCCATTTGCTGTGCCCCCCTAAACACTTGCCTCCATAGATCCAGCGCCATGCCCGTTTGCAATTCTTCTCTCCTCTTTTACTTTCTCACAGGAGGAAGAGGCAGCAGTGGAAGCCATTGGTTGCTGCTGTTGTCAATCCAAGCCTGTGATCAGAGAGCGGGGGGGCTACAGCAGAGGACAGAAATACAACAGCTGCTATTGCTTTAAATGTGTCAGCTTTTGGACTGTCATCTAGCATCACCACCTAGAGCAGTGGTTCTCAACTCCGGTCCTCGGGACCCACCGAAAGGCCAGATTTTAAGTATTACCTTGGGGAAATGCAGACTAGAATACTGCTATCACTGAGCAGCAAATCTTATCACCTGTGATGCATTTCAGTTATCCTGCAAACCTGGCCTGTTAGTGGGTCCCGAGGACCGGAGTTGAGAACCACTGCACTAGAGAGAGAGTTAGTAACCTGGAACAGCATACCTTTCCCAGGTTAGTGACTCACAAAATAGTTACACTAAGATTAAGATGCCAGTCTTAAACCTTGTATCGGTAGCAATTGCAGCCCCCATATTTCTGGCCTCATATGTTTCCTTTAGAATGTGGAGTACGGCTTATTAGTACTTCTCTCTGACACATTAGGTTTCAGTAATTGATGAAATATTAAATGAGCTATAAAATAAATTAAATTTTAATGTATGCTGATGGGTATAATTTAGAGTTCTCCCCAAATCCTTTACTCAGACACTGCTATTCTGCAGCCCCAAACACCTTTTACTGTCTAGAAGTGCCCCATGCCCCCCTCCCATCCCGGGTCTATGTATTAATGCAGATTACTTCCTTGGATATTGCTCGCATATTGTCAGTACATTCCCAATTTGTATTCATCCTATTTCATTGACCTTTTTGTCTCACAAATATGACTAAAGGTGAAACTTTTTTGCTGTTTTGGACAGAGTGAAGAGAGATTAGAACACCTGTCAGTTTTTATTGCTGTCTGTGCCCCCATTCATGGGATTCACACTCTATATGTGTCCTGTTTACCTCTATTCTTCAAAGTGAAAGTAAATGAAAATCCCAAATTTTGGGTTGTCAGCAGAACAGAAAGAGAGGAGAAATCTTCCAATAGGGGACACTAGTTCTGGTCACAACCAGGGATTCCCTGACTTGGGACGGATTTTCTCTCACTTCCTGTTATGGCTACAGAACGGGAAGTGAAGGGAAATCTCCCTAATGAGACACTGATGGCACAAAAAAAGAAAAAACCCTCCCTTACTCTATCCAAAAAAAAAAAGTTTTGCCTTGAGTTCTACTTTAATAGTTTGAAGAGCCAGTAGCCACTTTAAGTAGCCTAACAATATAAGCTTCTGAATTGAGTACCAGGAGTTGGGTGTCACCAATTTGATTTATTTTTTTGTTATGTATTGTTACATTGGCTATCTGGCTCCACGGGATTGTTCAGTCTATAGAACTGCATTATAATAGCATACCTTTTTGTGGATAAAAAAAAATGTAATGTCCATGCCTTGATACATAGACTTTACCCCGGATCCTTGTGTCCCACCCTCTTCCTGGCTGTAACACCTGCTCCTCATGGCCCCTGCATGCCACTAACTGCTTTGATTAGTTATTAATTGGTTTGTGAATTCAGGCTCAATTACATCATCATCAGCAGATGGCGGATCCTGACCTGCTGGAAGAGTCGTCATCTCTCCTGGACCCCAGTGAGGTGGGAAGAGGAACCCCGCTGAGACTAGGGTATGTGCAATTGTCTTTTACATATATACTATTTACATACATGCTGTGCTTAACTACATACAAATTAAAAGAGAAGTACAGACAATGAAAATAACAAACCTGCATACTTGCCTAGCTGGCTGTAGCATCAATCTGAGAACACTGAGAATTAAGTGATCAAAGACCGCTAATTGCTCATTGCACAGGTCCGCATTGAGCACAGTCGCCACTGTGCTGTGCCCCTCTAGTGCTCACTGGAGTGCCAGGCTGTGGAAGGGAGGGAGCAGCTGGCTCAGATTGTCAGAGTCTCGCTGAAAGGCTGAGCCAGCTGCCACTTAAGCATTTGGGCTGATCCAGACATTGTCAGGATCCCAACAGAGTCTGGACTGGCTGTGGGTCACAGGAGTGCAGAACTAAGTGCACTCCTGTGACCCATAGGAGAAATATGGCCAAAAGAGTTTAGCAGTGTCAAAGGAAGAGATCCATAAGCCGCACATCATGAAGCAGACCCATGTGCATGAAGTGAGATGAATGGCAGCTTCATCTTAAGCTTGCCGGGCCACGCCCCAACATGCTCCGCCCCTTGGAGCTTAATCATGGGGAACAAAAGTGCTTAGGCCATACTTTTCCTTTTTAAGCTGACCATAAAACTTTTTTTTTCTCCCCCAAGTATGATTTCCCTTTATAAATTTCATACATGTACCTCACTTTATCAAGCTGTTTTCTTCATCTGATCTTTTTTAAATGTTAAATATTTCTCTGCAGATGCAGCTCACATCTTCTTAATAAAACGTAAGTTGGGTATTTACTATAAAACTGATATATTTACAGTTTTGTCGCTGGAGTCATTAATCGAGAGCGGATCCCCACTTTTGAAAGGATGTTGTGGCGCGTTTGCCGTGGCAATGTGTTCCTTCGACAGGCAGAAATTGAAAACCCATTGGAAGATCCAGTGACGGTAAGAGAATGCCTTCTGTGTGTATTATTAGCGTAAGTGTGTTCCGTTGGTCAATGGTTTTATTTTTGACTTTTAGAAATTGGTGTGGCACTTTTGACACTGGGATGTGTTTGTGGCAGGAGTTGACTAAAGCCAGATTGAAATTTGACTGGTTCAGCAGGGATTGGCTGAATTTTCAATCCATGTATAGGCAGGGTATTAGTAGAGAAATCCATCTACCAATCAACTTCTGTACATCCACCCTGTTAGATTTTTTTTTTTTTTGTCTATCTTGTTTGATTTAATTCCGCAGTCCTTCCCAACCTCATTCATTTCATAAGTATTAATATTTTTTTGTTTTTTTGTTATAAATCCTGGTAACCAGGAAATTTGTGATTTTGTGTGGTACTGCAGCACAGATGAGTGCTTAGGTATATGGTACAGTTTATGCTTGGCAGTCTTTTTTGTGTATGAGATTTTATATTCTTCATTGTGCAGCTGAGGAAGTGCTTTCTTAGTGAGGTCAGTCCCCGCTGATTAACAGATTGACTTCCTTCCATATTATCAGAGTATCCACCATACAAACACAGGAAAGTGTCCTGTCTATCTGCTCTAAGGCAGCTGCTTTAAGGAGCCCCAACTCTCTGGCCCTATTCAACACCATGCAGATGTATTGAAGTGGCTTCAAATTGTTACTAAACCCAGTAATATGAAAATAGTTCATCTGCCTCCCCACAGTGCCCACAGCTTATAAATCTTCTTATTACATTAAAATACTGCCACTAAATACCTTTTTGGCTGATCTGTATACCACCGTTTCCTGATAAACTGCACAGTTTTTCCACTGCTGAAAGTTCAGGTAGGAGGAGATTTCCACTACAGCCTGTATACACGCCCACATGTGTGATGTCAATATCATGTGACCTGGCTATCTCTGAGAACAAGTAAATGTTCTCTCCAGCATAAAAGACTCAACTGAGCATGTGCAGGAGGGTTACCCTGCCTGTGTTAAGCTGGCTTTCCCCAGATAGACAGTGCAGGGAGGGGATGATCTATGCATAAAGAATAAAACAGCTTTTTTACACAATGCAGAGGATTAACCCCTTATGTTCCACTGTGAGTATAACAAGCATGCAATGCTGCATATACACACAGATTTACTGTTGTGGGTTTAGTAACACTAAGCTTTTGTTCTGTCTTCGTTTGTTGATGGCTTCTATGTGGCATCATGCATCATAGATGCATGTTTATTTATCTATTTATTGCAGGTACTTATATAGCGCTGTGAATTTATGCAATGCTTCACATATATATGTTGTACATTCACATCAGTCCCTGACCTCAAGGACCTTACAATCTAAGGTCCCTAACTCACATACATACATACATACATACATACACATACCTGGGGCCAATTTACACAGGAGCCAACCAGTATGTCTTTGGAGTGTGGGAGGAAACCCACGCAGGCACAGTGAGAACATGCAAACTCTTTGCAGGTAGTGTCATGATTGGAATGCAAACCGACGACCCTAGTGCCACTAGGCAGAAGGGCTAACCACTTGGCCACTGTGCTGCCCTATAGTGTCAAAACACTTTTTGAGGGATTCAATGGCATTGCTTCTAACCCTATAATGTGTATAAACAATCCTAATTAACCCCTTCCCGCCCAGCCTATAGTAGATTGATGGCCGGGTAGGACACTCCTCTTTCTGAGTGGACGCCATATGACGTCCTTTCAGAAGACGCTGCTCGTGGGGCCGCGCAGCGACGCGATCTGTCCCCAGCTGTGTCCACTTGCTCGCTGCCGGTACCATGTGACTGCTTATAAAGAACAATTATTTATTTGCAAAATTTTTTTTTTTTTTTTTTCAAAACGCTCAGTATTTTTTTTTTTTTTGTTTATTTGGCAAAAAAAAACAAACAATGGTGATTAAATACCACCAAAAGAAAGCTCTAGTTGTGTGAACAAAATTATAAAAATTTAGTTTGGGTACAGTGTTGCATGACCGCGCAATTGTCATTTAAAGTGCGACAACTCTAAATGCTAAAAATTGGCCTGGGCAGGAAAGGGATAAAAGTACCTGGCATTGAAGTAGTTAAAATGACTCATATTCTTTTGTGTTTGTGGTCATGCGACCGCCAGACCTCTGGTAAGTGGCGGGTAGAGATTCCCTGAAGACTGACACAAGGCAAAGTGAGGGAAGGGGAGGAGAGCTGGTTTATATGCCCATTCAGAGTGGTGCCAGAGCTCAGTCTAGCAGTTACAAAGCATGCGCATCAGAGGAGGTGCCCGACTTGCCTGGGACTTCTTCATGCATAATGAAGCAATGCAGCTTCTAGGTGGCAAAGACGCTTTGGAGGACTAGACATTTGAATAGCGGTTGATAATAATTTATTAATTATTAAGCTAATTTAAAAAAATACTGTGAATGTACACAGGTTATGGGAAACTTGGAAAAGGCAGGTTTTCATTTTTGCCTGAAATGACACTTTAAAGAGTCAGTTTTGTATTAAGTCTTGTACTAAGATTAGGAAATGATACAATCACTGCTGCATCCTGAGATAAATGAATACGTATTGACTAAGGGCTAATTAGCAGATTAATGTTGTTAGCCATGAGATTAATTCTAGCAGGTCTTCCTGTTGTACAGTGACACCCACTGACCACATAGAAGTGCAACAGGCAGAAAAACTCACCTTGTGTTTATTGTATCATCATTCACATAGCATTAGAAGTCTGTCAAGGAGCAAAAGAATTATTGTTTTAGGTGGCATTTTTTAAAGATCCCAAATTACACGTGACTGTTGCAGAAAGCACTGCTGTTGGCAAATTCAACACAAGAGCTGTATGAGCTCCCAGATTCATTCTCTGCAGCCACTCTAAAAAAGACTATCAACATAAACCAGTACTGAGTCTAGACTACCAGTTTTAGTTGTGGCAAAATTCCCATGTACATGGGTTCAAGCGCCTGTAAACTACAGAATTGTTCAGTTTTGATTAAAAAAAAAAAAAAAAAAACCTGCAATCTACCTTGCACATATGGCTCCTCTGTGATACTAAGGCTGGGTTCACACTGCCGCAACAGGAAAGTCGCACGACTTACACCTCGTTCACATTGCATGTAAATGAAGTCGAACTGAAGTCGTTCAGTGCGACTTCAGGTGCAACTTTGAAGACGTCTGTGCGGCTTCACGCACAGGTGTCTATGCAAGTCTCACCCAAAATCGTCACAAATAGTGCAGAAACTACTTTTTCAAATCGATGCGGCACCATTATGAACATTAGGGTGCAACTTGTCATGGGATTTGACCAAAACGCATGACAAGTCACTCCTATGTGAACGAGGGCTTAGTGGGGAATGAATCCTGTATGTTTACGGTAACACGCCTCCAGGATTACTAGTTACTTTTTATCTCATTGTTTGGCACCTGGCGGTGTCATTATCGCATCTAATGGCCTCAAGTTTTCTTTGGCTTTTAGAAAGTTTAGGGGAGGGGGGATGGAGCCATGTCGGACTCATTCAGCTAGTTTTTGCTCTTTGAGTTTTTCGAAATCCTAAAATTGTACCTCAGATGTTTTATAATGAGCAGCGACCTCTTTCTAATATCATTCCATTGGTTAATATTTGACATTTATGACCTTCATATCAGAGAAACTGAGGTCTTGTGTGAGGTTTCCAGCATATTTAAAAGAACTTTGACATTGTTTATAAGCCTTATTTACTGCAATTGAATGACTTGTGCGAACACTGTGCATATTGAGTAAAATGAATTGTTACTTGTGGCCAGGCTATTACATTTTTCATATTCTCAGTAGTTAGTAAATCAGCTTCAAAACCAGCCACCACTGACTTCTGTAGCTGGAGGCACTGTGGAAAAGTTCATCCTTTAAAGTAAAAGCAATGAAGTCCTTCAGATCCATCCCTAAGCAGCTCAGCTCACCTTGTTCTCCC
>BLSH010064304.1:699987-714825 GCA_018402905.1 Glandirana rugosa
AAGATAGTAGGAAAAAACGTCACTTTGTTCAAGACTTCCCAAAATCTTCTAGGAGTTATAGACAGACAATCTCTAACAGACAGATATTGAGGATCTTCTAAAACCCTTCAGAACTTGTTTCACTGCAAAAAAGGATGATAGAAAAGGAAGGTCAGCGAACTTTAGAAAAAATGAGGCCCCTGCTAAAACCTTATTAATTGAGGCAGGGCTGAGTTCCGCCTGAATTAAATAGGAAACGAAACCTAAACCTGTATAGGTGTTAACAGAATTGACAGAGATGTTATATATTGAACCAAAGGTACACCATTTGGACCAGGCTTGCAAGTATTCTTTCCAAGTTTTAGGGGCGATGGAATGCCTCAAATTGGCCTCGATTAGTCCCAAATCAAGCCCCAGAGAAATTCCGGGCACGGATATCCTTCCTGATCGGCCTCTGGAGGGAGCTCTCGAAACCTCTGGAACTGTGAACGAGACAATTAATCAGCAATCCCGTTAGTAAAACCAGGAACATGTTTTGCTTTAAGCCAAATGTTATAAGTCATACAATGCAAAACCAAAAAACTGAGCAATTTTACTACAAACAAAAGATTTTGATGACAAACAGTTCACAGCAAAAAACACTCCTTTATTGTCTGTATGAAGTATAACCCGCCTATTTTCAAAAAAAAATTATGCCAAATAACAATTGCCACAACCAATGGAAACCGTTCTAATAAGACTACATTTCGGATGATATCTGGAGACCTCCAGGACTCCGGCCATTCATCAGCACACCAATGACCATCCAGGAAAGCTCCAAAGCCAACCGAACCAGATGCATCAGTAAATATGCGTATATCCAAATCTTCAATGAAATCTGCCTGCCATAACGCACGACCATTGAAATTTGACAAAAATTGATCCCATACCTTCAAATCCTCTTTAATGGGGCGAGTCATGGAGACATGAGAAAGAGGATTCTTAAGCCCTTTAGTGGCTAAAGCAAATCTCAGAGAAAAGATTCTGGTTACTGGAATTACCCTGGACGCAAAAGCGAAAAGTCCCAACAAAGACTGAACTTCCCGCAAAAGAACCCTTCTTTTAGACAGAAAATTAGAGATCAAGGACCTCATCTTTGTAATTTTCGATATTGGCAGACGGAATTCCATGGCGACTGAATCAATAGTAATGCCCAGGAATTCTATGACTGTCACCGGGCCCGCGGTTTTTTTCATGGGCTAGAGGAATACCAAATGATTCACAAATGTTGAAAAAACAATGTAACATATCAGCACAAATTTGCGTTTCAGCTGGGCCTATAAATAGAAAATCATCTAAATAGTGGATAGCACCACCCTGTGGGGAAATCTGCGACAAAACCCACTGCAGGAAAGAAGAGAAGGCTTCAAAATAAAAACAAGACTTTGAAAAGCCCATGGGCATACATTTGTCGAAATAAAATTGACCCTCGAAACAAAACCCAAGAGAATTAAAACCCGTGGGATGTACCGGTAAAAAGCGAAATGTTGATTTTCTATCAGCTTTCACCATTAAAGATGCCGTGCCATATAGTCTTAACAGTACCAGAGCCTCATCAAAGGAAGCATAAGATACTGATGCCTCTATTTCCGTTACTTCATCATTCAAAGAACTACCTAGAGAGTAGGATAAATGGTGAATCAAAGGGAAAGAACCTGGCTCCTTTTTGGGAACCAAGCCTAAAGGGGACACACGAAAATTCTTAAATGGGGGGGAATAAAAGGGGCCGGCAATTCTATTGTCTTGCAATTCTTTCGCAATTTTTTCCTGAACTATGTCAGGATGAGCTAGTACAGAACGTAAGTTATTAACCGAATAACAACCTTCACCTAAAAAATGAGGAACTAAAAAACCATTGTGAAATCCCTTAAAAAGTAGTTCCGCCATCTTGCGGTCTGGGTATTGTTCTAGCCAGGACAGCATTCTTGACAGCCTCACTGGCGTCCATGCCTTTTGCATTACTGTCTCTGGATTGGAGTGTGCTAGAGGATTTTTTAAAGCAATGGGATGCTGGGTGAGCACCTGCACAGAATGAGCATTCGTGCTTGTACCTGCAATTAGATAGGAATCTGCATTGGGAGTCATTGAATGCATAGCATACTCCTTTCCGAAAAGTAGGCTGGGTATTTGCTGTAACTCTTGGTGTATATTGAGATCTCTGTGGCAACATAAGTTTTAACCAAAGACCTACGTCTTTAACCCCCCCAGCGGAGGGATGGGTGGACCGAAAGCTTCTGCCTAAAGCTCTCATCATAACTAAACCAAGAGATACCACCAAAGTGGCGATATGCTTCAGCCACTATATCTATATAGTGTTGGAACAAACCTGAGCATTTATCAGGAAAACGCTCTCCCATCACTGATGTAAAAATACAAAAGGCCTGTAGCCAGTTTTGAAAAGACCGAGGAATTGCCCTCCTCCTGTCTTCTTCGGACCTATCGTCCATTCTCTTATCAGACTTCTGTAAGAACTCTTTTGAAGATGGGAGCAAAGATAAAATATCTATAAATTCACCACGCCATATTTTTTCCTTAACTGTGGTGGATAAATGGATAAATGATAGCCCAGGGGGGATAATTCACATGGAAGGGCCTCTTTGAGACAAGATTCCGAGACAAGAGCTTGTGTTGGTAAAGAAAGTGACTTTAAAACCGGAGTAGACACAGAAGAAATGGAATTGGTATTAACATTAACAGGCAATTTAGCCACACTAGCATCATTTACTTGGTTAACACTCAGTGGAATGGCGGGGGTAAAAAAGAAACATCAGACACAGGTATCATACTTGAGCCACCGCCATTCCATACTGTACTTCTATATTATTTGAAGCATTCACTTTTGCTAGTACGTTGGCCAAAGAACCAACTACTTTACCCAATTCAGCAACATTAAATTCAAATTTCTCAGCAGCATTGTGGTCCACGCTAACAGGGTGCCCAGACGTTGCCACCTCACTCAAAACGCCCTGAGAGGCTGGCTGAGGGGATTCTTTTCTGGCTCTGTTAGATGAGCGTGACCTAGACTTCCTAACTTCTTTCCTGACAGGAGAAGAGGGAGAATCTTCTCTTCTCAACCTCTTTCCCTTGTTACCTCTGCGTCCCCTTCTTTGGACAGTAGGGGGAGCCAAACCACTTCTGTTATCTTTGTTTTCTTCTATAGTCTGTTCCATGTCAGTTGAAATTGACACCGACGGGACTGCCTCCTCATCCAGACACCTCCTCAGCCACTCCGCCCCTCCACGGCCCTCAGCTTTCTGAATCAGCTGGCGCAAGAGCTCTTCCATGATCCAGATGATAACTAGAGCAACACGGAGCTCCGTCTCCAGCGGGGGGGTTCCTCAGGCGGCAAACAGAGCGGGAAAAACAGCCAGCTTTATGCACTCTGCCCGGTTCCAGGCCGCCCGAAATAACCAATCACAGCCTGTTGCTACACTGCTATGCAATCTGCCATCTCCCGGAGTAACCTAAAGCGAGGAGAGGGGGGGGGGGGAGAGAAACAGGGAGAGCACTTTGTACTGTCCCATGGAGCCCCACTTGATCGCTAGGGGCTCCCCCAGTCCATTGAAATTAATGGGTTGCCCTATGTGTGGAAATGCGGCAAAAACACCCCAGCGGTATTGTGCTTTTTGCTATGCAAAGTGTAAATAGGGCCTTACAGTCACAGACCAGTAATTAATACCTTGGACTGAATTTTCTAGCTTTTGAACATCTTGTGCTCCTCGGAGGGAGATAGTCAGGTGAGGTATATCAACCAGACAAGAAAACATAGTACCCTATTGAGCAAATCCGGCACTGTCAAATGAGAGGAAATGGAGTGAGTCACATACTCCTCAATACCTGGAAATACCTTATTTGTGATCCTGAGACCAAAGGAAAGACAATACGTACTTTTGTGAAAGGGGAGGCTTTAAAACAAGAAATTTAGTTTGTCCTGCATAGTCAAAGGGTAGGTTTAGGCCCGGGTTCACACCTATGCGAATTGGATGTGGGTTTCCCTATGGAGCCGGTTCACACATCTCTGTTGCGGCTGTGGAGCGGATTGCACAGGAGTCCTTTGCGTCTTTGGCTTCAGGGCTGAATTCAGCCAAAAATTCAGCCCTGATTCGTCCCTGCAACAGGGACGCATCGGACCCCTGCTGCGAGCCGCATTCCTCGGAGGTGTGAACCCAGCCTTAATTTAAAGAGGTGAAAAAAAAGCACCATTTCCTTGCGTTTGAAATTACCTGCACAGCAGCCTGTTTTGTGATTGTTCTCGTCAGTAGTAGACATTTGCATGTCAGCATTTGGGATGTGTTCTACTGTATGAGAAGGCCACACAGCTGCCTCTGTGATAAATCACATCTGTTAGCATATGCAATGGTGGCACTTCAGAGAGATCATACAGCGGTCTGTATTTTTATCACACACCACAGATGGGACATGCTGCTTTTGGCACACCCCTGCACTTAAAAGGCTTTTCAAAAGTTCCAATTTCAGTTCAACTTATGACCCCACAGCAGCCGATATCCAATTGCAGTGTTAGATCTCCAGAAGTTTTTTGAAAACCATATCTAAACTCAAAAACAAAAATGTAATATGCTCCAGCTTACCAGTCCAGTAGAATGACATTTTTAGCAAGAACAGAAAATACCTGTTGATTTTGCCAGAAATATGGTGTCCTTGTCACTTCGGTGATCTGAAAGGACAAAAAAAAAATCCTTTCTTTTGTAATTACTAATCTAATCAATTCACCATGTAGTGGAGAAGAAATAGTCTAGCCTGTGTGGCACACTCCATTGATACTGTGGAGGAGTGAGTGTTGCTACTCAGGAACATGGAATTTGTTATAAACAGGGTTAACAGGTGAAAATAACACTCTGATATAGCCCTTTGGGATAAGCATGAACTAGCCTCAAGGGGAGGTCTTTCGATACCTCCAAGTTAAACACTTCCTCCAATCACAGGTGACAAGCCCAACTTGTCCTTTCTCACAGTATATCAGAGTCTTGTTCTTGCTAAACTATCCACGGTAGTCTATTTTATTTTGATGGCACAGATGACATGTACGGTTTCCTCTTATGCTTTCAAATGAAAGGAAGAACTGGGTTTGGATTGGAATCTGATTTGTCACAGCCAGTAGCTCAGCACATGTCTTGGTAGTGACGAGTCACGGGTACTGGTTTAACCTTTAACTAAAATCCTTCCGAGACCCGAGACAACCTTAAGTGTGTACAAAAACTCAATTAAAAGTGGTTCTAAAGCCTCAAGGTTTTTTTTTTTTACCTTAATGCATTTTATGCATTAAGGTAAAAAACCTTCTGTGTTGGAGACTCCCCCGCTCACCCCCCTTTTACTTACCTCAACCCCATTGCGATCCAGCGCTGTGCATGAGAGCTGCGGCTAATTGCTTGTGTGTAAAAATCCCAGACCTTCCCCTTTATGGAATATACAGCCTTCTCCCCTCCTGTTTTGACCTAGTAAATAATGCACCACTGTGCCGCAACCCCACGCATTACACTCGGTTGCAGGGCAGTTGTGATGTGAGCCCATTTATTTGATTGGATTATGTTCGGCAGAGGTACTGCCCACCAAACGTGGCATTATATTTTTTTGGTGCAAAGCATTGTGGCTGTTGCATGTGGTCCCCCCAACTTTGCAGCTTAAGAAGGGGGGGTTGTGGTCAGTAAAAATGTGGCCCAACCACCTGTTTATACTGCCCCCCCCCCACACCACAAATGTAAATGAGCTCCCTCTCTTCTCCTTTTTGAATAAAATAATAAAAAAAAAAAAAGTAAAGCAAGAGGATGTAAGGATATTCTAACCTCTCATTACTTTCTGGCATGACAGTTTAACACGAATTGTGAGAAAATATTTCCATGGGGCAACAGACTGTGGTAAAAATTGCTGCCTGATGATGGTGTCAGAGAGCTGTGACTGGCTGGCAGCCAAAGAGCCTGGGGGAGTGAGGAATAAGGTCTTTGTACTTATTACTTTCCTCCCTACTCATATGAGCATTTAACCTATGCCCAGTGCAGAGGAGGACTCCACTGCATGGCTACATTTAAAAGCAGCCTAGAGTTAATGGAGAAGCATAACCAAAGCTATTTTGGCCTTCTATGGATCTCAGGAGTGCAGTTCATTCTAAAGTCCACTGTCAGCTGAAGTCACTCAGCAGGTTCAGGCTCTGGATCGATCCTGACTTTACAGTGAGGATCCACCCAGATGCCTGGACTGAGAGCTGACTCAGCGATCCGCTTGGAGACCAAGCCAGACATTCCTGCCCCCTCCACAGCCCAACATACCAGTGAGCACTGGATCGGCAGAGCAGAGAGCCAGTGATTGACAGTCACGGCTCAAAGCAGAGGGGAGAACTGAGCAATCAGTGGTGTTTGATCACTCAGTTCTCAGTGCAGGTCTGATGAGGGTCGGATGCAGCATCCACCTAGGTGAGTATAAATGTTTTCATTTAGTTTTTTCCCCCCAACCCCATACTTTTCTTTTAAGCCTCCCCGGTGACCAGTTACAATAGACTGCTGTGAACTATACTACAGAAAGTGTATGCCTAGGATGGTAGAACTAATGTTTATGCTATTGTTCAGCAACCCTAAAATAAACCGTGCCTGTAGAGCATGTTTCCTATATAGGGAAGTCATAGGGCCCCAGAAACATAGTAATGTTTTTCATTGCTTTACATTTTACAGGGTGACAGTGTTCACAAATCTGTTTTCATCATATTCTTCCAAGGCGATCAGCTGAAGAACAGAGTGAAGAAGATCTGTGAGGGGTAAGCCTCAGTATGTGATGACTGTTCTAATTTGGCAACTCACATGATCCGGTATATCTCTGAATGAAAATGTATAGTTGTGCTATAGCATTCTGTGTATTGGGTCAGGCCTTTTCCATAAGCTATGTCCCTTTTAACTTGGAAATACCATTTTACGTCACTCATTCATCATATTTATTTTAAACCAAACACCAACTGTTCCTTCTGCTTGTACAGTATAATTTTATTAATGCGCAAAAAGCAGTGCTCCCCTCACACAGATCTACACACTAGATACACAAAAGTTAGCGAATACTTCCAGCGCTAAGAGGCCCTCTGTGGTGGGAAAAAAACTAGGTGGATGCGGCTCTCCTCAGTTATCCGAAGTAATACTAGAAAGACAAACAAACAAGAAGGCGCAGGCACTTCGTGCATTACCGATAGACATTTATTCAATAAAGATGGATAAAAAATGGATACTTCTAAAATGGCAACAAATAATTAGCCATAGGGAACGCGTATGCCATTTAACATCAAGGGGTGTGTAGCGGATACGTTTTGGGGGCGCACCCCCTTCCTCAGAGCTAGGCTGTTCTGGACGCCTCAAGACCAGAGCTTTAAATAAGGGAATCCTTGCTAAGATACCCCACCCACAAAAGGCGGACGAAAAAAAAAACCCAAGGGGAGAGAAAGCGGAAATCCACATAAAACCGCAAACAAATACACTCTAACAGGAAGATTAAATGAACTAACAGAGCTCTCAACAGCACCATTGTAGTTCACTGAAACTACAAGCTGACCGCCGCAAAGGCTGTTGGGACTTGTAGTTTCTCATTCACAGAGTCTTTTTCAAATCGTGACAGCAGGCACCTGGAGAAGATACTCGCCTTTGGCTTTTACCTGGTAATAATGCAAGTTAAACTTCCTTTACTAGGGTGACAACGCTGACTTTCTGTACTGTATTTGTGGAGGAGCAGCATTGTCACCCTAAATCAGAATGACGGAAAACCTCCTCTTTCCTCAATAGCGTATGAGTGAGATGCTTTGTTGTCCTCCAACATAGCTGGGAACAATGCTAACTGTGCAGAGAGCACAGGACTTTATCTCACAGGATTTCTGGCAGGAACAATCAGTATTTTTGCTCAAATCAAAAAAATGTAACAACCATTTTAATTGAATACTTAACAGACCAAAAGGAAGCAAATCAAAGACTGTTATTGTTAGGAACAAGTAATAGTGATTCCAGCAATATTTAGGCCAATAGCTGAGTGATTTGACTTTTTGAGACATTTGAAACTAGTTTAAATGTTGCCAGCTTTACTAGCTATACCAAAATAGTTGTAAGCAATTACACAACTATAGCGCTAGATACAATTTAGAGAAAATAAGCATAAAGATTTGTAGACGCAGCAGATCTCTACTGAAATATTGTAGCTTTGCCTACAAGCCTCAGACCATCACATAAGGAAAACAACTGGCAGTCCTAGTTCTCTTGGTAGTAGTGTGTGCATTATTATGCTAGATTTAATGTCATTTATTCCTCTTTCATTAACCACTTCCCGACCCACGTAAGCATATGTGCCTCCTCAGGAAGTGATACTGATATCTGGATGATGGCTGCAGTTCGTCATCCAGATATCATTCTTTAGCTCCAGCTAAACAGCCACTCAATCACTTTTACAAGTAGTGGAAGGGCTCTCCCTTCCCACCACCGTGCGTCCCACCGGATAGCCCATGTCACTGCCAGAGGTTGCACCAACTGACCATAGGGAGGAAGGAGGAACTTTTCATTTTCCAATCCTCTCTTTGATGTATGAAACTGTAAGCATTGAGAATTTTGCTTGGATGGCAAAAGAGATATCTGGGGTCTAATAGACCTCAGATCTCACCATAACGAGGAATTAACACGGGCCATGCTAGCAATAAAGTGGATAAAAAAAGAAAAGGTTAAATAAAACAAAAAAAAAACATTGAAAAAAATCTTCTTTTAAAGCGCCCCTGTGCTCACGTGCAAATGTGAACGCATATGTAAGTTCTGCATGCATGTGTAAACGATTATTGTTTAACAGTGGTTGAAGTGTCACCTATGGACAATTTAATGTACCACAGTTTGCAATTCAACGGGTTTGCACAATTTTAACGCATGACATGTTGGGTATCTTTTTATTCAGCACATCATCTTTTATATTTTACCAAAAAAAAATGGATAAAAATTCAGATTTCAAGTCACATAATATTACAGGAAAATGAATCCTTACCACATAGCTTCTCTTTCTTTGATTTCTTTTCTAATTCAGTCCCTGATATCTGAATATCTATGCTCGTGTTTTTTGTGGTACTTTGCACTTTTGTAAATGAATACATCCCTTTTGATTTGTACAGGTTTCGTGCTTCTCTCTATCCTTGTCCAGAGACCCCTCAGGAACGCAAAGAAATGGCTGCTGGTGTAAACACAAGGATTGATGATCTGCAAATGGTAAGGCTTTTTTAGAGGGTGTTTTCTCACTAATATATTTACCTGAGTTAATTTTGCCTGAGAAACCTTTCTTAGCCTACGGGTAAGCTAACCCAAAAATGATATTCTACTTATTGGCGTAGACTTTGTTAGCACATACCTGGGAGTTATGAGTATTCCCTCCCGCCTTTGCATTTTATTTATTATATAAAAAAATGAAAAAAAAAAAATCCTTCACCTGCAAGATGTAGCAGTTGTAAGAATAAGTGGAAAAACATTTGTTAACCCGAGGTTAGCTCATCTAATCTCAAGAAATGTTGAGTGCCACTAGAAATGCAAAGCAGGTATTGTCTGTAAATATGATATGTAGTTTACATAGTTCCTAAGGCCCAGTTTTATCATGAAGCAGGAAACGGCTGAATTGCGGTAATTATTACCACTTGATTTTAAACTTTGGAGACCATGCCCTAAAGGAACTTCAGCAAATATTCTAGAATGTATCTTTTTATGCCGAGCACCGCTCTTCCTGCCACCTCACCCCCTGCTGCTATCACTGGAAATTAGCGCCTGTCAAAATGCATCCGCTCCCGCCTTCTGCCCCCTTCCCTTCCTGAGCCCCCGTTTGCACCCAGATTCATCATAGCCGTCCTATAAGCACTTCTGGATCTTGGAAATCATTTCTCTTTCGTACCTAGCGGTTGGTAGGGGTATATTAGGCCATTATCATGTAATTTAGCCTCCTCATCACTTTTAAACACATAGGAATACTATGACTTGTTGAAGTATGTTGGTTTTGTATGCCTTGCCAATGGCTGAATGCTAATAGAAAATTGTCACAGAAAATGCATATTAATACTTACCGTACGGCTACATTTTTTTTAAAAACGAACACTGGTAAAATGTAAAAAAAAAAAATATTTATTTTTGTCTGAAGATTAAATAGAAAATAAAACCATTTTTGAAAGACAAAATTGCTAAACCTAAGCCTAGTTTGTAAAGTGGGGGTGTGGTGTGGTGCTGTTCCTAATAAAAATTATATAATATATAAGCCTAGGCTGCTTCCCCCACTACTAACCAGAAATAAATCCGGTAACAAATATGAGTAGAGAAATTGTGTGGGAATTGGCTCTGCCTGATGGAAGTCTCTAGTATTCCTAAGGAAGATATATAAAGTGCTATTGTGCAAGAAAGTGCTACTAAACTAAATTACATATGTGATTCCATAACTCAGATAAAAATATAATAAAGTGATGGTACCAATAGATATATGTGACAATACAAAAATAAATGAATATATCTTTAGTGCTGTCTAAATAAACCGATAAACCAATGTGCCATACATCATCTGATGTTCCAAACCAAGAAGAATATGTTTAAAAAACTTAAAAGTCCATCCACATATATGTGCAGTCGTGCCACAATAAAACCATAGATCTTAATCAAATAGTGCATAGAATTCAGCAGTGGTGGTGGCTATACTGGGTGATGTGAGGGAAGTGAGGAGATGGAGCGAATATACACATGCAACCGTGCTCCCCTCCTTCAAACTAAGCCTAGTTTGTCCCCAAAAAACAATCTATGTATTATTTTGTTATCTTAAGCAATAACAAAGTAATTGCAGAATAAACAGCATGTAAAATATAAAATTGCTCTGGTACATTAGGGGTATAAAGGTAAAAGAGCTGCAATAGTTCAATAAGACTGCATTTGAGGTTTAGGCTAATAGCCATCTACAGCAAAGTTCATCTTCCTTCTTTTGCAATGCCCAGGTTCTCAATCAAACAGAAGACCATCGCCAGCGTGTCCTCCAGGCTGCAGCGAAAACAATCCGAGTATGGTTCATCAAAGTACGGAAAATGAAAGCTATTTACCATACTTTGAACCTGTGTAACATTGATGTGACACAGAAGTGTCTGATCGCAGAAGTATGGTGCCCAGTGGCCGATTTAGATTCCATTCAATTCGCTCTTAGGAGAGGGACAGTAAGTATACATTTGTTACCCATTCACGTAACGATATGTGCATGTGCCTACATCCTATATAAATTGTACTTGGTTAATTTATTTGGCAAGAGTTAATTTAATGTGATTAACATATTAAAAGAAATCCATTTTTCTTTTAGGAACACAGTGGATCAACTGTCCCTTCCATCCTCAATAGGATGCAAACTAACCAGACTCCACCAACCTACAATAAGACAAACAAGTTCACATATGGCTTCCAAAATCTGGTAGATGCCTATGGTATTGGCAGTTACCGAGAAATAAACCCAGGTAATCCTATTCTTACTTAAAAAAAAGCATTAGCGACTAGAATTGTTTGTAGTTTTCTGCGTTCAGGGTAAGTAGATGGAGTATATTTTTACTATAATTATTTTCTTTTCAGCTCCATATACAATTATTACTTTCCCGTTCTTGTTCGCTGTAATGTTTGGTGACTTTGGTCATGGCATATTGATGACACTGTTTGCTGTATGGATGGTTGTGAGAGAAAGTCGGATTCTGTCCCAAAAATCTGACAATGAGGTAAGATGCTCTCACCTACTCTTCACTGTTTTCGCTTTATATGGCTAGATAACCAAGACCTCTTTTTCCAAGAACTTCAGGCCCATTTAAAAGGAAATTTGCCATCATGGGAGAAACATGAGGTCTACCCTTGCTGGCGTCTCCTACTGAAAGTTCCAGTTGCCTGGCTGTGACAGCTTTGGTGTAAGTCACTGACATGGAGCAAAAATAAAGTTAAGGAACACTGACATTTTTTGACTTTTAATAGCTGCATGCTTGTTTTACCAACATGATTTGGTTATTCGCACAGCCATGCAACCAGCATTTTCTAGGAGAACAGCAACAGCAGTTCACATGTTTTTATTATGACAGTTGTATAAGGCAAAGAGCAATGTGCTTAATGTAGTAATTCCTAATTCAGTCATCTTCCTCTTATTGTCTAGTAGTTGATGTCCCAGACCTGAGTTATTTAGGAAATTTTTCAGCATTATATATACAAAAGCTCATTTAGGGACACATCAATGCACCTGTAATACACCATTGTGGTGTGTTAAGCCGGCCATAGATTGATCTAAATCTTGGCTGGTTCATCAGGGACTGGCCGAGATTTGATCCAACTATGGGCAGGCTAATTGCATCCAAGTTGACCCATCGATCGATTTGGCAACAACCAGTATATCGGATTTTTAGTATGCCTCTGTAACTGCTAGCAGTAATCCCAGTGTTCTCCCATCAGGGACTGCTCCTCACTGAATGCGTTGATAGGTGCTTCAAGTGATTTTTTTTCCTACAACTTGTGGTTGCAATAAAGAAAATCGCATAATCTATGGCCTGTTTTAGGCAGCCCCTTCAAATAATGGGCTGCCTTAAAACAGTGCTTGGTAACATGCATGTGTTAAACTGCACTGGTGTGAAGGAGCCTTTTATGTCCTGAAAAACTTACCATTAGTTGAACAAGCATACTGAGCTCATTGTAAAGGACACAATGAAAAAGGAAGCTTTCATAATCTGTGACATAATATGGACACTTAATAGAGTTAGAGGAAGAAAATCTGTCTGATGTCAAATGTTGCCACAGACATGGAAAGTGTATATTATCCACACTGCGTTTAGGCATTAAATAGGACAGCATGGTGGGGGGTGGCGGGTGGTTGGTTACATACAGCTTTAAGACAAGAGAATACAAATAAATAAGAGGACAAATCGTTATCAATGACTGATAAAGTTGCACTATTAGAACAGTCTAGGGGTGGGGGGGGGGCATTATTGCAAAAGTCCATTTGCGACTTGTTTCCCCTTTAAATTACAAAATGGTCTGTGTAGCAGTCGCATTATAGACTTTTTTTTTTTTAATGAAACTGGATTTTTATTTTAAAGAAAAATAACTAATGCACACCTTCCAATATCAGGGGAATTCTCTCTTAGTTTAGAAGCTTTATAATACCCTATAGCCCATTTTGCCTATCCTACTCTTCGCAAAGTAAAACTTGAGACACAATTTATCATTGTGAGCACTGCTCGCTCGGTTGCGGTTGCAATACCATAAATTAAATTATCAATCTCTGTGACTGTTCATGCTGTACAGTATGTGAGCAATTATGGTTTGTACATCATTGCTATAATCTAACTGGCCTTCTTCTCTGATTACAGCTCTTTAACATGGTGTTCAGCGGTAGATATATCATTCTGTTGATGGGCCTGTTCTCTGTCTATACTGGCCTAATTTACAATGACTGCTTCTCCAAGGCTCTGAATATGTTTGGTTCCTCCTGGAGTGTTAGGCCAATGTTCACCAGCCCACAGGCTAACTGGACGTACGTGTCAGAAAGTCATTGATAAGTATGGTGTTCTTTTAATGAGGAGTTCCACCATTATTTTTAAACAATGGTATTGCCCATCTACTTCATGCTCCTACATCAAAACTTGTTGTTCCTCTGATGAAGGGTCACTTCTTGATCATAGAACATGCATCAGAATGCTTACTTAAAATATATGCAATAGATTCCCTTCTATATTTGGCAGTGCGTAAGATTAAAGTAGAACTATGGTCAAAATGAAGAAATCAATATGTTATGCACCTATACAGTCTGTTAAACATGTCACTGATTGTTTTGCAAAAAGCAGTAAGGATGTTGAGATCTCTCCCTTGTCCCCTGCTGTCATGTGCACTTGCTTTAGTGAAGTGACAACTTTACTTCCTGGTTTTCAAATTGCCTGTGTTGAACAGAAGACATGTTGTCCCCATATGCATCTATCTCTCTCTGCAAAAATGTCCTGACATAACTGGGGGAGGGGCTCTTGCAGCACAGGGAATTCTCTGGCATTTTACTATACATATACAAAGTTAAAAAATACACCGCTCTACCAGCTGTAACTCGACCTAGACCTTAAACTGCACACCTTACCAGGTGCTCCGGCTTAACCGGCTCCACACTGCCTACCGTCTGTTTACGGCGGCAGTGTGGACGCCGGGCACGAATCGCCTTAAAAAAGCAGCGATCTGCGAGTGGCCGCTAGGGGGCGCGCGCCTGCCGCACTCCTGAGGAGTGTGCCTGCAGCTCAGGCGGACCCGATGTCCGCCGGCGAGCCGTGATGAGCGGCCACAGCCAAAGAACGGGGAACTGCCGATGTAAACACGGCGGTTCCCTTCTCTGTTAGTGGGGGTGTGGGAGATCTACTGATCCCTGTCACTGGGATCAGTTAGATCTCTCATGCCCATGGTAGCCCAGCCCCCCCCCCCCCCCCACAGTTAGAACACACCCAGGGAACATAGTTAACCCCTAGATCGCCCCCTGCAGGTTAACCCCTTCACTGCCAATGACATTTATACAGTAATCGGTGGACATTTACATTTCTGATCGCTGTATAAATGTCATTGGTCCCAAAAAAGTGTCAAAAATGTCCGACATGTCCGCTGCAATATTGCAGTACAGCTAAAAATCGCAGATCGCTGCCATTACTAGTAAAAAATAATGAAAACCCCAGAAATTCTCATCATCCGTAAACGTGGCCACTTTTGCGCAAACCAATCAATAAACGCCGATTGCGTTTTTTTTTTTTTTTACCAAAAATATGAGGAAGAATATAAATCAGCCAAAACCGATGAAAAAAAAATGTTT
>BLSH010064304.1:721189-735900 GCA_018402905.1 Glandirana rugosa
CGAGAAGGAAGGGCACTCTAAAAACTAGTAGAGTAGGTTCCCCAGTGGCTTCTCCGAGAAGGGGGGGGGGGCGGCTCTTCGGTGACCCCTTGGATGAGATGATCAAAAATCTCACGGGAAGGAAGAGCACCTTTCTCCTGGAGTCTAGGAGGAGTTCGGACCCCCGTCGCTGACAGGGCACCTCCTTTCCTGCCCTTAGACGGCCTTTTCGTCCCTTCCATTCCTCGGGCAAGGGTTTAAAGCCCACCAAGGCCCCCGCGGGTGGACAGAAGTGTTCCTGGCCACCTAAGCTCGCCAAGCCAGAGGACATGGTCTTCTCCGCAGGAAGGGTTGCCCCCACCCGGTGCTCAGGTGGGGGGACATCTCCTGGGGTTCACAGACAGGTGGTCCTCCCGCATCTCGGACCGCTGGGTGCTTGAGGTGGTCTCCTCGGGGTACAGCATAGAATTCCGTTCCCGCCCCCCAGACAGGTTCTTTGCCTCTAACCTGCAGCTGCCTGCGGGCAGGCTGCGGGCCCTGTTAGGGGCTGTGCAGGACCTGCTGGGTCAAGGGGTGATTGTTCCTGTTCCATGGGCGGAACGTTCCCAAATGTTTTATTCCAACCCTTTTGTGGTTCCAAAGAAGGACGGGGTTCGTCCCATCCTGGACTTAAAGGACCTCAACAAGTTTGTGCAGATCCGCCAGTTTTGGATGGAGTCGGTCCGCTCGGTAGAGGCGGCCCTGCACCAGGGCAATTTCCTGACCTCCGTCGACATCAAAGATGCGTGCCTGCATGTTCCCATCTGCGCCCAGCACCAGCGCTTCCTGCGCTTTGCGGTTGGGAAGGATCACTACCAGTTCGTGGCCCTCCCGTTTGGCCTGGCATCTGCGCCTGAGACGGGACAGGTCCCCATCTTCCCTGGATTGGGTTTTCAGGATGGATCACCAAGTAAGGGCCTCACTGCTCTGGTGGCTGCGGTCACCGGCTCTTCGGTCGGGGAAGTCCTTCCTCCCCCTTCGCTGGACAGTGATCACGACGGACGCCAGCCTGACAGGCTGGGGTGGAGTCCTGGGGCTGATCTCAGCCCAGGGACGGTGGTCTCCGGAGGTGTCTCGTCTCCCGATCAATGTCCTGGAGTTGCGGGCGATTTGGTGCTGCCTTTCCCATTGGACGTCGAGACTACATGGGTGCCCTGTCCGGATTCAGTCGGACAATGCCACGGCCGTGGCATACGTGAACCACCAGGGCGGGACGAGAAGCTTGGCTGCGACCTCGGAGGTAGCTCCCATCCTGCGGTGGGCAGGAAGCCACGTTCCGGCAATCTCTGCCGTCCACTTACCGGGTGTAGACAATTGGCAGGCGGACTATCTCAGTCGTCAGCACCTGGACCAGGGAGAGTGGTCCCTGCACCCGTATGTGTTTCATCAGATTTGTCTGAGATGGGGTGTCCCAGATGTGGACTTACTAGCGTCCCGTCTCAATCGGAAGGTGTGGACCTTTGTGAGCAGGACAAGGGACCTACTAGTGGACGCGGCGGATGCTCTTCTGTCCCAGGGACCCATCCTGCATCCTGCTTTACCCTCTCTGGCTTTAACAGCCTTGCTATTGAATCCCAGGTGTTGAAGGATCGAGGGGTCTCGGACTTGGTGATTCCTACCATGTTGAAGGCCCGTAAGGCCACTTCACTTAAGATTTACCACTGCACCTGGAAGGCATACATCGCCTAGTGCGAAGCCGGTGGGGGGTGGAATCCTCTTTCTTTCTTGGTGTCTCGAGTTGTGGCCTTCCTGCAGAAGGGTCTCGACCAGAAACTGGCGTTGAGCACTATCAAGGGTCAGGTTTCTGCTCTGGCGATCTTTTTTCAGCGTCCTTTGGCAACGCATTCATTGATTCGCACTTTCATGCAGGGGGTTCGGCATGTTGTCCCCCAGGTACGGTCGCCTTTGGCACCATGGGGACCTCAATTTGGTCCTCTCGGTGCTTCAGAAGCCGCCCTTTGAGAATATCAGGGTAATCTCTCTGCAGTTGCTTTTGCGAAAGTGGCTTTCCTGGTGGCTATCACATCCGCCTGGCGGGTGTCTGAGTTGGCGGCTCTGTCTTGTAGGTCTCCTTATCTGGTCCTACATAAGGATAAGGCGGTCTTGCGCCCGTCACCTTGTTTTTTGCCAAAGGTGGTGTCATCTTTCCACATCAATGAGGACATTGTTCTTCCTTCGCTTTGCCCGCGCCCATCTCACCCTAAGGAGGTTGCTTTGCACTCCCTGGATGTCGTTCGGGCCCTGCGGGTTTATCTGGCATCCACGACCTCCTTTAGGAGGTCAGGTGCTCTTTTTGTTGTGGTGGATGGCCCTCGCAAAGGTTTGGCGGCCTCCTCGGCCACTATCTCACGTTGGATTAGACAGACGGTGACCCTAGCCTATGCTGTTCGTGGTCTGGAGCCTCCCTTTCCAGTCACGGCTCACTCTACTAGGGCGATTAGCACTTCCTGGGCTTTTCGACATCAGGCATCTGTGTCACAAGTGTGCAAGGCGGCTACTTGGACCTCTGTGCACACCTTCTCAAAGTTTTACAAAGTTGATGTTTTAGCATCCTTGGATGCTGCGTTTGGCCGCAAAGTTTTGCAGGCGGCCGTGTGAGACGTGTGGTTCCTCACCAAGGGGTTCAGTTGGGTGTAGATCTGTTGTTGTGCTGTTACCCACCCTTCATTTTTGGCACTGCTTTTGGACGTCCCACTTAGTCCTAAGAGTCGCTGTGCCTGTCAACGAACGAAAGAGAAAACGGGATTTTTTTGACTTACCGTAAAATCCCTTTCTCTGAGAGTTTGTCGACAGGCACAGCACCCACCCCTCTGGATGTTGCACTGCTTGTTACGAACTGAGCTAGCAGAGCTGGGTGTGGGGTTATCTGCCAGTGGGGACTGCCCCCTGGGAGGGGCTATGTCTATTACTGTTCTTTTTTGCTGTTAGAACTGGCTGTTCTGCCTAGTAAACTCCTGAAGAGGGCAGTATAACCCACTTAGTCCTAAGAGTCGCTGTGCCTGTTGAGAAAGGGATATTGCGGTAAGTCAAAAAAATACAGTTTTTTCTTTGTTTCTGGCACAAAACTATGTAAATAAGTAAGTTTTCTCCTTCACTGACGGGCACTGATGAGGCAGCACTGATTGACACTGATGAGATGGCCCTGCTGAGGTGGCACTTATGGGCACTGCTAAGGTGGCACTGGATGGCACTTATATGCAGCACTGATGGGCACTGATAAGCAGCAATGACAGGCACTGATAGGTGGCACTGATAAGCGACACTGATAGGTGGCACTGGTACGCGGCACTGATAGCACTGTTAGGGAGGCATTGGCAGGCCTCACATATGGGCACAGTAACATCCCTATAGTGCACTGTATGCTCCTTACTTGGTGTTGTGGGTGGGTTCTTGGTGGTTCCTAGGTGGCCTCCTGGTTTTCCCTGGGTGGCCCCCTGGTGGTCCCTGAGCGGGCTCCCTGGTGGTCCTGGGTGGCGATCCTCGGGGGGCTGCGCTGATAAACAATCAGCGCAGATACCCCCCCACCCCCATCATAAGAGCCGCCGGTTGGCTTTCCTCTACTCGCGTCTGCAGATGCGAGTAGAGAAAAAGCCGATATACGGCTTTTCCTATTCACACTGTGATCAGCCGTGATTGGTCGCAGCTGATCACATGGTAAAAAGTTTCCGAGGGAGGCTCTTTACCGAAATCGAGTGACACACCACACCACCGATCGCCGCTCTGTGCGCCCCCACGGGCACGCAATCGCGGGTTATCCTGGAGGACGTCCATATGACAGGATAACTTAACCACCGCCCGGCCGTCATTTGTCTATAGGCCAGGCGGGAAGTGGTTAAGGAACCCCACTAAGTCGTATTTGTATGTAAAACATGACCTCCCCGCCTAATTACTTAAAGTAGAACTATGGTCAAAACTTTTTTTTTTTTCATTTTAAACAGACTAAGGAAGGGTTCTAACCCCTGTCAGATTTTTTTTTTTTTTTTTTTTTTGTCATCTCTATCCCATAGCAGAGATTTTCCTTCACTTCCTGACCCATAGCCAAACAGGAAGTGAGAGAAAATCTCTGAAAATTAAATTAATTACTTGGGGACCCGCAGATTACCAGAACTAGTGTCCCCATTGGAAGATTTCCCATCTATTTTCTGGGGACAACCCAAAATTTGGGGTTTTCTTTTTACTTTCAGTTTCAGTGATAATGGTAAACAGGACAAATAGAGAGGGTGAATTTCCTTAACGGGGACACAGACAGCAATACAAATTGACAGGGGCTCTAATCCCTCTCCACTCTGTCCAAAACTAAAGAAAAAGTTTTGCCTTTAGTTATACTTTAACTATGTAAAAAGATTACCATTAATAATACAAAACATTGATTCAAAAATAAACTTTTCCTGTGGATGCAGAAAGCGGTTACAAAGCAAAGCGGCATTGAACAATTATGTAATACAATTACACTGTACACACAGATACGATTGCAGAAAAATAGCACATACATTAAAATACAAATAAATACTGAAACATACAGTGCCTTGAAAAAGTATTCATACCCCTTGACATTTTCCACATGTTGTCATGTTACAACCAAAAACGTAAATGTATTTTATTGGGATTTTATGTGATAGCCCATCACAAAGTGGCACATAATTGTGAAGTGGAAGGAAAATGATAAATGGTTTTCATATTTTTTTACAATTAAATATGTGAGAAGTGTGGCGTGCATTTGTATTCAGCCCTCTTTACTCTGATACCCCTAGCTAAAATCTAGTGGAACCAATTGCCTTCAGAAGTCACCTAATTAGTAAACAGAATCCACCTGTGTGTAATTTAATCTCAGTATAAATACAGCTGTTCTGTGAAGTCCGCAGAGGTTTGTTAGACAACCTTAGTGAACAAACAGCATCATGAAGGCCAAGGAACACACCAGACCGCTCAGGGATAAAGTTGTGGAGAAGTGAAAAACAGGGTTAGGTTATCAAAAAATATCCCAAGCTTTGAACATCTCACAGAGCACTGTTAAATCCATCATCCAAAAATGGAAAGAGTATGGCACAACTGCAAACATACCAAGACATGGCCGTCCACCTAAATTGACAGGCCGGGCAAGGAGAGTTCCACTTTAAAGCGAAGTTCCACCCACAAGTACATGTTTATATATTTCAAATCCTCTATGCATGATGAATCACCTTTGGGTAAAAAAAAAAATTTATACTCACCCCAAGTGCCCTGTTGCTATGTGGTCCCTGCCTGTAATCTTCCACTTGCTGGTTCGCGGCACTCCGCATCACTTCCTGCCTCGCCTGGGCTCATGGGAGATGTGAATCATCATTTCCCATGAATCAGTGGGCATCCCTGAGCTGTAAAATCATATTATTTCCAGCCTGGAAATTATGTGATTTTGTGGGGCAGAAACATGTGTTCTATGTTGCCATAACAACGGGGCAGGATCTTCCTCCGTCACTGCCCATTGTTATGGCAACGAGACATACACTCGAGATCGAGAGGTGCATACTGGGTACCCAGCATGCACCTTATCCAGGAAGAGACTTGAGGAGGGTGCGAGTGGGCTTCACATGTCCACAGCCAAGATGGGAACTCGCAGTAAAGAAAAAATCAGCAATGAAAGTACAAAATAAATAGGAAGACTACCCGGATTTAAAGCTATCAATTACTTAATATAATGAATACTAACTAGGTGGATGCAAGCAAAAAAAAATAAAAAATGTATGTGGGCGGAACTCTGCAGTTCTGCAATCGTTGACACTAAATTCAATTTTTTTATAAAGTAAATGCAATATGTTTGAATATAAGTAAAATGTACCTTCTATTTATCTCTCTTCGTTTTAATTCTTGGATGTTAGGGGTGTTGAAAATAATCGGCGCATCAATGCATTGCGATTCAGCCATGCTCGATTCTGCATCGATGCGGAGATCAGCTGAATCGCGATGTGTGCTGACGTCGTCATAGCTCCTCCCCCTTGTCACATTTTGGCGGCTTAGCAGACATTCAGACACGGCCACCTATGTGTTGCCACCTTCTGCCTATCCTCTTCCCTTTCCCCTCATTGTTCCGCCCCCTCACCAGACAATAGAAAGTAAATCCAGGCGTCATGGTGGCAAAATAAGGCTGTGAGGAGTCACGCTGTGTGCACATTGCCGGGGACATGGAGGGCTGGTGCTGGGGGTGGCTCAGCCTGTCTGTGCTGGCGCACCTGCTGATGAGAGTGACGGTGGCGGCTGCCGTGGTTGCAGCTGTGCTTGTGGAGCACGGGGCTCCAGGGAAGAGAGTGGAGCCATCACTACTCTGGTCCCAGAAGTGTTTGGGCCAGCCGCGGCGTTCCCAGTGAGGTGTGATGGTGGAGGATGACGAGCCTGAGACGGAGGAGAGCCGAGAGAGCAGCAGAGCTAGGTGAGGGGGCCGTGGGGAGGGGACTGGACATGGTATGGGAGGTGCCAGACTGTCCTGTCCAAGCCGACCAATACCCCACCCCCCCTCACCACCAACCTGTCACCATATGATACTGTTCCAACTGCCACCCCCGCTCATTACCATAGCTCCCCCCTGCCAATGTGTCATCACGGAACGATTCCCATCCTTCTCGACCAGCATCCACACAGTCCTCTGTCCGTCCGTCCGTCCCCCCCCCTCAGCCACTCTGCCCCCCCTTCCCCCCACTGCACCTCACAGAGAGCAATACATGCAGATATGACAATAAAACAAAAAATGGTATCCAGTGCTTTGTGGTGATAAATGTACAAAACAGCCTTATTAAGTAGTGAACAAATCTAGTCCTGAAATATATAAATATATATAAATCTGTGATATGATTGAAAGAAATCTTCTGTGTATTCTCAGTAATTCCAGTGCTGAGTGTGCTTTTTTCAGTCATTTCTGATTTCTGGTGAATGGTTTGAACACAGCACACTAAGCACTGGAATTACTGTGAATACACAAGATTTCTGTCAATCATATCTCAAATATATATATATATTTCAGCACTATATTTGTTCACTACTTAACAAGACAGTTTTGTACATTTATCACCACAAAGCACTGTACACCATTTTTTGTTTTATTGTCTATTAAAGGTTGTATATTCACTATGTGCTATCTACTAACTAATTATACAGCGCACACTTTATTTTGTTTTTAACGCAGATATGACAGAATATCCCCAGTTGGCTGTCAAACTGCCTAATGTCCTTCACAACCCAGTCCTCCCCCGCAGGTCCCACTTTCTCTCGCCCAACCCCCCTCCCCTTTTATGTCTCAAACAGCTTCCAGTCACTAACCCCAGTTCACCTAAACTCCACATCAGGCGGACATGGCTCCCAGCCCATTCATCTTCCACCTCCCCCATTTAAACCAATTGCCACCGCATAGCCGTGACCCTCACCCACCCCACCTCCATTCACAGTCTCCAACCCACACCCCATGCAACCCTGAACAATCTGAGGTCCCACCCATTCTTATCTCTGGACCCTTCCATCCTTCAGTTCCTATTACCCCCCACTCAGACTCCTCCATCGAATAATATTCCTGGACTCTTCCAGCCTTCCATTTATATCCTCAAATTCTTCCATCCTTCCTTTCTTATTCATGGATTCCTCCTACCCTTTCCCCAGACTCTTCCATTCTCTATCCATGGATTTCACCATATTTCAATTCTTATGCCTTGACCCCTCCATCCTCCAATTTTATCTCTGGATTCTTCCATCCTTTAGTTGCTATCTCCAGAATTCTTCATCCTTCCTTTCCTACTCATGGATTCCTCCTTCCCTGTCCACAGACTCCTCCATCCTTCCATTCCTATTGATGGATTCCCTCTTCCTTATCCACAGGCTCCTCCATCCTTCCTTTCCTATTCATAGATTCCTCCTTCCCTGTCAACAGACTCCTCCTTTCTTCATTTTCTATTCATTGATTTCCCCGTCTCCTGCTCGCCCCTGAGATGGACCCCAGATAGGTGCAAACACATTCAGCTCTGTGGAAATTGTAGTTCACATGTGTGTTGATTTATTAACCACTTCAGCCCTGGAAGGATTTCACACTTTAGGACCAGAGCACTCAATTGCTCGGTCGTGCAGCGTTGTACCCAAACAAAATTAGCGTCCTTTTTTTCCCACAAATAGAGCTTTCTTTTGGTGGTATTTGATCACCGATGCGTCATTTCTGATCGCCGCTATAAACAAAAGAAGAGCGACAATTTTGCAAAAAAATGTCTTACTTTTTGCTAAAATACAAATCCAAAAAAAATATAAAAAAACATTTTTTTCAACGGTTTTGGCCGATTTTATATTCTTCCTCATATTTGTGATAAAAAAAAATCGCAATCGGCGTTTATTGATTGGTTTGCGCAAAAGTTGCCCTGTTTACGGATGATGAGAATTAATTTCTGGGGTTTTTATTTATTTAATTTTTTTTACTAGTAATGGCGGCGATCTGCGATTTTTAGCGATACTGCGATATTGCAGCGGACATGTCGGACCATTTTGACACTTTTTTGGGACCATTGGCATTTATACAGGGATTAGTGCTATAAAAAAATGCACTGATTACTGTGTAAATGCCATTGGCAGTGAAGGGGTTAACCTGGGGGGGCGCTCTAAGGGTTAACTGTGTTCCCTGGGCTTGTTCTTACTGTGTGTGGGCTGCCCTAGCAGGGGAAGGGGAGTGATCACAGCTTCCATATAGAGGAAGGCTGTGATTACAGTCCTTCCCCCCATCTCACAGAACAGAGATCCGTATTTACATGCACGGACCTCCGTTCTTTCACTTGCGGGGGGGGGCATCGCGGGTAGCCGGCGAAGATAGAGTCCGCAGCAACCGCTCCCCCCCCCCCCCCCCCCCCCGGACACAGTGAACGCGCGCACAGTGCATGCCCGCACAGTGCATGATCTCGCAGCCACCGTCATATGACGGCGGTTTGCGATATCGAACCACCTTGTCGCCGTCAACCTGCGGTTGGCGGTCGGCAAGTGGTTAAAGGTAAAAAGACTGCACATTGCAAGTACAGTTGCAATCATTTTCCCCAGTTTAGTGAATGTGATAAAGCTCTGCCGATTTCCATCGATCAAACATATGCAAGCCAAAATGCTGTTTTTTTTTTATATTCTTTGCACCTGAATGGGTATTCTTTACAAAGTGAACTTTCACCACATGCACTAAGCTCTGGGGAAAACAAGTTTGAACGCACTTGCAAGGTGCACAGTCTATTTGCCTTTAATAAATCAACCCCATAGAGGGGAGAATGTTACCAGAAATACTGGCTCTGCTCACTCTACACTAGTTGCAGTAAGGTTCATCAGTGGAGGATAGGAAGTGTGCAAAGGACAAAAAAGTAGCCTGAAATATGGTAAGAGACTTTTTAAACCAGAAAAAGAAGAACAAAGCGGTGATAGAGATGTATCATTGTGCTGCTTATCCTTTCACTGTCCAGTCACAGGCTGGGGCAGGTCCAGAATGACCTGGGCTCAGAGGTATTGGGTCCAATAATGCAGGCTACCGGGCTCAGGACATCCAGTGGCAGAAAAATGTACAGTAGGTAAAATCTCTGAAATTGAATTGAATCTTGCAGCAAAGTGTGCTATTCATTTTTATCTTGATGTTTTTGGCTAAAGCTTTGCTTTAATACTAATTTGAAACTTATCAACTATGCTGCAACACTAAATTCATATATTCACTCACATACATTTTGTCCATAATCAAATTACATCTACAACGCTTTCCGAGGAAACAAACTTTTACGCCTCTTTTACATATGCGGGTGGTGGTGGTAGAAAACATGCGGTAGAGTGTTGTTATTGCTGCCCCACCATACATGTATGTTTTAGTTCTTATATAAAAGCAGATTATGGTCTTCTTGTCTTCTAGAAAGGACTGCAGTGTTTCTTGGTTGTCTGTGCTATGCTCTGTGTGCCTTGGATGCTGGTCTTAAAACCTCTTATGCAGCGCCAACAGTACTTAAGGAGGAAACATTTGGTGAGTATCTGGAAAATGAAATGTGTGTGTGTTTTTTTGTTACTGAGCCACGACTTACCTCTGCACTGTTACATGGGGTCTGCTAATCTCTAAGAACAGAGTGACATTGCAGAAGGGAATGGCTCTTAACTTTTTAGATTTGTCAATCACATGTGGAAAGGCAAAATATTTCCAAACGAAATCAGTGTGGTGCCTTTGCATCCACCCACGAACCTGAAGACCTTTGTGTATTTCCACCTAAAACAGACTGCTCAGACTTGTGTTAATACCAGCAAATGCTTTAATCTGCAGGCTGCTTCTAACAGAGAGGCTCCAGTGGGCTTCCTGGGATCTGTATTCTGTAGCTACAACTTTTACATACAAACACATAGTTATTTAGATTGGACACCTGAACATTCAACCAACCCTGTGTTGGCTGTAACCAGCTCTTGTATGCAAAAGGGTAAACATGTTTTGCTCCAGTCTGAAAGAGCATCACTGTGTCTTGTGCAGTGACCTTACAGAGAACACTGTAAGTTCTTTAAAGATTTTAAATTGCCCCCCCTCACTAGAAGACACTTCACTCTCTGAAAGCCTCTTCAGCATTTAGTACTTCAAGGAGTGTTGAATGCCTGTCTCTCGATGCATGATGTCTTTCGTTCTGACGCCTAAGTTATTGCTGAATGCTGTAGTGTTGCATAGGTCAGAGAAAGCAAACCATCAACAGGTGGGGGACACTCCAAAAAGTGGTCAGTGCTGACCGTGCCAGTTTTAAATCTTTAGAGGCCTTGACCATTGAACAGTGAACCACTTTACACTTTGCTATATTGAACAGTTATTTAATTTTACAAGGTGATCAGTCACCAGTCCCTGCCCCAAAAGTAGGAATGAATTCAGTTCATTTAAAGTGGTTGTAAACCTTTGGATATATCCAGTGAAGTAACTGGCCTCAGGTGATACACAGAGATTAAATAAATCCTCCTACATAAGTTGTATCCGTCTGTCTGCAGTTTTCTCTCCTCTACATCCAAAGGGCTGAACATTTAAAGCTTGTCTGAGCTGTCAGGAAAAAAGGGGCAGAGAGCTGAAAAGACCCACTGCAGAGCTCAGTGAGGAGAACTCTGAGAGCTGATTGGAGGAAAGGGACATGCCCCCCCCCCCCTTCACACAGCACACAGGAACAGAGCTGTCAATCAGCTGAAGGTCCCTCCCCTGTCACCATTTTTCTCTTGGTGTCAGGAAAACATGTTAGAAGTGACTCATGCAGATAGCAGAGGAAAGAGGCTGCACACAAAAGTGACACTTAGGGGTTGATTTACTAAAGGCAAGTAAACTTTGCACTTTGCAAAGGGCAGTTGCACTCTGCAAGAGCAGTTGCTCCAGAGCTTAGTAAATGAGCAGAAGTTCTGCTGACTTCCATCATCCAATCATGTGCAAGCAAAAATGCTGTTTTTGTTATTTTCCTTGCATGTGATTGGGTATTCTTTGCAAAGTGAAGCCTTACCTCATTTACTAAGCTGTAAAGTGCACTGTTTGTTTGGCTTTAGTAAATCAACCCCTATGTGCTCTGGATGGAGACAAGTACACATTATAGAGGCATATGCTGTTTTCATGTTTCCTGTCCAAGGTTTACAACCACTTTAATGCTTCTTCAAAGCCAAGGCCTCCATGCTTCTAATTGATTTAGTTGCCCTTCTCTAAACTCGTTATACTACATGCTGTTTTTGTAAACTGTTGTCAAAAATTAAACAGTATAATTGCGCAATTTTGTTCCAAGCAATTTGCTCATTCTCTGCATACTGCATTCCGATTAGGAATAAATGGGGAATCCATTCTGAAATACCTTACCCGTTAAATTCCCAGCATATATAAAGTAGCATGTTGTGGGGTTGGAGGTGAAAGGGATCTCAGCTGGAAAGCTTTTTTCTGGGGTCACTGAATGTTATAAGCAGAAGTTGCAACTCTGTTTTAGGTGGACATGGTTTTATTAGGAATTAAACATTTCTGCCAAAGATTTTTCTTTAAATGGGCTTATATATAACATATGTATGTCCATTTATAACAAATCTAGTCTCGATTTCTTTTTACCTTCTATTGTGATATATGTGAATTTTGCATACATAAATATATCTGTCCCTTTAATCTTCAACACCTATGAGTTTAAAACAGTTACAGTTCTTAGATTTTGGCTTTGTTTTTTTATGAATGCTGCTTTGTGTATACATATCCCGAATAGAAAAACAGTAGGAAGTCGTAATTTAGCACAACAGTGAGTTGGATGCAAATCCTAGATATGCATGTAGTTACAGTAAACAAAATTAGTGGAAATATGTAATCGTTTGTTGCATCAGTGTGTTGAGAGTTCATACTCTTTGCCGAAAGGGGTCTTTCAATACTTTTGAATACGTTTGTTGCTGCATTTATACGCAAGTTACAAACATTCAGAGCGATAGTGATAGTCCATCCTAATGGTGATCACGGGTAAAAGTCATGTTAAACCGGTCTTTACCACAAGTCACGTTAACTGTCAGGTACCACAACCCACATAGCGAACTGTCAGGTACCACAACCCACATTAACTGTCAGCCTTTTACCTTGTACAATTGTACCTTAATTGTCCATGGATGTATAACCAAAATCCAGTTTTACTTAAAGATATATTAATATATTTCACTAATCCAGTAAACTACAACATAATACAGTATTGACACATTGTAAAACATTTGCGTGGTCTACTGACCATATATTATGTTTGCAACATGAAGTCCTGGATTTTTGTTAGCTGGTGGTGTGAAATTTGGGGTTTTCAGTTTTGGGTGAAGTTAAATGAAGCCCCAAAATTATCATATAGAAAATTAGAAGTATCAAAAATATATTAGGTTTAGGATCTACTGATGGCTATTGTGGTACCCTATGAAAGCAAACAGTGTTTGTAATAATGAAACCATAAAAGTAAATCACTGATCATTTAATAGGTGGGATGATGTATTGGACTTGTTTTATTACTACATGACAGTACATAAAACATCAGAGATAAAATATGGGACCCTTTAAGCGTAGCATTATCCACAAGATGCACATTTAATGGTATCTTCACTTTCACTAGGTTTTAGATAGCCAGCATACAATGTTTGTTTATGTCCTTGGTACACCATCATTAAATGGCAATTGGTTTAGAAATTTTTCATTCCGTTTCTATTGTTTTCTGTTTTAGATTTAATTTCAACAAATACCCAGCAGTTAACAGTTTAACAAATTTATACAGGGGGGCATATTCAGAAGTCTGTCCAACATGGGAGCCAGTAAAGATGTACTTCTATTGACTACAATAACATAGGCACTGTAATAGTTTCAGTCTTTGGCTATACCCAGAGATTACCCTATGTCTTGAGATTAAAAAAAGAAAGCATCTTTCTGTGTATAGTCTTGTTTCCTGGTATCCAACTTTTCTGTAATGGGTATCGATATGCTTCAGTTGACAGGCAAATAAATTGGGATATGTGTACATAAAAACTCAGCGTTCATATGGTGACTTAATTGCCATTTACAGTGTCTGTTTAGAGGTCTCTATAGTTGGTAAGAAATGATGTCCAAGGTTCCTTAACGTGTATCTAGAAATGGTTGGAAACTCAGTCATGTTTTGTCTTTTTTCTTTTCTGTGTCCCTGCTCGGGAGATGTATCCTCCCAATTTGTCTGGGTTATTATTGTCCAAAAACTGAAAGTTTTGACAAATCTGACATTTTAAGCTGTCATTGCTACAGGAATAGAGGGCAAATAACCAGTAACTGCTGTCTAAGAGAAGATTTTCCTTTACTTTGGAGAGATTTCTCACTTCCTGTTGTGTCTAAAGAGAGCAAGTAAAAGAAAATCTCCCCACTTGGACACGAGAAGAAAAACCTCAACAAGTTGGGTGTTTGGCCGAAGAGACAATGAATTGCATAAATCCAGTGTCCGATATCTTTTTGGTGTTCATTAAAAGAAATGCATGGTGGTTTTGTACATTTTTCCCCTTATTATGGCCAGGACTAAAAAATATATACATTTAGAGTCAGGTAAATATGAAATACTTAATATGAATTCTGGTATCCAATCCAGACAGTTTTAATCTCTGGAATCCCACAGTGATTTCCAATCATACGATCACTGTAATAATTCAAAATAAGAAAATTATAGTAGGAAAAAACTTTATTTTCACATTTTTGCACAATTTTCACAAATCATACAAAAAAGTAATCATGCTTTTTATTAAAATAGTATACCAAACATATGTCCTTTAAAAATGATATATGAATAGAGTTGAGCGAACCCGGACTGTAAAGTTCGGGTCCGTACCGAACTTTGGGGTGTCCGGGACCCGGACCCGGACTTTTCAAAAAAAGTCCGGGTTCGGGTCCGGGGTTCTGGTAATTTTAATGAAAAATTTTAAAAATGCTGTAAAAAAGCCCAGGAAGGTCCTAGAGGTCTGCAAAAAGAAGGAAAATGTGGGTAAGGGTGGGACAAGTGACCTACAAAGAAATGGGGACAGTGAAATAACTTTAAATATTTTTAAAAAAATAAAAACATAAAAATGCAAAAATGGAGATCATCTTCAAAATGGGTCTGAAAAGTATTAATTAACATTAGAGGCCATAGAACTGTTCTAAAATCATCTTCAAACTATGTCCAAAAAGTATAAATAAGCCCAGAGTACCCATATCACTGTTCTGCAAAATGTGTGTATCACTTTAAATCAAACCG
>BLSH010064304.1:747791-774352 GCA_018402905.1 Glandirana rugosa
GAGACGTCGTCTCACCGTCTTTAATGTCGCCATTCTCATTACAGTGTAAAGTTTTGAGATTTTCAACACGTGGACATGTATATATATATATGCCTCATCAGGTGTTACTTCAGGTGCACAACTTTTAGAGTTTTGAAATGTGACATTACTCTTACCGCTGTAATTTCTGCCACTCTGCTGCAGAGACTGTGATTGTTCTGTTGTCCCATTAATGCAGTAAGGTGGAGGGGATTGGGAAAGGGCTTGTGATCACTTATGTGTGCTACATGGCCCAAATGGTTGAGGACAAATTTCTTGATTTGAAGTGTCATGGAGGAATTTTTGAACACATATCCATAGTAGTGCTGTAACTCTCTTAAAGGGGAACTTTACCCATAACAACTTGGTAAATATAATGTTCTTTAGCAAGTGACATACATTCTACATTAATTTATTATGCTGCCAAAATTTGAGTGTGCTGTAAATTGCCTTCAACATTGTTCCTTTTTCTTCTTGCTGGAGGCTGCCATTTTGCTGAAGTCCTGAGCAAATATTTAGGCTGTTAGCAGAACATCCTTTACATTTTCCACACAGTGCCAAAAATAGAGAGCAGTTTGAGCATGTGCAGAGCAGGGTGAGATAGTGTATTACTAGTTTTAAACAATATAGACACTTATGTTTGATTCTTTATAGCTATACCTGCAAAAACGAGCCACCCTGAAGTGGTCTAGGAGGACTTCATTTTCTGACTAAAGTTCCACTTTAATGAATACCCCTGTAAACAGTAGACCTCATATATGTCTACAACCATCTATGGTCTTATTCCACAAAGGTTGCTAAATCTTGCAGTACACAATCAGAATCTCTCATGTTTTCTATCTGATTGGATACCCATTAGAGTTATCACACGATTTTGAATAGGACCATTAATACACAGTGTTCCAACCCCTTTATAATGTCACACCTCCATTTCCAGCTATCCAGCCAGTTCTCCTATCAACAAGACTCTGTAGTGGTTACATCTGATGAGTTAGATAACGATGAAGGTCAGGTTGCTATGATTGCTGTTCAGTCTGTAAGTATAAGTCTGCCTACTATAAGGCCTCATGCACATAGGACGTTTTTTGATGTTTTGACAGCTGCTGTTTTCTACAGTCATTAAGCCCTCCAGCATGTTATCCTATGTGTTCATGCACACATAGGCTGGTATCAACTGTTTTGAGCAGTAACGTTTTTGAGCTGTAAAAAAAACCCAAAACTTATGGGTTCTGAGAGACTTTTTTCAGCTGTAAAAACGCTTGAATGCCCAAAAAGGCTCACTCACGCTCAATAACACCACTCGCCAAGGTTTTTGGATATTTTGTATCCATTGAAAAAAAAATAAAGGCGCCAGCGCTAATCTCTGATAAGCTACTGACGTTTTTAGGACGTTTTTTAACGTCCTGTGTGCATGGAGCCTAAAAGAGACGCATAGCCTCCATTTCTGATGTTTTCTTTCTTTAAAATAAATAAGGCAAATGGAGGTTGTGGTGAACATTTTAGGTTTCTGAACATTATCTTTAAAACACCTTTTCATCAGGGTGAGTATGGTTATTGCTCGGTTATACTATGGTTATTTGGGCTGTCAGAAAGACACAAAAAATGGTGGAGTGCTTGCATCTGGACTTTCTCTGTGGTTCTTGTCTGTTCACAAACTCCTCTGTGCACCTGGTGAACATGTGATGGGACATTCTGCCATGTATCTTCTTGTCCACAACAATCTCATCTTTATTGTAAGACATTGTAACTTTTTTTTCTGGTTTTCTCCTTTTTCTGCAGTTTAATTTTGGAGATGTGGTGGTCCACCAGGCCATTCATACAATTGAATATTGTTTGGGGTGCATTTCCAACACAGCTTCTTATCTTCGACTTTGGGCCTTGAGTTTGGCCCATGCCCGTAAGTAACAAAATGTATTATTGTAGTGAAATGTTTTTGTTTGTACAAATGTATGATTTAACCTTGAACCCAAACCTTACTTTCTCCTATCGTTCACTGACAGACGCAGCTTCTCCATTACGTGTGGGTTTTATGCTGGTCTCACTAGGAGTTGACTAGGCAGGGAAAAGAAACAGCTGGCCCCTCAAATGGGGGCCGTCCTCTCTTCCCACATAAAATCCCCTCATAGCATAGCTCTTCACTTTCAATGCCTAGTTTGCAAGGAGTTGACCTGGCTTCCCTTCAGGGGAATTGCGGTCCTGTTTGTGACCATTTTTTTTTTATTCAATTTTCTTTTACTTTTATTTTTATTTGTCTTCTATCAAGCAATTGATCTGCTATCAAGAAGCCGGTCGGGGCATAGAGAGTCCATGGGCTCTGTACTTTCCCCGACCTGGCCGATGCAAGCCAGTCCCACCGTATGTGGACCCGCCGCATCGTGCCCTTTCCCTGCGGGCGGCCTGGGGTGATCCCCCCTTACACCCAGCCCCGGATGCGATTCGGGAAGGGCTACTTCTGGCCTGCAGCATACCGCCCAAGCATGGCGTCGTCCGGAGTGGTGAGTGAGAGCTCCTTCCTTCCCCCCCTTTTTAGGGGCGGAAAGGGGGACCGACGACCCTAAAAAAAAAAAAAAAAGAAATAAAAAATTTTATTGGGTAGCCGCCGGTAGGGGCGCGTGGAGCCCTGTACACCCCCTGCACACACCCCCTTCCCCCCGCACTGCACCCGATCGTCTAGCGCCTTTCGGTCGTTTTTTGCCGCCATGCGGCGATCGCCCGCCATTTTGAGGCGGACCGCCGCCATTTTGCCGTAGCCGCAGACATATTAGGCCTATGGGGCTTTCCCTCTAGCGCTCAGAGCGGCCATTTGCGGTACTGCACGTTCCCTGCAGGTGTTTTTCGGCCTCTAGTGTTCAACGGCGGCCATATTGGATTCCCTGCTCATGCAAAAAACTGGTAGCTCCGGTATGGCATTACTGCGACAGAGAGGCATTGCGGTAGTAGCCTACCTGGACGGCCTGCTCCTATGAGCGGAATCCGCCTCGGCTCGGGAAGAGAAGGTGAGGGACTCAGAGCAGGCAAAGGTTTTTCCTTCCTCCAGCCAAGTTGCGGTCACTGCATTCGGCAGTGAAAACTTTCCTGTCGCACCGATGGTCTTCCTTACGTGGGGGGCTGGGGCTCATGGTCTCGACTTTCAAGGCGATACCATCCGCCCAGAGTCGCACTCGTCTCCTTCAACGAGCAAGTTTGGCTTAGTGGGACAGGTCCCCTCGATCCTTGGACCTTCTCATCCGTCTGAGTTCCCAGACCAGGGCGTCTGTGACCTATGGTTCCGGGACTCAGCGTTGATTCAGGGGAAGTCGTTCCTGCCCCTTCAGTGGGTGATCATTACCACGGATGACAGTCCTTTGGACTGGGGCGGGGTCCTGGGACAGCTGTTTGCCCAGGGCCGTTGGTCGGCACAGGAGGCTCGCCTCCCCATCAATGTACTGGAGCTGAGAGCAATCAGATTGTGCTTTTTTTCTCTGGATGAGATTGCAGGTTCGTCCGATTCGAATTCAGTCGGACGATGCCACAGTAGTGGCGTATGTGAACCATCAGGGCGGCACAAGGAGTCCAGCAGCTACGGCGGAGGCAGCAATGGTACTGCTTTGGGCGGAACGTCACGTTCCGGCAATCTCCGCCGTTTTACATTTCAGGTGTGGAGAACTGGCAGGCGGACTTTCTCAGTCGCCAGACGCTGGACCAGGGAGAGTGGTCTTTCCACCCGGAGTTGTTCAATCAAATTTTCCGCAGATGGGAGACGCCGGACATGGATCTCATGGCGTCCTGGTTCAATCACAAGGTGGAAACCTTTGTGTCCAGAACGAAGGATCCGTTGGCAGTGGCCATGAACGCTCTGGTGGCCCCCTGGGGCCGTTACCGCCTTCTGTATGCTTTCCCTCCGATAAAACTGCTTCCGCGATTGATACGCAGGATAGTGGCGGAGGGGATACCAATAATCCTGGTGGCTCCAGATTGGCCTCGGCGCACTTGATACGCCGACGTGGTGCAAATGGTGGCAGACGCCCCTTGGCGGCTCCCGCTGTGAGACGATTTTCTGTCTCGGGGACCCATCTTGCATCCTGCCATACCCTCGCCGGCTTTGATGGCTTGGCTATTGAGTCCCAGGTGCTAAGAGACAGGGGAGTCGCCGACTCCGTGATCCCTACTTTGTTAAAAGCTCGCAAGTGTACTTCTTGCAAGATTTATCACCGCACCTGGAAGGCTTATATAGCTTGGTGCAAGGCGGAGGGTCATAACCCTCGCTCTTATGTCGTGTCCAAGGTCCTGACTTTTTTGCAGCAGGGCCTGAGCAAAAAACTGGCTTTGAGTACCCTCAAGGGCCAGATATCGGCTCTAACAATTCTCTTTCAGAGACCTTTGGCTTCGCACTTTTTGATTCGTACCTTTGTACAGGGTGTGCGACACGTGGCGCCTCGGGTGAAGGCTCCGATGGCTCCGTGGTATCTGCATTTGGTGCTTTCTGTTCTTCAGAAACCACCATATAGTAGATCGGGGAGATTTCCTTACAATTACCATCGCAGAAGGTGGCCTTTTTAGTTGCCATCACTTCCGCCAGACGGATGTCTGAATTAGCAGCACTATCGTGCAAGTCTCCCTACTTAATCATGCATAAGGATAATGCGGTCTTGCGACCCTCTCCTTCCTTCCTTCCGAAGGTGTTCTCTTCCTTTCACATTAATGAAGATATTGTTCTTCCTTCATTGTGCCCTCGTCCATCGCACCCAAAGGAGTTTGAGTTGCATGCTTTGGACGTAGTGAGGGCCTTGCGAGGGTACTTGGCTGCTACAGCTTTTTTTTCGAAAAGCTGATGCTTTGTTTGTGCTGCCAGAGGGTCCGCGCAAAGGGTTGGAGGCCTCGTCTGCTACGATTTCTCGTTGGATTAGAAAAACCGTGACCCATGCGTATTCTGTTCCGGGCAAGGTTCCCCCTTTTCCGGTCACGGCTCATTCTATCCTGGGCTTTCAGACACCAGGCTTTTCGGTGTCACAGGTGTGCAAGGCGACCACTTGGGCCTCGGTTCACACTTTCACTAAGTTTTGTAAGTTGATGTGTCTGCATCTTCGGATGCTGCTTTTGGCCGCAAAGTTTTGCAGGCGGCAGTGTAGGCGCGTCTGGCGCCTCCTTAGAGGTTCAGTTGGGTACTGTTAGTGTTTACCCACCCCTCTTTTTGACACAGCTTGGGGACGTCCCCACACGTAATGGAGAAGCTGCGTCTGTCAGTGAATGATAGGAGAAAAAGGGATTTTATTAAAACTTACCGTAAAATCCTTTTCTCCGAGTTTACTGACAGACGCAGCACCCACCCCTCTGTGCTCTGTTCTTGTACAGATGTGTACGAACTGAAGAGCTATGCTATGAGGGGATTTTATGTGGGAAGAGAGGACGGCCATATTTGAGGGGCCAGCTGTTTCTTTTCCCTGCCTAGTTAACTCCTAGTGAGACCAGCATAAAACCCCACACGTAATGGAGAAGCTGCGTCTGTCAGTGAACTCTGAGAAAAGGATTTTACGGTAAGTTTTAATAAAATCCCTTTTTTTTGTAAACCGTGATTACAATGTGATGTGTCCATATGTTGTGTAGGGTCTTGAATGTTTGCAGTGGAACTATGGCCTCCCTTAAAAAAAAAAAAAAAAAAATGTGCTACGGCACTTCTCTTAGTCTCTCTGTAAGGGTCTCATAAATACTTGTTGATTCTGTCAGTGGTGTCCACTTTATGTGGCTTCCTGATACAAGACCCCTGCTCAACATGTGGCCCTCTGAGCCCTCTGATGTGGCCCTTGACCTCAAATCAGTTAAGTGCATGCCCATGCTCTGGGATAGTGGGTCGTCAAGCCCAGATCGAGATCAAGGGGTTGCTAACCCGCCATCCCAGTGCATGGCGCCTGTGCCATCAGTGGAGAAAGCAGACAGCCATGGAGGTAGCAGGAGCCGCATTAGCCAATGCTTCTGCTGTAGTGTCGGCTCTTGTTTCAGGCACTTCACCTGGGATCTTACTTGCAGCCTGGAGAGCGATGCCAGCAGAAGCAGGAAAAGGGCAGTGTATTAAAACAGTTGTATCCTCAAAAAAAAAAAAAAAACTGTAAGGCAAAGACATAATGAGCTAGTATGCACTAGCTCATTATGAAATACTTACCTCAGAACGAAGATCTGACAGGGCTGCCCGGTCCCCACAGAGGGAGCTGACATTTTCCCTCGGGGGGGGGGGGGATCCTTCTGGGTTTGCAGCATGTGCGCAGGAGCCCTTCTTTCCGGCAAGGTTTCCGGTGCGATACGCCGGGACATCACTGCCCATGCTCCGCTGATGTCAGCAGCTGCATGCAAGGTGAATATCTCCTAAACCATCCAGGTTTAGGAGATATTCATTTTACCTACAGGTAAGCCTCATTATAGGCTTACCTGTAGGTAAAAATTACATTTGGGGGCATACAACTGCTTTAACTATCAAATACCCTGCACTTTTGCAATGGGCATATTAGCACCTATAAATGGGCTGCTTTCACACTGATCTGCAGCTGCAGCGCAGTGCACCTGTAGCCTTCCTGCAGGTTAGCTGCACTGAGCCATAGACTTTTATTATAATCTGCAGGTTTGGTGTGCTTTCAGAAAATGCACCAAACCTGTAAGATATAATAGAAGTCTATAGCAAATCGCAGCTAATCCACAGGAAGCTGCAGGTGCACTGTGCTGTACCCGTGTTGCAGATAAACTGCAGCGCATCAGTATGAAAGCAGCATTATAGGGGGCTCAGGACAGTAAGGGCTTGTTTAAATTTGCGATTTGGGGAGCAGTATAAACCTATAGTTCATTGTGGCCCGTGACCAGTTACCAAGTCGCTTAAGTGGCCCTCGCTCTTCTAAAGGTTAAGCACCCATGTGCTACTGTGTGATGAGAAGATGTAGAGTCAAAGAAAGGGATAAACGGCACTCCACAGATGAATTCAGCAGCTTGCAAATTTAATGATCATACAGCCATGTACAGGAAAAGGTGGTAGACGCGTTTCACTCGTTCACCACAAGCTTAATCAGTACAAGGACAGTATACAAGTAATCGGCTATTTGAGGTCACGGCCCCAATAGGCAAACCCCCGGACAGCTAATAATAATTAACATAATTATACAAAACCATGTGACATATGAAAAAAAAAACATTTTTGCTACATTATTAGTGAAAAATATGTTCTGACAAGAAAAAACAATTAAGAAGCAACAACCCAATGTGATGATATTAATTAAAAACTAAAAAAATACGGATATACCAACCACCACATATACTGACGAATTGCAAACAATAAAAACAAAAAAGAAAACATAGTATAAAATTAGTAATCAATCAATAAATATACTAGTAAATAATATATGAGAAAATAATCAAAAAACTGGATGAAATCCATAGTTCAGCTTTCAAAGGCTTATTGTTACAATGTATCACCTATATATCACATCATTTGGCGCTAGGTTATTATTATTATTATACAGGATTTATATAGCGCCGACAGTTTGCGCAGCGCTTTACAATATTAGGGCAGACAGTACAAATTACAATACAATTCAATGCAGGAGGAATCAGAGGACAACAATATTACATTATGAAAGGTTTGGTTGACACATATTACATAGTAAGAATCCTTAACCAATGTCAAAGGAAAAACTCATTTCATCCATGCACCTGGGACACTGACACCAATCGGGACCAAAAAATGGAATCTGTTTCCACAAAAATGATCATTAAACTCTCCGTGAAACAAATAAAAATGATTCCCAAAAGAGAAACTTCCTGGAAACTATATGTATAGATTACCCGAATCGGGTTAAAACTGTCATATGTTACCTCATCAATTATTGTTAATATATATATCATTGGTAATAATTAGTTCCAGAGCTTCTACGAAGTCCAGCCCAAAAAGAAATGAACCGAACAATCAATTAATAATTGACAAGTCAAATTCCACTTCTCTTTAGCTATACATATAGTTTCCAGGAAGTTTCTCTTTTGGGAATCATTTTTATTTGTTTCATGGAGAGTAATATGTGTCAACCAAACCTTCCATCATGTAATAATATTGTTGCAACCTAGCGCCAAATGATGTGACACATAGGTGATACATATTATTTACTAGTGTATATATATTGATTTATTACTAATTTTATACTATGTTTTTTTGGTTTGCAATTCGTCAGTATATGTGGTGGTTGGTATATTTGTACGTATTTTTTAGTTTTAATTAATATCATCACATTGGGCTGTTGCTTCTTAATAGTTTTTCCTTGTCAGAACATATTTTTCACTAATAATGTAGCAAAAATGTTTTTTCCTTTTCATATGTCACATGTTTTTGTATAATTATGTTAATTGTTATCAGCTGTCCGGGGGTTTGCCTATTGGGGCCCTGACCTCAAATAGCTGATCACTTGTATACTGTCCTTGTAATGATTAAGCTTGTGGTGAACGAGTGAAACACGTGTACCACCTTTTCCTGTACATGGCTGTATGATCATTAAATTTGCAATCTGCTGAATTCAACTGTGGAGTGCTGCTTATCCCTTTCTGTGAATCTTCATGTTGCACGGTGGCGAGCCGGGGCGTGCACCCACGTGGGTTGGACTGTCGGCCTGAGCGATTGATGTGAAGATGTTGCAGAGGGCATAGCTTTGACACTGCTGATTCTCAAGCTTGTAGCTTGTCATTCAGCTGGTCACTGTCCGAGAGGGAGAGCATGTGAGATACAAATGATGAAGGATTTGGCTTAGTCAGGAAACATAAAGAAAGATTTCATTTTACTTTACTCGAGCCTAGTGCATTATTTACTGTAGTAACTAGATTTGTATCTAGACAATCATACAGGAGCCTTTTAGTCAGGGCCGGTGCTAGACTATTTTGCACCCTAGGCAAGAGCAGCTACTTGCACCCCCCCCCCCCATAAAATAAATAAAACTGTACACACTGCCCCCCCCCCCTTCTGCACATAATGCCCCCCTTGAACCTAACACCCCCTTCCTTCACACACTGCCCCATATTTCCCCTGCACACACTGCTCCCCTTTAATGTTACACCCCCTTCCTGCACACACTGTGTCCTTTAACCCTACACCACCTTTCCTATACACACTGCCCCCATATTTCCCCTGCACATACTTCTCCTCCTTTAACACTACACTCCCATTCCTGCACACACTGCTCCCTTTTAACCCTACACCCCTCCTTCTGTACACATTGCCCCCGTTCCTGTACAAACTGCCCCTCTATAACCCTGCACCCCCCTTTCTGAACACACTGCCCCCCTTTAACCCTACATTCCTCTTCCTGCACACACTGTCCCCCTTTAACCCTCCATCCCCCTTCTGCGCACACAGCCTTCCTTTAACACCCCCCCCCCCCTTTCCTGTACACACTGGGATAAGATCCTGAGAAAAAAATGCACATGGAGTGAATTGCCAGGGTGTGAAGTGGACAAAGCACTGCGGGAGGCTGAGGAAGGTGGACCTGGTGAATGGCAACAGCACGGTCATGAAGCAGGGGACCAGTGACAATTGAAGAAGTGTGGCTTAGAAAGTGACACGCGGGGGTGGATGATTAGTTTGTCAGAATTTAACAGTGATTGGAGATCCGTGATGACGGGGAAGTGACTTGGGGGAGTGGTAGCTGAGCGTTCTGTTATCGCATCGGGTGCTGGAGCCTGCATTCTTTCACCCTGTGCCGAAACTTGCCGTGGGTCTGCGGGAAACCAGGATTATGCTGGTGCTGACCCTGGGTGAAAAGTAGGGAATCCAGCAGCCGTGCCTGCACCCTAGGTGGCAGTGCGCTCTAGGCGGCTGCCTAGTTAGTGCATCTATTGGTAGCACCGACCCTGCTTTTAGTTTTCCTTAAATTTTCCTTGCTGAGGGTACTGTAGTTAAGGGATCCCAGTGAAAAGAATCATTGGGGAAGAATAGATGCAATACATTTGTGTTAAGGTGAGGTTTTTACTGTTCTTTCCTTTAAATATTTTAGAGAAGTTCAGTTAGGGAGGCTGTAGATGGGTACATTATTTAACTAGAACCGTGTTTCTCAAACTTTTTTGCCTTGCGTTGCACCAAAAAGATCTAAACATTTTTCCCGGCACACCTGAAAAGATTTAACAATTTTTGTGGTAAAGAACTTATTTATTTTTACGTATATATTTAATTTTAAACTTAATGTGAAAGATGTGCCTGCTTTTGAGAGCAGATCAGATTGAATAGATTGTAATCTTCTCTGTACTTTCGCTTGCTTCCTTGCCTTTAGTTTAACAGTTTCTCTTTCTGAGTTCCAGACTTGATTAAGTATTTCTCTGTTAAACAATGAAAAAACTTTATTTATAAGCATCAAAGTTGGAATGGAACGGTCTCTATTATAATATAATTAGAGAGATCTAATTCTCCTGAGATCTTGCACAAGTTGCGCGTTACGAAAGGAGCCAATGAATGACAGGCTGAAAAAGATTGCGTTTTTATATATGTTCCTCTTTTAACTTTTGTGACATTGATTTACCATTTCATTTTTTGATATGTATACATAAGGTTTCAAAACTTGAGCAATTTTAAATATTTTTCAAATCTCGTGCGGCACACTAGTGTGCCACGGCACATAGTTTAAGAATCACTGAACTAGAATGACAGCTTGTACATTTTTGCATATCCTTGAATAACACTCACACCAATGTGACCTTTTCCTGATCCAAGAAACTGGGTCCATTTCACAGAGTGAAAACTTAATGTATTTTTTTTCTGTAGAAAACTGCGCAATTGGCTTTAGGGACCAAAAATATTTCAGGCATGTTGGAAAATAACAATTGCTTCGATCCTTTAATGGCACTTTCTTGTCTCACATTTCTCAGTTGTTGCAACTGATTCAAGCAATCACATCCCTGTCTTTTATGTGTTGTGTGTTTGCCACTATTTATCATGAGCTGAACTCACATATCTACGACTTTTTCTATGTATACAATAGGCCTATTTCTCTCAAATATTGTTCACAAATCTGTCTAAGGAGCTTAACTCGCACGATTTCATTCCCGCATGTCAGTCCCAATTTCAGGTGCGATTTCAGAGACATCTGTGTGGGTTTCTGCACAGATGTCAATGGAAATCGCACCTGAAATCAGCAAAAGTAGTACAGAAACTACTTTTGGAAATCAGTGCAGCGCTGCAAATGCAGCGTTGCACAGATTAGGATGGTGCCATTGCCGGCAATTACCGTCGATTTGGCATGCGATTTAACATGTCAAATTGAATGCCAAAATGCACCAATGTGAACCAGGGCTCAATCTGGGTTAGTGATCACTTCTCCTTTGCCGAGATAATCCATCCACCTCACAGGTGTGGCATATCAAGATGCTGATTAGACAGCTTGATTATTGCACAGCAGTGCCTTAGGCTGGCCACAATAAAAGGCCACTCTAAAATATGCAGTTTTACTGTATTGGGGGGTCCAGGGGATCCAAAAACCAGTATCTGGAGTTGATCAGGTTGTTGTTTGTGGCCTGTGGAATGTTGGTCCATTCCTCTTCAATGGCTGTGCGAAGTTACTGGATATTGGCAGGAACTGAAACACACTGTCGTATATGCCGATCCAGAGCATCCCAAACATGCTCAATGGGAGACACGTCTGGGGTGAGTATGCTGGCTATGCAAGAACTGGGATGTTTTCAGCTTCCAGGAATTGTGTACAGATCCTTGCAACATGGAGCCATGCATTATGCTGCAACATGAGGTGATGGTCGTGGATGAATGGTTACAACAATGGGCCCTCAGGATCTCGTCAAGGTATCTCTGTGCATTCAAAATGCCATCAATAAAATGCTCCTGTGTTTGTTGTCCATAGCATATGCCTGCACATACCCCAACCCCACCACCACCATGGACCACTCGATCCACAATATTAACATCAGCAAACGGCTCACCCACACGACGCCATACACACTGTCTGCCATCTGCCCTGTACAGTGAAAACCGGGATTCATCCATGAAGAGAACACCTCTCCAGTGCCAGACGCCATGGAATGTGAGCATTTACCCACTCAAGTCGGTTACTACGAAGAACTGCAGCCAGGTCGAGACCCCGATGAAGACGACGAACATGCAGATGAGATTCCTGAGACAGTTTCAAATTCTCAGAAACTCCTTTGGAGATGGCTTATAGTAGAGAAATGACCATTCAATTCAAGGGCAACAGCTTTGGTGGAAATTCCTGCAATCAGCATTCCAATTGCACGCTCCCTCAAAACTGGCGACATCTGTGGCATTGTGCTGTGTGATAAAACTACACATTTTAGAGTGGCCTTTTATTGTGGCCAGCCTAAGGCACACCTGTGCAATAATCATGCTGTCTAATCAGCATCTCGATATGCCACACCTGTGAGGTGGATAGATTATCTCGGCAAAGGAGAAGTGCTCACTAACACAGATTTAGACCGATTTGTGAACAATATTTGAGAGAAATAGGCCTTTTGTGTACATAGAAAAAGTTGTAGATCTTTGCGTTCAGCTCATAAGTAGGGGCAAACACAAAAGTGTTGCTTTTATAATTTTGCTCAGTGTATTTGCTCACTTTGATTTTAATTGATTGCTAACTAACACAAATATGCATTTATGAATAAAACATTTGAAACAATAAAATATGTATAGCAGTTACACTTTCGCATGTTTGTTGTGGTTATGTAGTAAGTAAAGGAACCAATATTATGTAGTAGGTGATCAAAGAGTAGATCTAGGTCAGCTGTTATCTTCATTTGCATATCAGCTGGGTAACATGTATTATTATGTGCACATTTTTCATTGTTAATACACTGAGCAGTGTCCTGCAAATACTATGGGGTTGATTTACTATAAGGCTACTTTCACACTGAAGCGTTTTACAGACGCTATTTAGCTAAAAATAGCGTCTGTAAAGCGCCTCAAAAGTCCTACCCAATCCACTCCAATGTGAAAGCCCTGAGTGCTTTCACACTGGGGCGGTGCGCTTGCAGGACGTTACAAAAAGTCCTGCAAGCAGCATCTTTGGGGCGGTAAGGGGAGCGGTAATATACCACTCCTCTACCGCCCCTGCCATTGAAATGAATGGCAAGCGCTTCCGAAGTGGCTGCACACCGCCTCGGTAGTGCTGAGCGCCGGTACTTTTAACCCCTTTTTAACCCCTTATCGCTGGTAAAACTCCGCTAAAACTAGCGGGGTTTTACCGCGGCTGCCGCTCAGTGTGAAAGTAGCCTAACTGGAGAGAGCAAAATCTGGTGCAGCTGTGCATGATAGCCAATCTGCTTCTAACTTCAGCTTGTCCAATTAAGCTTTGATAAAGAAAACTGGAAGCTGGTTTCTATGCAGAGCTGCACCAAATTTTGCACTCTCCAGTTTTAGTAAATTGACCCCTATGTATCAGAATTGTTGATACTAGGCTTAGAACAACCCAGTCACAAAATGTAAATCTAAAATGTATAAAGCAAGCGCATACCTGTAAAGAAGAGACCAAATACTTACTGCTCCTGCTGCCCGTGCTGCTAAACTCTGCTCTTTTGCTTTGAAATGGTCCTCCAAAGTCTGCTGGAAAGTCAACATTTTCAGGAGTGTCAATCTCCTACAGTGAGAGGAAAAAGTATTTGCTCCCCTGCTGATTTTGTACGTTTGCCCACTGACAAAGAAATGATCAGTCTATAATTTTAATGGGGGGTGTATTTTAACAGTGAGAGACAGAATAACAAAAATATCCAGAAAAATGCATTTCAAAAAGTTTGAAGGTAAATTGATTTTCATTTTAATGAGCGAAATAGGTATTTGATCCCCTATCAATCAGCAAGTTTTTTTGTCTCCCTGGTGTCTTCTATACAGGTAGCAAGCTGAAATTAGGAGCCCTCTCTTAAAGGGAGTACTCCTAATCTCAGCTTGTTACCTGTATAAAAGACACCTGTCCACAGAAGCAATCTAATCTCTCCACCGTGGCCAAGACCAAAGAGCTGTCCAAGGATGTCAGGGACAAGATTTGTAGACCTACACAAGGCTGGAATGGACTACAAGACCATCGCCAAGCAGCTAGGTGAGAGGGTGACAAGAAGTTGGTGCGATTATTAGCAGATTAAAGAAACACAAAATAACTGTCAATCTCCCTCAGTCTGGGGCTCCATGCAAGATCTCACCTCATGGAGTTTCATTGTTCATGAGAACATTGAGGAATCAACCCAGAACTACACGGGAGAATCTTGTCAATGATCTCAAGGCAGCTGGGACCATAGTCACCAACAAAACAACTGGTAACACACTACGCTGTGAAGGACTGAAATCCTGCAGTGCCCACAAGGTCTGGTTGCTCAAGAGAGCACGTGTACAGGCCTGTCTGTTGTGGTCAGATGCAATGGCTCCTGGTGCTCTATATTTTGAAGGGGGCGGCAAACAAACCTGCCCCCCTCACTCGCACGAACACCCCCCCCCCACGTGGGAGATGGAGTCCTAAGACTCCCTGGCCAATCTGGACTCTGTACCCGCTTCCTGATTGACCAGGAGGAGGAACAGGAAGACATTAGTGAATATTCATTAGCTAGTGTCACATAACTGGGGAGGCTCAGTGCTCTGCGCCCCAAGCCCACCCTTTTTTGAAGGCAATTAGAGCCTCAGGCTCTAATCACATGCTAAAAAAAAATCGAAATCCATGCGTCCGGCTCCCTGCATGTAGATTAGGGGCGCATGGATTGGGGGGGGGGGGGGCGGAACCCCTTCGCCCCTAATGGAGCGGCCACCACTGGTTAGATGAGACCAAATTCAAGCTCTTTGGCATCAACTCAACTCACCGTGTTTGGAGGAGGAGGAATGCTGCCTATGACCCCAAGAACACCATCCCCACTGTCAAACATGGAGGTTTAAACATTATGCTTTGGGGATGTTTTTCTGCTAAGGGGTCAGGACAACTTCACCGCATCAAAGGGACGATGGACGGAGCACCATTAAATCTTGTGTGAGAACCTCCTTCCTTCAGCCAGGGCATTGGAAATGGGTCGTGGATGTGTATTCCTGCGTGACAATGACCCAAAACACACAGCCAAAGCAACAAAGGAGTGGCTCAAGAAGATGCACATTAACCACTTCCCGCCCGGCCTATTGACAACTGACGGCCGGGCGGGGGGTTCATTATCCTGACTCGGCGTTTGACGTCCTCAGGATAATCCGCGATGGCGCGCATCGCGGCAATCGGTGGTGCCGTGGTGGGTCAGTCTGACCCACCGCATTGCCGACCGAGGTAAAAGGCTTCCATCGGAAGCCTTTTACCATGTGATCAGCCGTGACCAATCAAGGCTGCTCAGTGTAAATAGGAAGAGCCATTTATCGGCTTTTCCTCTGTTCAGGTCTGCAGACCAGAGCAGTGGAGAGCCGATTGGCTGCTCTCCTGATGGGGGGGGGGGGGCTGTGCTGAACGTTTATCAGTGCAGCCCCCCTCAGGATCACCCCACTGGACCACCAGGGACACCATGAGGAGGCCGCCCAGGACCACCAGGGAGACAACATGGAGGCCCCCCAGGACCACCAGGGAGCCCCCACTAGACCACCAGTTAAGGGCAATACAGTGCACTGTAGGGATGGCACTGCGCCCATATATGATGCCTGCCAGTGCCATCCCTAACTGTGCTATAAGCACCAGTGCCCACCTGTGCCACCTATCGGTGCCCAGCAGTGCTACCTATCAGTGCCCAGTACCGCCTATGAGTGTCCATTAGTGCCGCATATCAGTGCCCGTCAGTGTTGCTTATCAGTGCCGCCTATCAGTGCTGCATATATGTGCCCCATCAGTGCAAACTTATCAGTGCCAATCTGTACTGCCTCAACTTTGCCTCTCAGTCTAGCCTCATCAGTGCCCATCAATGTAGCCACATCAGTGCCCATCAGTGAAGGAGAAAATGTACTTATACAAATTTTTGTGACAGAAACAAAGAAAAACTTTTTTTTTTTTTTCAAAAATTTTCGTTTTTTTTTTTTATTTGTAGCGCATAAAATAAAAACTGCAGGGGTGATCAATTATCACCAAAACAAAGCTCTATTTGTGGGAGCAAAATGATAAAAATTTTGTTTGGGTACAGCGTCGCTGAAAGCTGAAAATTGGTCTGGGCGGGAGGTCTTCTAAGTGCCTGGTATTGAAGTGGTTAGGGTCTTGGAGTGGCCTAGCCAGTCTCCAGACCTTAATCCCATAGAACATATGTGGAGGAAGCTGATATTTCGAGTTACCAAACGTCAGCCTCAAAACCTTAATGACTTGGAGAGGATCTGCAAAGAGGAGTGGGACAAAATCCCTCCTGAGATGTGTGCAAACCTGGTGGCCAACTACAAGAAATGTCTGACCTCTGTGATTGCTAACAAGGGTTTTGCCACCAAGTACCAAGTCATGTTTTGCGAAGGGGTCATATGGTTATTTCACTCATTAAAATGCAAATCAATTTATAACTTTTTTGAAATTCATTTCTCTGGATTTTTTTGTTATTCTGTCTCCCACTGTTAACATAAACCTACCATTAAAATTAAAGAGTGATCATTTTTTGTCAGTGAGCAAATGTACAAAATCAGTAGGGGAATAAATACTTTTTACCCTCACTGTAGGTCCAGCTCTGTATGGATCCTTCTGCTGACCTCGCATCATTATAGAACATGGTAATGATGTTGAGGTCAGCTGGATGAGCTGAAGGGAAACTAATGGATCAGCACTCCTGAAGGTGATGGTTTTCCGGTGGGTTTTGGGGAATCATTTATCAACAAATGGGGCTTGCTTTATATATTTTACTTATTTGATAGGCTTTAACCACTTCACCCCCGGAAGGATTAACCATGTTAGGACCAGAACACGTTTTGAGATTCGGCAATGCGTCGCTATAACTGACAATTGCGCGGTCATACATCGTACACAAGCAATATTTGCGCCCTTTTTTTCCCACAAATAGAGCTTTCTTTGGTGCTATTTGATCACCTCTGCGTCATTTCTGATCACACAAACAAAAAAAGAGCGACAATTTTGCAAAAAAAAACTATTTCTTACTTTTTGCTAAAATACAAATCCAAAAAAAATATGAAAAAAAAATGTATTCATCGGTTTTGGCCGATTTATATTCTTCCTCATATTCTTGGTAACAAAAATCACAATTGGCGTTTATTGATTGGTTTGCACTAAAGTTGCCGTGTTTACAAACCATGAGAATTAATTTCTGGCGTTTTTTACATTTTTTTTTTTACTGGTAATGGCGGCGATCTGCAATTTTTTTTTTTTTTATTATTATTTTTCCTTTATTGTCCAATAGTTAATGGCAGTTTTATATGTAGCAGTCTGCCTAGAATTGAGTTTCATGCACCCAAGTCTTGAATTATTGCTGTAGGTCTGCCAGAAAATAAAACATATCTGTAATCCATGAAAAATAAAGGTCTGCAATTCAGAAGAGAGATAAAGCTAAGGAGCTGGGGAGTTTCTGGGCTGGTTCTAGTACAGTTCATACCTGAAATCAGCTTGTATTGTGCAATGTTGGGGGAATTATAGTGGAATAAAAGAAAAATAAATAAAAAATAGCACCGTAAAGTAGGTATTAAAGGAGAAGTATCAGAATGGAAAAAGCAAACACACATACTATGCTATAGCTGTCCCCCACCAGCTCTGAGCGTGAAAAGTAATCACATGACCTCCAATCACTCATTTCTTAGTCTCCTCTGCGCAGAGAGCGGTAACTCTCTCTCTGTTCTCTGCTCGGCCCCTCACTGGAGCACCAGGCTTGGGGGGACGGGGGGGGGGGGGGGACAGGAGGGAGCTGCGGGCTCAGGCTCTCAGCACTGTGTTGAGAGGCTGAGCCAGCTGCCGATCAGCCATCGGCATGGATCCTGATAATATGGTTGAGATCCTTCCAGAGCCTGGAGTGGCTAAAGCCTGCTGTTGGCCGATTCTGGGTTCCAGGAGAGCACAAGTAAGTACACTCCTGTGACCACAAGAGAGGTAAGCCCCAAAAAAAACTTTGGCCATTCTTCTGTATTAATTACATTACAACTAAGGGGAAATAAGAAACGTGGGCACATCTTTCACTCACCTTAAAACAGCAAATTATGTTTCAAATACTTCAGCTAAATTTCATACTTTAGTATGACTGGGTTGCCCCACTTGTCACCGTATTAAAAGAACCAACATCAAATGAACAAGGCCAACCAGGGCTAGAGGTTCTATTTATTTGCCCTTTGTGGGTCGATTAACAGCATGCAAGCAGTTTGAAAGTAAACCCTCTTATAATGTGGACTGCAGGGGTGTATTGTATTAGGAAAGATGCTAAGCCAGTCGGCATTTGAGAGCTGAGTTCTGTCAGAAATATTATAAGTTACAGATAGGGGAGATATTGGTGCAATACATTTTATGTATTGCTGTTTACTTCTTATTAGCTCTCTTCATTAATATATTCTTTGATTTTTCCCCTAGAGCTCTCTGAGGTCCTCTGGACTATGGTGATGCATGTGGGTCTACATGTAAAAAGTCTAGGTGGAGGCATTCTCCTGGTATTGGTGTTTGCAGCATTCTCTGCACTGACTATTGCCATCCTGCTTATCATGGAGGGACTGTCAGCTTTCCTGCATGCCCTCCGTCTGCACTGGTAAGTCTTGAAACCCCTTGCCTTTGTCATGTCTTTCTTAGCAGTATTAAGAGTATAAGAATCTCCAGTCCCGAGCCAGCCTGTGCTTCCAGTAAGTAAATAGAACTTCCTATCTTTGTGCAAAAGAATTGCTCCTTCATGCTGCCCGACCTGTAGCCTGACTCAGGAACTTCATGAAGGCTCAGGCAGCTGACCAACTATGATGGTGGGAGATTACGTCTACACTGGAATGGCAATTATTCCCTGTGGATCATCATGTTACTGTCCCCATCTGCCTACATTTCCACTTAGGTTCCCACACCTCCATGATGAACCAAAGTTAGAGACTTTGAAAATGCTGATCCTGCCTTGTATATAGGGGACAGTATAAGGAAAAATCTTCTTCATGTAGGGAGATGTTCCATTGACCTTTTGGCAGTGCAGACAATGTTGTAGGTAGATCTGCAGTGTAATCAACAAATGTTATTAGTATATAAAGGATGTATGGGGAGGAAGTGGGTTCTCGATCCCAGAATAGAACAGATCTGTGACTATGCATGCCTCCAGTAAGTGTCTCTCACAAATGTTGCTACCATGTTTCTGACAAGTGGTGCTTTCCCAATGTCTGGATATAAGTTGTACTATGTGCTATAGTACAGAGGCGTAACTAGAATTTTCAGGGTCGTAATGCAAGAAACCATAAAGGGGCCCCCCTGACCCTCAGCCAGGGCCCCCCAGTTGCAAGTGCAACCTTGACCTGGTATTTCCACCGCAAATGTCAGTATTTGTTTTTGCATGCAAGGTGTGATGGATTGGCAAAACAAGCCACTAGATTGGCCAAGAGAGCCTTTTTGGGTTTTGTAAAAAATGTAAAATAGTCTGATCTGTAAGAAGGAATAAGTGAGAGCTGCAGGGAACCAAAGAGATTGACACCTTGTGAAGTGATAGCTTCCAGGCTGATTTACATACTTGTCCCACCAGGTTAGTACTGTAATAGCCAGTCAGCTGGCATTTTCAGATGGTTGCAGTGCAGCCCCTGTATCCTTCTCATGACAGATAGCACTGGTAGAAGAGATGTGATCAAAGCAGCCCTTTATGACACACACAATTTACAGTCCAGTCATAGGATGCATGTCCTGTGTCCCTTCTAGTGATTGCGTGAGCACACCGCTTTTCAGCTGCTCTAATTAAAGCTGAGAATTTCAGTGAAACCCAAGACTGTGGGACATTGCTGTCATTCTTCCAGCACATGGAAGAAACATAGTAGCAGCATATTGCAGCTGTCTCCTGCGCACCGCCTACACCAGTGTCACATCTAATAATCACCTCACCTGCTACGCTTCGAAAAGTATGATGAATGAACCTGCAGATAATTTTCTCTGCAATCCTGGACATGCATTTTTAGAGTTCGTTCCTCCCAGGAATATTGCTGGTGAATTATATTGGTACTAATACAATTGTTTTGCACATAAGCTATTTTACTGGCAAAGTCAAGGTTAAAATTTAAACTAAACTCCACAACAAAAATGTAATTTTTTAATGGTTCATAATGGACCCAAGGTTAGTTCCCAGGCAAAAGGGTAAAGCTGGCCAATTTCAATAAGTGTGTCTCTGTCTCTGTTCAACACATTTTCCCAGCATGTATTGGATATGCATGTAATATGCTGAGGATGGGATGGGATCTGCAGTGGGAGTGTGTAGAGTGAGGGAACGCAGCATGACAAGTGCAGCTTCAGGATGGCAGAATTACCATCACAGGTTTAAAATCGACATAGGATAAATGTTTTGCAGTACAAAATCTGTATACAGCCCATCATTGTGATTTTCTGGGAGAGAGCAGAAAGATGAACAGTATGATAGCACTTCATGAATACCGAGCCCGGCAGCTCTGAGCAGTTCCTTATACGGGGACTCAGTCCAGCTCTTCCAAACTTGCAGCAAATTGACTTTTCCCTTATTTGGCTCTGGCTAGAGGGATTCATGGCATAACTCCAGCATTCTTGCCTTACCCATATAATATTTTATCCTGTGCTGAAGAGAGCTCAAAGCATATGTCAAGGCCAAAAAAATACTTTTGCTGTACATCCCTGCAATAAATGAATGTTTCCCTGTGTTTTCTTTTTTTTTTTAAACCTGGCAAGTACAGAAAAATGTGTTGTTCTGTCAGAAATACACTTTACTGCTAAGTCCTGTTGTGGGCTGACAACATACAGCCATGATCAGTGTCAACTCTCCCTATTGTTTGCTGAACTACCCAACCCTTTCCACTCTCAAATGTCTACAACAAAAATTATAATCATTCTGTAGTCCAAAATAACTAGACAGTGTAGACCGAGTCTGTGGCCCCATTCACATGAGCACTGATGCCTGCAGTCCACGAAGGGGCTGTGCGTTCGTGCGGCTTGAGCTGCCAGGTGCCATGTGCAGGCACAGCGACTGCACGGACAACTTGACTCATCCCAGTTTGACGGGCATTTGGGTGAGTGGATCCAAATTTAGACAGCATGACGTGATGGCCGCTCAGCCACACTTGCATGCTTGTGAGATTGGGACCAGTGGCTGTGTTCCTGCAGCCGCTGCATTCCACCTACATGGGTGCCTGCATACAGCACCTGGCAGCTCAAGCGGCAAAAACACAAGGCCCCATCATGGACTACAGCTCTCAGCAGCCATGCGACTGAGGCCTTTGAAATTGCTCAGGAAGTGTGACACAGGACAACATTGAATTTCTGATGAAATCAGCTTTTTTTCACATAAATTAAACCAATATACCTAAACACTTCCAGTAGTATGTTTAACAAACCAAAATGGAACACATGAGTTAATTGTTAGGCCTCATGCACACAGGACATTTTTGACTGTTTTACAGCAGCTGTATTTAGCTGCAGACATTTTTTTCTACAGTCAAACTCTCCATCATGTTATCCTATGTGTTCATGCACACATTGGCTGTCATCAACTGTTTTTGGCAGGGACTTTTTGAGCTGTAAATAAAACCCCAAGACCAGTGGGTTCTGAGAGACGTTTTTCAGCTGCAAAAACGCAGCTAAACACCAGTCACCAAAGTTTTTGGACATTTTGGATCAATTCAGGGGAAAAAAAATGCTCAAAAACGCGTAAAAACTCTCAAAAACGCTGAAACAAGTCACTAAAAGCTACTGACGTTTTTAGGACATTTTTTTAACGTCCTGTGTGCATGAGGCCTTAAGGTTTACATACAATTTAAAGTAAACCTCATCTTATTGGCTCATGATAATTCTGAGCAAGGTTCATGGGTGCTTCTCATTCACTGTTATCAGTATTAACCTCCAGATCTTTCTGTGCAGATTTATTTTAAAGTACGCCTGTCATAGGCAAAGGAGTAAGCTGTCATGTCAAACTCCCTCTGAAATTTCTTATTGCTTGACTGTCATGTTGACAAACTGACTTCACTACCTATGAGTCAGTGATGATGAAGAGCAAGTATAGAGATGTAAACATTTGGAAGTTCTTAGCGTACTTCCTTGTTCATGATTTTATGGTTTGAACAGGAGGTTCAGCCGGACATCCAGACACATTTTTCAGAGAGAGATCAGAAATGGTAGCCTTCCTGTTTCTTTTTAAAGTAAAATCAAAATTATAAACTACATTTTTCAAAGGCTGTATATCATCCTCCCCAACTCCTACAGCTATGGTGCAGCTAGCAGACTTGAATACCACTCCCTCTGCTTGTATTGGTTTCCCTGAGCTGGCTAGATGCAGTCCTACACAGGCCAACTGCATTGACTTCCATGGGCTGCTTATCAGTTAGTCCATTGGTCAATGTGCAGGCATTGTATCTCAGTCAATGCACCTAGCTATCACAGTACATTCTATTCTGAATGTTCACCATTGTTATAGGCGCAAGCTGAGGAAGCACATACAGTGAAACTTTATTTATAAAACTCTATTAACAAAGGCATGGGAAATGTGAGACTTTAGAAATCATCTATATTTGCTTGACTACCGAAACCTCAATTGACTGGTTTATATTGCTTGCAGTGCAGAATTTCTCTGTCCACGTCCTACTAAATAAAGTGTCTGTTACTACCATAGCCTTACAAGTTGATATACAAAGAAATCCATATATACTTTTTTTGCACGTATCCTCTTTTTACATATTTCTTTCTCTTTTACAGGGTGGAATTTCAGAATAAGTTCTACATTGGAACAGGCTTCAAATTCTTGCCATTTTCATTTGAGTGCATTCGAGAGGGCAAATTTGACGACTGATGTGTTGTGTTCAATATGTACGCCTCCCTCCCTATATTGTTTTCCTGTCATGATGCTTTGGTGTGAAACCTCATCCTTCAAACATTACAGACTGGTACCTGTCCTAAATGGGCCACCAGTTTGCCAGAGCCCTCTCTGTTCAGTCAATGGTCTACTAAAAAATGGAGGATGGGAAGCCCGCTATGAGGGGTTGATAAAATCACATAGTTCATGGCGAATGTAGATGACAAATACCAGTTTCATAATTTGCAGATCGAAATGTCAACGCCTACACATGTGCGTTTTCTTTTTCTGTTCTTACCATTTTCTACCTCATTATTTGTTCACTAATGATACACGGTAGTAATTCTATCATTGCAGTAGTAACTTCAAGCAATTACGCTTGATAATTGGCAAAACCATGTTCTATCCTCGTTCATGTCATAAATTTTGAGGGGGGTTCTGACAGTAGTATTTATTTACATTTCTTGTAAATATTCGCAAGGAGATTATCAATAAATTTAAGTCCATGCTGTTTCCCATTTTACTGTGATAAATGTTTGCCACTTTGATTTGTGTTTTTTCTATAGAATTGCAAAGTTCATTTGCAATACGTCAATTTTACCAAAACATAAAACAATATAAAAATGGTTTACGAATATGAGATTTTAGATGAAATGGTGCGCCCATCTTCCATTTTGCTCAAACATAAGAGCAACCATTTGAGGGCTGAACAACTGTAGTCCATAGAAATGAATTTGATTCTTCCTTTTAACCTACAATATTGCTTTGGGAAAGCTGATTCTGACAGTTTGGTGTAAACTGCAAAGTGGAATCCTGTTTGAACTCAAATGGTTGCTTTTACTTTGAGTAGAAGATAGAAGGTAAACATTTAACTAACGTTGGTTTGAACCTTATTGGATTCCTAAGACGGTTGCGAAAAGTTTGCGCAATTTAGGGTACCATAAGCTTGACCCATTGTAGCCAGAAACCATCACTGTCCCTATATTGTTTACATTAGTAATGTCACACTGTAATAATAGATGACCTTGTTGTAACTCTGTATTTGATGCTGTGAATCGGTGAATGAAGTCTCCCTGCTTCTGGAAATAAACCTGTAATTTATGACAACCAGGAACTCGTGTGTTCATTCTTACTATTATTTTCCTAGGGGTCCTATAATTATTCTCGGCCAATTTATTTCACTTTAATTTTTTTTTTAACTGATGTTTATATCTTTTTTTTTTTTTTTTTTAAATCTATGTTTTACAAATAAATGTATAACACACACTAGTGTTACAGAGGATTGGAAGTTTTCTAAAGTGGATAATAGAGCAGAAGCTGTTTATTTTAAGACTCTCTCTGACTGAATCCCCTTATGACCCAGTCTGAGAATGAAATTAGTCACTGATTCAGTCCCATGTGTTAGGCAGGTCATATAATGGGTAAAGAATACAATGATCACTGCTGGCGGATACATTTTTTGTTTATTAATTTCCCCATACATTATAGGAACTCCATGATGTAACATTTTCTCATCTTTCCATTTCCTCCTCCATAGCAGACCAGATCAAGAGATTCCTCTGCCTTGAACTAGAGACAGGTAGCACAGAAAGGTTTAAAACATTTTATTTATTTTATTTTTCAAGGGCTCTCTAGACTGGGGGCAGAAATAGGAATCGCCTTTCTATCCCTTTGGTAGATTTTTATTTTTTTTATGAGTGGCACATTCTTTTTAAGGCCCTACAATAGGTGGCATTGTATTGCAGGCAGAAGGGAATCTAAATTTCCATATGGCCTGGGGAAAGGCTGCAGTGTTTGTAACTCATGATGCTGGAGTGGAAGTGATGCAAAATGCTGGTATGGCATAATTTCTAGATTGTAGTGTGTGCCAATTTCAGATGACCTTGGTTTCTTCAGTTCCCCAAGTGATGGACACGGTGTCAGACCCCTGCTACCTTCACCACTTAGTGACAAATGGTTGGTGAGCCTCACACCGCACGGTCACTGATGCATGACCATGGCACTCTCGGCATCACCCTGCTCAATGATTCTCCAGCTCACTGGACCACAATCCTGGTGCCAGCCGACTGAGAGCAATCCTCGCTGGGTTTTGTTAACTACACAGTTAACTTATTACTCTGTCACCAGATATTTTTATCGTAACAATTAGCGATAACGAATATGACTTAAAATAAACTTCTATCATCACAGACAGGTATATCCAGAGATTGATCATATAGTAGCACTCTTCAAACAGACAGGAATTCTTTAAAGCGAAGTTCCACCCAGAAAAATGTTTTTTTGGCATCCACTCTTTTAATACTAAATAGATGTAACCTTTTGTTTCCTTACTTTCAAACCGCCTAGTAATTACTAGTATTTTTTACTCACAATTTATTCTTCTCACTGCTGAACTTTTCCATTTTAGGTGAGGGCACCTGAAGCCCATCCTGGGTCTCCTGGCATCTCTTCCTGAAAGAAGTGCATGGTGGGTAACCATCTCGGTCCGCCTTAAATCGTGCCATTTCCTGTCTGGAAATAACACGATTTTACAGTACAGGGAAGCCCACTGACTCCTGGGAAATGATGAGTCACATCTCCCAGGAGGCCAGGGGAAGCAGGAAGTGAGGAAAAGAGCCTAGGACCTAATAGGGGCAGATTACAGAGACCACCTAGCAACAAGCAACTTAGGGTGAGTATAATTTTTTTTTTCCTTCAAAGGTAAAACTATATAAGCAAAGGACTTGTAAAAAAAATTCTGGGTGGAACTCCGCTTTAAGTTCTATGTTAGTGACAGTATTAACAATTTTGGAAATATTGTTTAAAATAACAGTTAAATGGTGCAAACAAAATATTTACAGAAAAAATGTATTATGAAAGAAAAGAGACAATAATATGACAAAATAAAAAGGGTTTATGTATGAAAATACTTAAAGTCCAGTTCTGCGGGTTTGGCAAAGTCCAATCAATAAACAAGACTGATTAATGGCCTTCATAAGTCTTTACTGATGTTCCTTCTTTGATGGAAAAAGGAGAGCTCTAGACTGTTGATGCAGCCCCTTGTTTCTGGTCCTTGAGGAGGAGATGGACAGAAACCATCTGAGATGAGGAGTGGCTGACTGGATATCACATTGTTTAGGACCACGTAGCGGCCACTCCCTAAAACACAGTTTTATACAGGTATTAATATCTTTGAATACCTACAGGTTACATTCTGGTAACTTATTGTACAGCATGGCTTTACCGTTTGAATGAATACAAATGTGTATCGGATGGTTATTTCACCTAGGAGAGATAATGTGTCCAGTCTGCCTCCAGTACTTTCTAATATAGTGGCCTTAAAATGCTGCTAATTAATTGAGACGGGTAAATATTTCCTTATCCTGGCAGTACTGTTATTATGTCAGGTGTTATGTAATACACTGAAGTTTGGATTCTTCAGGGCGACATAGACAGTAATTAGTCGTTAATTACTCCAGCTTAACTAATAACAATGGGCCGTTAGCCTGTTCCTATTATCTAGGAGGATATCTGCTTACTCTCCTAATTACTTAAATTTAGACTGAAGTTTTGTGAATGACGATGGCTCTACATCGGGGAGATTGTTTTTTTTTTTTTACTTTATTTCTTTTTAATAAAGCAATTGTCATAAAACTTGCTCAGGTCTTTATTTTTGACTTTTTTTTTTGGTGAATGAGTAGGGGTACGTCTTCACGGGGGGGGGGGGGGGG
>BLSH010064304.1:793885-834501 GCA_018402905.1 Glandirana rugosa
CTCGTGGTCGCGTACACTATGGCGGTCGCTTTGTGACCATTATTTATAACGTAGAAAAAAAATGAAACGTATTTAATAACGTACGCCATTTTTTCAGGTTAAGTGTCCTTTTGTTTATTGCTAATACTTCATAAATTACGTTTTACTTTTCACACGGCCATTTATATCCTTCTGTGGGTACACCATTCGACAATTCAGGTTAAATGTTTGTATTGTCTTTCATTTTTTTCTACGTTATAAATACTGATCTCAACTCGCTTGGAGACCTTCAAGCCCAAGACGACCAGGCAGACTTGAAGCCCTGTTTCAGGCCCAGGCCTGCCTTGGGCTTGCTAGCGTGCCTGTTGCTTGGGGTAACTTTAGTTACCCCTGGGCTTGAAAATACGTGTTTTTACCGACATTGTTTCAGGACCTTCGTTGTCCGTGCGATCGTTCGGGTTCCGTCCGGACCCGGACTTTGTCCCGAAGTTCAGACGGACCAGCAGAACCCGAACTTCCAGAGGTTCGCTCAACTCTAGTCATAAATATTGCATCTTTTTTTACTTTCTGTTATGTTTGTAAATTGGACTTAACAGCTTACCACATGGGTGTCTTCCTATATTTACCGGCACACTTTTCATTTTGCATTAAATACTTCATAATCGTTATTTGTTTTCCTGTGAATTGGACTTTTTTACCGCATGCAATAATTTATGCAAAGTAAAAAAAAGATGCAATATTTATTACCAGTGTTTCGCTGGCGGTATCACATGCGCTGGTGCTCAGATGCAGTGTAGGGGTCCCCCTCAATAGTTGGATGTTAAGGGGCAGGCCAGAAAGCCAGCCACCACTGTGACGGAAGTGGGTTTTAGATCCCTGCCCTCCTCACTAACTCGTGACAAAGGACCACCCAATCTCACACCATGCTGTCACTTGCGTGATTTGGGGGAAGACGCGCTGATGTCACTGCTGAAAGATTGTTTGTTGTTTGCAGCCGGCCAGCTTACGTTGTTTACAATACCTGCATGCTTCTACATTGATGTAAGTGCAATAATTTTTACTTATTAAATCTTTTAAAACGGTACTACACTATCAGTGTTATTATTCTCCTCTCGGTGTCTGTGGTGAGACCTGCTCTGAGGGACCAACAAGTTACTGAGCTGCCAGTCACAGTTGCCCTATGGTGGATTCTGATGGTCCAGCTTGACATTCCTTTGGCATAATCAAGTCACACCTGCTTCATTGGGACCTCACAATTGCCGGAGATATCCCCAGGTGGGGACCCGGGCTGGGGTACAGCCACAGCGCTATACTGCGCTTACTTCTGGTAAGCTGCTTATATATTTGAGGTGGAGGTGTCACTATTGGCTTTACATCTAGCACACGGTGATCTATCAAGAATATCTATGCCTTCATTGCATTTGACCAGTTCATGATTCTTCCACGGACTCTATTATTTTCTCATTTATGTTAACATATGTTCATGTGCATTCATATCCATTTTTGTCAAACTGTACTAGCGCGACCAGTTGTTTGTGAATGGTACTTGCGTGATAATGCCACTCTCAGCTGCACCCGGCACAAAGATTTCCCAGCTTACGGGACCCAATCTAGGTGCCAACAGCCTGAGAGTGATTGTCACTGGGCTACTTTAATTAAACAATTAACCCTTTAGCTACCACTACCCCTTCTTTGGACCGAGCAGGAGGAAATACCAATTATGATTTTAGAATAAACATCTGTAAAACACACTGTCACCGCAGACAGGTATATTCAGAGATGCATTGTTCAGTAGCACTCTTCAAGAGACAGGGATTCATTTAGTATGTATAGCGCAGTTAAAGGCAAGGTTAATACTTTTCAGAATAAGGTTTTAATAATGAAAAGATTAAAATTGGTGCAAATAAAATAGAGATAATGCAGCAACAGAGAAATAAAACGGAGTTGAAAGAGAGAATACTAGCCCAATGTCCTTGGGTTGGTCAGAGTTCAGTCGATGAGCCAGGTGTTATAGGTTCTCAAACTTGACAGATGTTCCTGATTTGATGGTACATGAGAACTGTTCCAATGTGGATGCATTCCACTTTTTTTCAAATCAAAGAAGATGTTGACAAACACCCTCTGACCAATCATCTGGTCTCAGGGGTGGTTGCTAGGAGGTCACCATGTTATGACCGTGTCCCAGATACCATTTTCGGTAAGTATTCATATCTCTGCATATCTACTGTTTACAGACTGCTAACATCCATATTATGGTCCAGTGTGAAATTGGCTTCAAACAAATATAAATATGACAGGTTTCCAATGTCTATTTTACCTAGGAGGAATAAGTAATGCCAGCGGTTCCCCATATGGTCTGACATATAGGTATCTGGACTGAAAAGGTTACAAATTATCTGAGGAAAGTAAATATGTCCATATTATGGCTATGCTATTATTATATGGGTATAAATGTGGAGCGCTAAAATTCAAACAAAACATTAAATATATATGCAATAGTCCATTTCTGAACAATATCCTGGTAAAGGAAGTAGTGCACCGTGACAGCTAGGTGAGGCTAAATAAATGCAAAGGTGTGTAGCAGTGCCCCTCCACCAGTCACTTCAGCCTCTCACCTCACAGATTCGACCTCCCTTCGCACTTCCAGCTTCCACCATGCGTTTTTTGGAACCGCATCAAATCCACAAATCGCATCAGATCCATAAAAATCGCATCAGGTCCATAAAAAATAAACACCAGATCTAATGCTCTCTGTCATAACTTTAATCACATCATAAAAACAAGATAAAACACTCACATGTTTATGCACCTATCTCCAGGTGCAGGAATACGAGCGTGGTTACAATCGACTGGTGTGTCAGTCGCACAGGGTAGCCTAGAGATGACGTCACTACCGGCTCCTCCTGCGGAGGCTGGAGTGACTGGTGGAGGGGCACTGCTACACACCTTTGCATTTATTTAGCCTCACCTAGCTGTCACGGTGCACTACTTCCTTTACCAGGATATCGTTCAGAAATGGACTATTGCATATATATTTAATGTTTTGTTTGAATTTTAGCGCTCCACATTTATACCCATATTTTTTGTCAGATTTGGTTTAACAATTTTACCAGAAGTGTTGAGCAGCTTTTAAAAAGTGTCATTTTGAATCAGCGCTGAATCATTTGTATTTTGTTATGCTATTATTATTTCAGGAGTTATTAAACATGCTGAAGTTTTAGAGTTATAACTTCTAAACTACCCGGACTTTATGCTGATTGAGCTATTTACGACAGGTATCTGTTAGTTCTCTGGATTGAGAGGGTGACAGAATTATAAGGGTTTCCAGCCTGAAATTGTGGATTGGGTAATGGAAAGGTCTGTGGGTCTGATCAATGGATTGATAAGGTCCCAGCCTCAGTTAACAGTTTGCGTATTGTATAACTGATAAAAAGATGGGTGGAGCAAGGTCACTGTGGTATGGCCTTCACAAGACAACATGGCTGGGATGAGCTGCGACATGACAAAATGGCTGCTAAGCACACAGCTATTTGTTAGCCCAGTACGCATTCCCTGTTGACAGCTGATTGTAAAAAAAATATGCCGGCAATAAAAAATACTTTAACCACTTCAGCCCCAGAAGGATTTCCCAGTTTGGGACCAGAGCACTTTTTGCGATTTGACACTGGGTCACTTTAACTGACAATTGCGCGGTCATGCCCAAACGAAATTTGCATCCTTTTTTGTCCACAAATAGAGCTTTCTTTTGGTGGTATTTGATCACCTCTGCGTCATTTCTGATCACCGCTATAAACAGAAAAATAGTGACAATTTTGCAAAAAAACAATATTTCTTACTTTTTGCTAAAATACAAATAAAAAAATATAAAAAAACATTTTTTTCATCGGTTTTGGCCGATTTATATTCTTCCTCATATTTTTGGTAAAAAAAAAAAATTGCAATCAGCGTTTATTGATTGGTTTGCGCAAAAGTGGCCACGTTTACAAATGATGAGAATTAATTTATTTTATTTTTTTAAATATTTTACTAGTAATGGCGGTGATCTGCGATTTTTAGCAGTACTGTGATATTGTGGCGGACATGTTGGACCATTTTGACACTTTTTTGGGACCATTGGCATTTATACAGCGATCAATGCTATGAAAATGCATTGCTTACTGTGTAAATGCCATTGGCAGTGAAGGGGTTTACCTGGAGGGGGCGCTCTAAGGGTTCACTGTGTTCCCTCAGTGTGTTCTAACTGTATAGGGGCTGGGCTGGCAGGGGGAGGGGAGTGATCACGGCTCCCATATACAGGAAACCTGTGATCACAGCCCTTCCCCCTCTGTCAGAACGGAATCTGTGTTTACATACACGGACCTCTGTTCTTTCACTGCGGGGGATCCATTGCGGGTAGCCGGCGGCGATCGAGGCCGCCCTACTCACTCCCTAGCCTCCCGGAGCACAATGAGCACACCTCCGGCAGCGCACACACGCTCACAATGCTCGTCCTCGAGTCTGCCGCCAGGTGATGGCGTTTTCGCGATAACGAACCACTTTGCCGCCGTCAAGCCATGGCGGGCGGTCAGCAAGTGGTTAAAAAACAGTGTGAGGGGTCCCCCACGCCAAGATTAAAAAAACAACAGCATGGGTTCTCCCCCAGAATCCATACTAGAACCTTATCTGAGCATGCAGCCTGGCAGGCCAGAAAAGGGGAAGAGCGAGCACCCCCATCCTGGACCATACCCGGCCACATGCCACATTACCGGTATTTTAATGCATGAGCTATTTAGCGGAAAATTCTTAGTGAATTGAGCATTTGTACAATTGTTTCTGCATGCGTTACTTTTTTAGTCGATATTTAACTCTTAGTGAATTGACTCCTATGGGTGCTACGCTAGTGTTTTATATAAAAACTTCAGCTTTGAAAGATATAATTCACAAAACAAATTTTAACATTTTACCACTAGATGTCGCTATTTTCCTGTCTACATTCTACTTAAGCTGTTTCTTTATCATTTGTGGTGGTGTTCCAGAAAGTAAATGCAGTCATAATTAGGGTTAAATATTGGTACAAGCTAAGAGAACAGGATAGGAAATTAGATATTATACCTTTGGGGAAGTGACTGCTGTACTGCCAGCAGAATATGAATAGTCATCCAAAATCGGACAAGTCTTTACCATTTTCATTGTATACTCATACAGGCTGTACCAGGATGACGGATGACGGATAATATGTGGGATGTAAGGTTCTTTGCAATCGTAGAAGTCGTTCTCTACTGTAGCACTTGTGGGGCTTTATTTAGGAATAGCTTTGACCATATTGTAGTAAAGTGCAAACAATTGCATACTTTGTACTATTCATGGACAGTATTGTATAGTTTGTCACATTTGTGGAGAAATCGGTGGCAGTTACTGGATTCAGGTCCCAATGGCTAAACCAAACCCTGGTATTGTTCCATACATCTATCTGTGAAGACAACAGGAGCAACTTGTTACCCTTCTGATGCTTTCTATGGCCTCTGTGGAAGAGGGGTTTACCTCCATATACAGAAAGGCTTCTTCACGGTAAGAGCTGTGTAAATATGGAACTAGTTCTGGTGAGCTTAGTATATTGTTTTAAAAAACAGTTAAATGCAGTCTTATGCACAAAAAATAACTGGATACCTATATTTATAGGTAATAATGCCAGGGAGCTTTGATCCAGGGGGATATCTGATTGCCTCCTGGAGGATCAGGAAGGAATTTCCCTGCTGAAGCAAATTCGATCATGCTTTTTGCCTTTCTCTGGATCAATTGTTGGTATAGCCTATTGTGTATATGGAGATTTTCCATGTACTATATTTATTTATATTTAGTATTGTTTGAACTAGATTGACTTTTCGTTTTTTAAAATAACTATGTAACATGTATGATGTTCCAACCTTAGTGCAGGAACACATTAGCAGACATTGAGAATAATCAAGTGACTACATACTTAAAGAGAAACTATCACCCGTGGAGGTGACCGGGGAATGATGTCATGGCTCTCCTAGGACACCAACACAGCCAATTTCAGTGCTAGTTGGGGAGAAAACAAAGAACTGAAATAGGGCGCAGGTAAGTTGAGTATATGGGGGGCAGATGGACTCTTTGCAGAGAAGCTGCCCCCTTGCCCTGCACAGCAAAGGTAACAGTATCTTTTTAAGCTCGGTGTACATAAGGGCAGCCATATTTAGGTGCGCTACTTATTGCTGTGCATGACTATGCCATGGTTGTGCATTACAACTAATATTCACAACATAATTGTAAACATTGACTGGTTTATTGAAAACAATGTATGGTGTAGCCCTGGTTGGCAGCCACTTTAACTCAGAGCCACACCTCTTGAGCATTCTTGGCCACACCAAAGCTTATTCTCTGTCCTCAACCATTGGATTGCGCATTACAACAGTAGCGAATCAAAGAGGAGAAGAGAATTTTCCACAAACCACCCCTATCGGGCTGACCCTCCACATGCCAAAAGGTGGAGACACGAATGGACCAATCACAAAGCACTTGGAGATTTCTACATCCAATAGTTCATCCACCACAGCAGCATGTCTATCTGCTGACAGCAGATTCCTGCATTCGAAAGACTGTGTTGGAAGTGTGATGAAACCTGTATGAAACCCCTCCATCAAAAATTGCCTGAATGCCGGTGATGGATGATTTTCTAAACAATCCCCTAGCAAAGAAACGTTTATTTGGCTTAGTCATGTGCTTATAATTATTGCACAACTGTGCCTTACCCAGATAATGGATAGGCCTCCCAACTTATCCACCTGTCCTCTGGGTCCTGTGGAAGATACCCCACTGACTTGTTTGACCGCCCCAACGTGACTAGATGCCTCGAACGTGGGGCACCAAGCTGAAATATGAGCGGTGGACTGACAATTGCCGCACACCGGAGACTTCTGATTGGCAAAATGCCTGCAGAATAATTCCGTATCAATGTTACTCCAGTATGTGACTAACTGGAACTGAGCCCAAGTTGCTGCAACCTTCGCCAAAAAAGATCTATGGTAGTCATAGAAACAACACCCGCCATATTTATGCGCCAAATCCACTACTTTGTGAAGATATAGGTCCGATTCCTCTCTTCTACCGGGACTAACTGAGCAGATAATATCCCTAAAAATACGAAATGCCAGCACAAATTCTGCCACACTAAGCTTGCGGTTAAGCCTGGGGTCCTTTGTTTTTGGCACCACCGAGACTTCCCCGCATGCATAGGACTTACTCCCTGATACATCCTGCGAAGCAATAAGAAACGATGCCAAATTCACATCTTTCTCCTACAAAATATCTTTCTTGACATTGGTTGGGATAAAATGAGCCGGGGATACTGATGGTAACGCTGTCAATGGTGAAGGAGCTGCCACTGGTAACAGAACACCAACATTAGCTACAGGCGCGCTAGGAGGAGCAGGAGCTGAGAGAACTGCAACTGCTTGATCCCTAGCAGCACGTACTTCGATCACTTCCATCCTATCCTGTAATTGCGACATGGATGTAACCAACGTGTTTAACACGGTGTGAATCTGTGTCAACGATGTGTGCACAGAAACATGCTCTTCACTGGTAGAGGCGATTGGCTGCGATGGAGTTGCAAATAATAGCCTAAATAACTTGGCTTTCCTGGCTGAAGCTGGGAATGGAATGCCCCTCTGACGCAGCTCTGCTGTGAGCCTGGGTATGGCCCAGTTTCTTAACGACTGAGTGCTCCCATGTTCTGATCCTCCTCGTGGGGTTGGTGGGATGAAAGCCAAATCCTCACTATCGGATACATGCGACATGTCTAATCTACAGAAAGAAAGCATAAGGGTAAGCATCCCCCACTACATGAGCCTGTACCGAACCCTGTGCATGATTATTCTGAGGACGTGCGTGAATACTATGCCAAATTGGCAGCACGTGCAACCACCTAAAACACAACCACCCCTATTTGTAATGTGCCACGATTCTGTTTAGCCCAAACAACCTGCAGCGCTGATACAAGAAGTAAAATGAACACTCAGGGCTAATGTACCCACAGAACGTGGTGGGTAGATATAGGAGTAGGATGAATGAGCGTGCAACATATGACGTATGGTATACAGACGAGCATTTATGTTCTATAACATTTAAAAACGAAAACTCAGCCCGTATGAATCCGTAGATGTGACGGATCCTGAAATAACCACCTGACTACCACTACCCTAAATGAAAGTCACCTGACACACCTTACTGTTTGAGAAATACTCTGGAGTCCAAGAGCAAACAGATACCTGAATTCTGGTGATGCACCTAATGAAAGTATGACAGACGTGATGATGAAGTAATGAATGACACTGCAGCGAATGCAGACGAACAAAAACGCATGAAATGACACACCAGAAACTGAACCATGTCCCGTGAATCAGTAACCCTCCATGTGTGAAAATTAAAAAAAAACAAAAAAACGCACCTGCTAATGATACACAATTCAGAGGTCCACCTATGAAGATCGCAAGAACACCACTATTGCAGAAGCAACACTAAGGAATGGAAGATGAAGAACCACCTGTGACAAAAAGTACTGACAGTGACTCCCCCCATACTAACAATGAACCGAGAAGTGACATCCAACAATGCCCCCGACCATGCTGCAAGAGACACCCCCTCCCCACAGACCTAAGCAATAACCTTGACAAAGGAATGACTACAACCGCCAATACTGTGCCCCCCCCCCCCTTATCTAACCACTGAAACAGCCTATGTATGCTGAGTGACTGCAATACACCTCCCCCGCTTTTTTTTTTTTTCAGCACACTTCTGCCCCCTCCTCCACCTTAAACACATAGCACCCGGCCACCGCAGCAGCGACTACCTAACCTGACCTGCGATTCCATGCAACCGCCCCTCCCCACATGCTGCCTGGCCGTGGAACTTCCTGCTGCACCCCCCCACCCCCTCTATCCAGGCACGCCAGGGAGGAGAAGACAGAATACAGATGTCATTATCCCAGCTAGGGGGGGGGGCGGAGACGACCGCCGGACTGAATCAGCTGTTTGCTTAACACCTGACCCCCCCCCCCCGCGCGCTGAACCCTGGTGAAATGCCCGCCCATGAATCAGCAAAACACTCTGCCCCCCACGCCCCCCCGATCGTACCTGTAGATGCCGATGCAAACCCCTGCACATGTCACCACCAAGCCGCCCGTACAACCCGGAAGTCCGCGTAACCGGAAATGATGTTGCGCGGCTGCGTCAACAGTCCGAGAAGCCTAGCCGATGCTGAAAGGGAGGAGGATGGAGCGTTATATGCTTCAGTCTCTTCCCACAAATCCAGGCCTCCGGCCAGCCTTCAGACATACCAGTCCCATGAAATACAGCATATACCAGTCCCATGAAATAAAGCATATACCAGTCCCATGAAATACAGCATATACCAGTCCCATGAAATAAAGCATATACCAGTCCCATGAAATACAGCCATATACAAGTCCCATGAAATACAGCCATATACAAGTCCCATGAAATACTGCCATATACCAGTCCCATGAAATAAAGCCATATACCAGTCCCATGATATATTGCCATATACCAGTCCCATGATATACAGCCATATACCAGTGCCATGAAATACAGCATATACCAGTCCCATGATATACAGCCATATACCAGTCCCATGATATACAGCCATATACCAGTCCCATGAAATACAGCATACACCAGTCCCATGAAATACAGCCATATACCAGTCCCATGAAATAAAGCATATACCAGTTCCATGAAATACAGCCATATACCAGTCCCATGGTATACTGCCATATACCAGTCCCATGATATACAGTCATATACCAGTGCCATGAAATACAGCATATACCAGTCCCATGATATACAGCCATATACCAGTCCCATGATATACAGCCATATACCAGTCCCATGAAATACAGCCATATACCAGTCCCATGAAATACAGCATATACCACTCCCATGAAATACAGCATATACCAGTCCCATGAAATACAGCATATACCAGTCCCATGAAATACAGCATATACCAGTGCCATAAAACACAGACATACCAGTCCCATGAAATACAGCATATACCAGTTCCATGAAATACAGCATATACCAGTTCCATGAAATACAGCCATATACCAGTCCCATGATATACTGCCATATACCAGTCCCATGATATACAGCCATATACCAGTCCCATGAAATACAGCCGTATACCAGTGCCATGAAATACAGCATATACCAGTCCCATGATATACAGCCATATACCAGTCCCGTGATATACAGCCATATACCAGTCCCATGAAATACAGCATAAACCAGTCCCATGAAATACAGCCATATACCAGTCCCATGAAATACAGCCATATACCAGTGCCATGAAATACAGCATATACCAGTGCCATGAAATACAGCATATACCAGTCCCATGAAATACAGCCATATACCAGTGCCATAAAATACAGCATATACCAGTCCCATGAAATACAGCATATAACAGTCCCATGAAATACAGCATATACCAGTGCCATGAAATACAGCATCTACCAGTCCCATAAAATACAGCATATACCAGTCCCATGAAATACAGCGATATACCAGTCCCATGAAATACAGCATATACGAGTCCCATGAAATACAGCATATACCAGTGCCATGAAATACAGCATATACCAGTGTCATGAAATACAGCATATACCAGTGCCATGAAATACAGCATCTACTAGTCCCATAAAATACAGCATATACCAGTCCCATAAAATACAGAATAAACCAGTCTCATGAAATGCAGCATATACCAGTGCTATGAAATACAGCATATACCAGTCCCATAAAATACAGAATATACCAGTCTCATGAAATGCAGCATATACCAGTGCTATGAAATACAGCATATACTAGTGCCATAAAATACAGCATATACCATTGCCATGAAATACAGCATCTACCAGTCCCATAAAATACAGCATATACCAGTCCCATAAAATACAGCATATACCAGTGCCATGAAATACAGCATATGCCAGTCCCATGAAATACAGCACATACCATTGCCAATGAAATAGAGCCTTACCTGTCTCAATCAAATGCAGCCTGACACAGATGATTCATACAGGGAGATTCAAATTTTCCGGCGCCTGCTGCGCTGTGATGATGTAATCACACGGGCGATTGTCACTCAGATAGAAGACAGAGCAGCCCGAGCAGCCGCAGTACTCCATTTGGCCGCTGGGGCTGCTCTGCCATCTCAATGTGTCTGAGTGACACAGCGGTGCTCCTGGGTGTCGACGTAATTTAATCGGCCTAATTTGCAGCCAAATCAGCCGATTAATTTAAAAAAGCCAAAAATTGGCCTGATATATCGGTCTTCCTCTAATTGTGATGGTATTTGTATAGTTTGTTCCTGACACTGGGACTGATAAAGTCACAGTAGTTGAATCAATCATATCTCATATAGGTATTTGATCTCTCATATTGTTTCCAATAATCTCTACTGCCATTGTATAATCCACTATATAAATGATTACTAGTGGTTTGATCACCTGTTGTGATATCTGATAAGGTGCTTCCAGATTCCTGAGTGTCTACCGCTTTTGGGGTTCATTTAAAAAAAAACCTTATCCTGTTCACTAACGTGTACATCAATATTAGATTTAGGAATATTTTGTTCATCACATTTTTTTTGGATTCAATTTCATTAAATTGTTTTCTTTTATATGAATACAATTTTGATTGTACCGAGTTGACTTTGATGAAGAGGTGCTGCCTCGAAATGCGTTAGTCAGGATATTAGAGGTCGGTCTTCAAATGAAGCACTAATGGACGGATGAAATGTTCTTTATGGAAATTATGTGAGAAGCATGATTTTTTTACCACATTTGTGAGTACAAATATGTTTATTTTAAACAATGACATTTGTTTTGAGGATCCTACACAATGCCAGTGCTCTCTATATTTAATTTACACTTTTGATTGTAAAATAGTTTGAATGTGGATTATTGCTACCATGTCTTCATCATTATTATTATTATACAGGATTTATATAGCGCCAACACTTTGCGCAGCACTTTACAATATGAGGGCAGACAGTACAGTTACAATACAATACAGGAGAAATCGGAGGACCCTGCTCGTTAGAGCTTACAAGCTAGAATGGTTGTAGTTAATTAGACTTATGTGTGTTTTTTTTTTGTATTGTCTCATTGGCTGTTTTGGTCTTTTTTTCTATTCGGTTTCTCCTGTTGTGCAGTGAGAACCAGGGCCGATGCTACCACTAGGCGAACTAGGCAGCTGCCTAGGGCGCACTGCCAGCTAGGGCGCAGCCATACCAGTGCCACATTCCTTTCCTGTGACCTACTCATTCCCATTGGATGTCACCTCTAGAGCCACGCTCCCTCCCCTCGCAGACACCGGTGCACCTATGCACAGCAGAAGTGAGCTGAGATCCCGGCACTAGAAAAGGTCATTCACTGGATGATGGTGATTGCTGGCTCGCTGCAGCTGAAGTCAGCCGAAAGCCCTGATCGCCGCCTGTCATCACCCACCAGCATGGAGCTTGGGGTGGATATGCCAGTGTGTCCGGTCTGCAGGAGTGTACCGAAGAGAGGGAATGTCCGCTACGGGGGACCGTGGATGGGCTGCAATCTGAGATGAAGGAGTTCAGCTGGAGGACATGCTGCGCCTGGCGGGGCCCTTCTCCTGTCACCGGCCTGCAGTGTGAGAACCGGGGCTACAGGAGCAGGTGGACAAACTCTGCTGTCAGGTGGAACCGTGGAAGCACTGAGCCAGGTGGTGGGACTGACAGACCAGGTACTCCGACCATGTGCTGCTTGCTGTGTCCAGCAAGGCAGCTCAGGGCAGTTCAATGAGGGGCAACACACATCACTGGGGGATATAATCTATATAGGGCAGTGTGTGCAGGAAGGGAGCAGTTTGTGTGGGAAGGGGGGGCGTAGGGTTAAAGGAGAGCAGTGTATACAGGAAGGGTGGTGTAGGGTTAAAGGGGGGCAGTGTGTGCAGGAAGGGGGGTGTAGGGTTAAAGGGGGCAGTTTATACAGGAAGGGTGGTGTAGGGTTAAAGGGGGGGACAGTGTCTGCAGGAAGGGGGGGCAATGTGTACAGGAAGGGGGGTGTAGGGTTAAAGGGGGCAGTTTATACAGGAAGGGAAGTGTGGGGTTAAAGGGGGGCATTACATGCAAGAAGGGAGGTAACGTGTACAGTTTTTTTTGGGGGGGGGGTGCAAGTAACTGGTCTTGCCTAGGGTGCAAAATAGTCTAGCACCGGCCCCGGTGGGAACCTGTATATAATAATTTCAATGCATTTCACTTTGATGTACTAGAAAGGACAATGAGATCAAGTGGAGGGCTGGAGACAAGCAGATGCATAAAGGTGGAATGTCCTAAGCCAGGCTCTTAACTGAGAGTCAACAGGTATGTCAGGGGCAAAGTGATTTTACTTTCATTCATGAGAATTGCACATTATACTGTATTAATAATATTGGTAGTATTCAGTATTCAATCCATTTTTCTTGGAACTTTAGTAATCATCAAGCCCAACAGTGAATAAATATGAAAGACTTTATTTACAAAACAAATGCATATTAACAGTGACACCATTACAATGTAAAGTTCTATGATACAGCACAACACAAAATGACAGGTCTGCTGGAGTCCAATGGCACCACTTCCCCTCATTTACAGCAGTAATTCTGGTGAGGACAGAGGTTTTGAGTTCTGTTGTACAAGGAACTAGCTTTTCTACAAGTGCATAGATAATATAGGGTACTGTGAATATCTTACAATACATAAAAGTAATACTGTGTGGGTTACAAGCCTACAAATTAGGGCAGAACACATTATGGTATGCCATTTAGTTGGGATGTCCAACCAACAAGTAATATCTTGTCTTCCAACTGTATAGTAAGAACAATCCTATGCTACTTTTGTCAAAGCCAAACTTTCCTTTAAATCAAGGCTGTAATAAACATTAAAATTCAAACCCATTCCATCACCCTGTGCTAGGCGCTCTCTGGGATCTAAATGTACCTTTATTGTTGTTCCATGTTGCTCTGACCCAACCTTTGCTAATTTAAAAAATCCCGGTACTTCTAGATATGGGTGAGCAAGCCCCTTGCCTCATTACAATGTAGAACTGATTGACCAATCAATAGGCCCCAGCACTGTGATTTGGTATGGGCGGAAGATGGGGGTGGTAATGTTGAGTTGCAGTGTGGTTAGTTATGGAGAAGCAGCACTATGGGTACATTTAGGCACAGTAGAATGACTAGAATAGGATGGGGTGGTTTGGGGTCTCAGTTATGACAGATTGTGCTTTTATGCAGTGTTTTCCAAATTATGAATAGTGCACTATTGATGGTGCACGTGCTCATGGTAGGGAGTACACAGCAGAAGGTTTCTGAGACTATACTTCTTGGGTCAGCTTTCAGTGGTAGAATGCAATGAAATCTGGTACAAGCAGGGCAGCATTGTAGCAGGGTGGGTACATGGTGGGCTAACAATATTACATCACGTTCATTCATCCGAGGAGCATCACCACTTAACATGACCTGCACATCTGATAATATTGTACACATTATGTTTTCGCACAGATACTTTTTTTTTTTTTACATCCTTGGCTGGCCTTATATAACACATGTGCATTACCTTTACCTGGAAAGGCCATTTAGATATTTAATAATAAAATGGTGCAGCGCTAATTAATTTAATGTATCATGAGTCCATTAAACAGCAAATCCAAGGAATGGTAAGTGTTCAAGGATGAAGGCAAAACAGGAAAAAAGTCCCAATCCGTGTCAGAAAGGAAAATGGAAACACTCTGGTGCCACTCAACACCCTTGCTAATATACTCTTACCAGAGAGCATGCGACCCCCTGATAAGAGTGGTCAAACACGCTTTGTTTACAAGTTAGGTGGTCTCCCCTCCTGCTGCTGCAATCAGGTAGTCTCCCCTCCTGCCGCTGCAATCACTACAGACTCTTGTCCCAGCTGTGGAACCCGACCTCCAAGTCACTCAAATGGACGGATCATCCAGACATGTAGGAATAAAGGGCCCCAATAGTGTAATACCGTTTTCAAATATTTAATAGTAAAAAAGAATAACACTTACAAACAATTCGTCTTTGACAAAGCATAAAGGAACATCCACCAGAAAGAAAAATGGCCGCGCTGCGGCCGCGCATGCGCAGTTGCTGGACGACGGTAACAGAGGAGTGGTCAACGTGCGGGCGTTCCAATTAGATATTTAGATATTTAACTGTCAATTTTGCATGTGTATATTGTGACGGAACAATGCTTCTGGTAAGTAAACTTCTTACTGTAAATATCTTTCAAACAAATGATTATTTGCAGAATCTTTCACTGTCTTAAGTGTGTTGGTATTCTAATGATTCTGACCAAACCCAGTGAAAGCTTTGCACTACCAATGTGGCTGTTATTACAACAGTTATTAATCATGGAGGCACAGTGACTTTGTTGAACTATAGAGCTGCAATAATAAAGCCGGCCATAGACAAAGTGAATTTCTTTCCAGCAACCACGGGTTGCAATAAAGAACTGTACTTGATTCCCCCCATCAACACAGACAGTATTGACAGGGGAATCCCTCCGGCTGAGCCATTGTCTTCTCCCGGCGGAAGGCTGGGGAGGCCATCCACACTGGGAGAAGACAGTGATTATTGCTAGCGTCTATACCAACCACTAGCGATCATCGCATGTAAAATACATCAGGCTGGTTGTACCCAAGTTGATCAACTGATCACTTGAGTACATTCTGACTGCCCAGCCTGCTGAACCGGCCAAGATTTAAATTGTCTATGGTAGCTGAAAATGCACAATAATATCTCTTTAATGCTCTATATGGCCAAAAGTTTGTGGGCACCTGACCATCACACCCTTTAAGTGGCAAAAAAGTATGTCAACAAACCTCTGATCTGGTATTTCCAGTAAGGGTACTGTTAACACTACAGCATACTGTGACATTTTAGACAATTATGCACTTCCATTCTTTTGGTAACAATTTGGGAAAAGCCTCTTTCTGTCCCTGCATAACTGTGAACCTGTGCTCTATGCCAGGTCTATAAAGAGGTTGGCATGAAGGGATTCAAGTAGACTGCAAGGATTAACCTCAATTTTACCTAACATTTGGTGGTTGCCAACATGTCTTTTTGTCCAACCAGGGTTGGGCCGAGAGGCAGACAAAAGAGGTGGCCGCTTTGGGTGTTTCAGCAGGAGGGAGAGCAAAAAGGGCAGCACCTATTACCTGTGCTGCTGAAGTAGTTCACAGTTCATAGCGGCGGTGAACATTGGCATTTTCGCCTTATGCGCTAAAGATCCTTGTCCAGAAATCCTATGGAAAGCCTTCCTAGAAGAGTGGAGGCTCTTGTAGCCACAAAAGGAGAGCTAACTCCATATTAATGCCCCCAGTTTTGAAAATAGGTTGTTCAACAAGCTGATACAGGTGTGATGGTCAGATGTTTACACTGTTTTGTACACATAGTATACATTGAATTTGATACCTTTGTTTGACACACTTAGACCAACAGCAGTGATATGACAGGAAGCCTGGGGCCACAGTAGCTGTTTGGCAGCTTCTAGAAGGATTGTTGTGCATTTTTGTGAACCGCCCAACTTCAATCAGTCTGGTTCTCCTAAAACAGAAAAACTGATTGTAGCCGATACATACTCTTGATGTATTCTTTGACAGTGTACCTAGTGTGTTGAAACCTTTTTTTTTCTCCACTGCCCATAGATTAATTAGTGATTATGCTTACACATGTAGTTGGAATATTTTATGTGCCAAGGCTACTGGCAATGGATAAGACAAAGCTACTGGCAGGCACACACTTCCTTTAAGGGCACTAAAATACATGCTCCATGACTGCTGAATATTATAAATCTCTATAACATGTTTTGTTAGACTTTGGTATCTTCATGAAACAAAGTTAGATTGTATGTAGTAAATTGCACTGTCCAAATTATAAAGTGATACTGTATCTGACTGGCATCATACTGAGGACCTGGACACCTCGACTTTAAAAAAACAACCTAAACTAACTTGTTTTTACCAGCTTTCTAGATATTCTCAGAATCTGGGTGGTCAGCAAACTTCTGTAATTAAAACTTTTATTTTAAATCATATAATTTTGCCAAAATCCATATTGCTGCTTGTACCCTTAACTTCTGAAATGTTCCTAAATCTGATCTGAAAAATAGTGTCATTGTGTTCCTGGTTCCAACATCGCTCTGTCTCTATGTGACAAGCAGGTTGCACAAATGACAAGGGACTGCAGTTCTTCCATAAAACCAAGTAAGATACCAAATTAATATTTCTGAAATGTATAAAATGAAATGTAAAATGTGTAAATGTATTTTGAGTAGACTTGTTGCCTTAGGAGGTCACTGGGGTTGATTTACTAAAGATAAATATAATGTGCACTGCAAGTGCACTTGCTCCAGAGCTTAGTAAATGAGGTAAAGCTCCGCTTTGCAAAGAATACTCAATCACATGCAAGGAAAATAAAAAACAGCATTATTGCTTGAATGTGACTGGATGATATAAATCGGCAGAGCTTCTCCCCAGATCTAGAGCAGCTGCATTTGCAGTGCACAGTATATTTGCCTTTAGTCCACCTCCCTGACTTGTCACTTGGTGCCAAACCATATTTAATTCAGCATACTAAGAACCAACATGATTGACCTTTAATAAACATACGTGAAAAAAATATATAGGGAAATATTGACTATGAATTTTATGTTGATATTAATTCATTTGTTGCCTGACTCAGTGATCTGGAAATGATCATATCCTTTTTTTTTAAATCAAGAATGTACAAGTACCACTGCACAATTGTGGCGCAGTAAAAATGAACTACGCATTTTTGTTTTTACTCTAAAGAGCATATAAGCTGAATCTTTGCTAGAAAATGATTCATATATATCAAGCAAAAAGTTGCATTTTTAGTTTTGTTTCTTATGAAAAATGTGACATCGTGTCACTTTGCCTGCCATTGCAGAAGGGAATGTTGAACTGAAGATATTCTGATATCATAGCCAGGCACAGGTTCACATAAGCAAAGCCTTTTTCTAGTTCAGGTAGTGGCTCCATCTCATACTACAGTGTCACTGCCGGCTCTGATTCTCCTATCCAATGTAAGAAGCTGTAGTGCTGTATCTACATACAACCACAGAAAAGCTCTGTTATGTATATATTATCAGATGCTCCACATGCAAATATCTGGGGAACACGCGGTCATGATTATCGTCAAAATGCATACTATAATGACCTTTAGTCAGTGGTTTTACCCACCATGTCCATTCATAAACAGGTATCACTTACTAGAACGGAACCCAACTAATTATCATTAAATAATATAATTAGTACTAAAGGTAAATTAAAACCATCCGGAGAAATGAATAGGTCAATAGGTGGTCACGAGTGGGACTGCATGAGCTGCACAACTGTTGATCAAATCAGCAATATATGTGCAAATGACCGCACTGAAAGAGCAGATACATGAACAATAAATGTACATCAGTTGGATTACAGTCCCACGCATTATCTATTTGTTGACAGACATGCTGGGCAGAACCACTGAATGAAAGTCTTTTTGGTTAACAGATTTAGCTACATACAGTGTCAAACATTTTCAGTGCAACTATGAACACTTTTACATTTATAGATATACTATATTTCTGCAGCTGAAGCTCTTCTACATAAGGTCACTTTTTATTCCAATATTCTAAAGCTATTTAGCATGTAAAAACATAATCTTGCAGGGTACTCATTACCTGGAACTAGTCATGGAACCATTAGACATGCACTTTACAAATGTCTCCAGGCATCCCAAGTAATACGGTTAATCAGCCAGTTGATGTCCCCAGCAAATTCTAATTAGACACTGATACGGTCTCCTATATATATGTCCAAAATACAAGATGCATTTCAATCTTGGCTGCATTGTGCAAATAAATAACAAAGCACAAATATGCCTTTAGATACACAATGGATAATCTCCCACTTCCTGACACCTAGGACAAGTAGTGATTATACAGAATAGGTTTATACTGAAAACGGACATGTCCTTAAACATTTCATTGTTACCATACAGAAAACCAAAAGCAGTGATTCTAGATCGGCATCTAAAACTTATATTTATAGCTGCAACACATACTCTAAATTGCATTCTTTTTAAAAGAAAGTTACTCTTTTACAGTACAAACAGGCTTTCCCTGTCCCACAGTTACAAAAATATTACCAAGTGCAATAAAAGTATTATCTGTAAATAAGTGGGTGTCATAAAATATTGTCAAGCGACAGCCTTTGTGTTCAGTCCTGGATCATGGACCTAAAATGAGCTTAGTATAGATAGATCAGTAAAAATACCATGTCTCTGTGCCATGTCCAAGTGATTTGGAAAAGCAGGGTCTTTTATGAGCAATGTTTTTTTTTTTTTTAATTTCCAAAGAAGGTTCACAAAGCCTTCAAATACAAAACAAGTCTTAAAGTCCTGAAAAAGCCAGTGATGAATGTGCATTGCCATTGCACAGACTCCAACCTATATATGGACAGCTCTATGCTCAAGTATTTCCACAGGTAACAAGGCCACAGAAACTGAAGAATCAAGTCCAAGTTTTAAAAATCAGACAGCTCAGATTATTTTTCAAAGGTACCCGTTTCATTCATGGCAGAGCAGAAAACTGGTGCGTGTGGCACTCCAAACTTGGAGATTAGTCCCACTTTTCTCTATTAGCACACAACCTCTGGATGAATTTCCTTCAGAGCTGTAAACTGGTTCCTCACACTTTTCAGGTCAGTCTCTATGGTTTCCCTGCATGGACAGTGCACAGCGTATGAGGCCAACAACATAATTTTCTCTGTTGTCTCAGGAGTCTCCACTTGGCTTTCATTTGGCTCAAAAGTCTTGTCTTTCTGCGACTCTGGTTCTTGACATGAGATCAGCCACGCATGTTTAAGGCACTGGTCAGCCCGAGCTCTCTTTCTGTAGTGAGAGGGGATCATAGAAGGTATTCAGAAATTCTGCATCAACTCTGAACATAGCATTTCAACAGGTATTTCAATAAAATTACAGTTTGTTCATCTATTACACATGTGGTTGCATTTCTTCCTGATACCTGAACTTGAAGATGTTTAGGGGCTGTACTTCTTATGCCAGGAATTTTAGTTCTTATAGGTAAATCTCTAAGGTGGACACCAACATGTTACACCCACTGATTGCCTATATCTCACAGGTACAACAGCAGCAAGATATTTCCTCTGAAATCAAACCACCCTCCACCCCTAAAGTCCAATGAGACAGAAGGGCCTTCCCATCCGTGTTCTTGCTAAGGCCGGCCTCCGAGATTCAAACAATTAATTGGCAGGCTGAATGTACCATGTTGATCGATCAATCAACTTGGGTCAAACCAGTCTGCCGGATTTGCTTGCGGTAATCGCAAGCAGCTGTTATAGCCGCTAGCGATGAACACTTCTCCCAGCGGCTTCTCCTGCCCCCCCTGGCAAAGAGACAGAACTGCGATCTGCCTATTTAACCACTTGTTTACTGGGCACTTAAACCCCCCTCCTGCCCGGACCAATTTTCAGTTTTCATCACTCTTTGAATGACAATTGCGCGGACGTGCGATGTTTTACTCAAACAAAATTGACGTCCTTTTTTTTCTTACAAATAGAGCTTTCTTTTGGTGGTATTTGATCACCTCTGCGTTTTTTTTTTTTAGAATAGAGCGACAATTTTGAAAAAAGAACAATTTTTATACTTTTTGCTATAATAAATATCCAAAAAAAAAAAAAAAAAACCACATTTATTCCTCAGTTTAGACCAACATATATTCTTCTACATATTTTTGGTAAAAAAAAAAATCGCAATAAGTGTATTCTGGGTTGCGCAAAAGTTATAGCGCCTGCAAACTATGGAAATTGGTTTATGGCGTTTTTATTATTTATTTTTTTTCCTGGTAATGCCGGCGATCTGCAATTTTTATCAGGACTGCAATATTGTGGCGGACATGTCGGACATTTTTGAAACTTTTTTGGGACCAATGACATTTATACAGCGATCAGATCTAAAAATAGACACTGATTACTATATAAATGTCATTGTCAGGGAAGGGGTTAAATATGTTCCCTGTATGTGTTCTAACTGTATGGGGGCTGGGCTGGCAGGGACATAATAGATCTCACTGATCTCGATCACAGGCATCAGTAGATCTGTTATGCCCCTCCTCACAGAGCGGAGAACCGCCGTATTTACATCGGTGGTTCCCCGTTCTGGCTCTCTGTGCAGGGATCGCAGGTCTCCGGCAGACATAGAGTCCGCCCGACCCGCGGGCACGTCACGCAGCATGAGGAGGCGTGGTGCGCGCAAAGAGGAGGACGTCAATTGACAGCCTCCCAGCAATTCGGATCTGATGTGGTTAAACACGACAGGAGGGAGGGGATGGCATTTGTGTCTCTGCAAAGCAGGTAATAAATTCCATCTCTTCCCCTAGTAAAAGCAGCTCACACAATATAGTAAAACACTGGCTAGGCACACAGTTAACCCTTAATTGGTCCCTGATGTTAACGCCTTCCCAGCCAGCGTCATTAGTACAGTGACAGTGCATGTTTATTCGCACAGATCACTGTATTATTCTCATTGGTCCCCAAAAAGTTTCAAAAGTGTCAGTAATTGTCAGAATGTCCACCAAAATATCACAGTCCTGCTGCTATAAGTCGCTGATCACCGCCATTACTAGTAAAAAATAAATAAAAATATCCCATACATTTACTGGGATTTTTTTACCAAAAATCTGTAGCAGAATATATATATTGGCCTAAATCTATGAAGAAATTTGATTTTTTAAAATTTTTTATTGGATATGTTTTATATTAGATCTTTTTCCCCCCCAAAATTGTTGGTCTTTTTTTGTTTATAGCGCAAAAAATAAAAAACGCAGTGGTGATCAAATACCACCAAAAGAAAGCTCTATTTATGGGGGAAAAAAGGACATACATTTTGTTTGGGTACAGCATTGCATGACCGCGCAATTGTCAGTGACGCAATGCTGTATCGCAAAAAATGGCCTGGTCATGAAGGGGGCTAAATCTTCCAGAAGTCATGGGGTTAAAAGGGCCAATCCACCCAAAATTGATATATTAGTTTTAGGTATATGCTAGAGAGCTATTCCACCTGAAAACCTTTCAGGGCTCTGGGGAACTGCATTCAGGTTCTGTATACCTGCTGTGGCCATTATGGGCAGGTTCCACTCTCCATTCTAAATTATCATTTATCTTAAATTATGCAGAATGCACCAGGGGGTGCAGGAATATGCAAGAGCACCCAAATGTTCAGGTAAAAAGGAATGGAGTTGGAAATAATGGAATAGAGAGCTCCTTTATGGAGTATTCAGCACATATAAGAGGACTGAGGCTAACTCACTTAACTAAAATATCACTTTAAATGAACCCCTAAAGCGTTTGTAAAGAAAAAAAATGTTTTTTTTAAATAACAAACATGTCATACTTACCTACTCTGTGTAATGGTTATGCACAGAACAGATTGGATCCTCCTCTCCTCGGATCCCTTGCCAGCGCTCCTGGCCCCTCCCACCTGCCGAGTGCCCCTTCACTCCTAAGCCAGCTCCCTGTGTCCATAAGACACAGAGAGCACGGCTCAGCCCTGCCTCCCCACTCCCATCTCACTGGCTGCATCTCAGCCAATAAGGAGGGAGAGACCCAGGAGAGCCTCGGCTTTCGTGCACATCGCTGGATGGAGATCGGGCTCAGGTAAGTATTGGGGGGGAGGGGGCTGTACACAAAAAGTTTTTTTGCCTTCATGCATAGAATTTATGAAGGTAAAAAAAACCTTCTGCCTTTACAAACACTTTAATGCAGTCCATCATACTGGTGTCACAAAGCAATGTGTTTTCTAAAGAGGCAGTACAGCAAAATCTGCGTGCTTGCAGATTCTTTCTTTAACTGAAGGTTTGCCTGCAGTGCTATATAGAGCGAGACAGAAAAATGATTGAGAGGGGAAGGGTCAGTCTTTTTCAAAATAGCAGTTAAGCATAGCCTGGTAAATGTGTAAATATGCATATAGATCAGCTACTCAGGAATAGTGATTATGACATATGTATATGCAATTTTTCTTATTTACCTGACTAAAATAATGGAACATTTTTAAAAATCATAGTATTTAGTCTCACAGCTGCTCACCTTGGGTTCTTGATTAGAAGAGACTTAATAAAGTCAATCGCTTGTTCAGAGATTCCCTCAAAATCCTCCTGGGGGTACTCAATGGCCACTTTTGAGATATTCAGGAATGTCTCCTGCTTGTTGTCTCCCAAGAATGGTGATATTCCAGTAAGCATGACATATGTCAGAACTCCTATACTCCTGCATATTAAAGGATAAAAATTGAACATCATCAGAATGCATCATTGACACATTAGGTAATTGAAGGGTATTTCTACTTTTGCATTCAAATTTGAGAAAACCCCACTATATGGTTGTTGTTTTTCCACATACCTAAAAATAATGAAAACAATATTTCAAATCTTTCTAGTTGTTTCTTTAGAACAGGCCTTTGGGCAGACTGCAAGCAAAACAACTTGAAAGTGAAAGTGTAGAGACAGACTGAGTTTCCTCTCATTAACAATGCAGAATTCAAGTGATGAGATCTTTAACCCTCTGGTAGGACAGCTATTCAAATCTAGTTTACAACTGATAATGAGATCTGCCAGCACAGTACAGACGGGGTTAAAGCCTGCTGTCAGCTGACGTCCAGGCTCTGATGGGATCCCAACCTTAATGTCAGGATCCACCCAGATTCCTTACCGGCAGCTGGCTCAGCCTCTCAGAGTGCCACAGAGAGCCTGACCCAGCGGCTCCTGTCCCCTCCACAGCCCAGTGCTCCAGTGAGCGCTAGAGGGGCAGAGCAGAGAGCGGTGACTGACAGCCACTGGCTCTCTGCTCACACTTTGATCGCTCAGTTTTTGGTCTTAGAGGCAACAGGGGACAGACGCAGTATCGAAACAATGCTGCATCTACCTGAACGAGTGTGTTTATTTTTTTGAAAAGCCTTACTTCTCTTGTAAAATGCATTGCACTTGTTTCTGTGCACGTCATTTTTCTATGATATTGGTTGTGACAAAGGGATACTTACCACATATCAGTTGCTGTGCTGATCGGTTCATAGCTGAGCACTTCTGGAGCTAAAACAAATAAGAAAGCATATAAGTCAGCTTACAGCTGGGGGCATTCTCTCAGGTATAATGGTTTCATCACAGAATCTGACAACTCCATACAATACTGAAATCTCCACCATACCACCACCCTCTGACCCCATTCACACCATTGACAGATCAAAGTCGCAAGACAATTCGCACCCAATTTTTGGCTATGGAACCATTCAAATTGGTGTGACTCTGACTTGCACTGACTTTGAAAAGGTACCTACACTATTTAGGTGATTTGATGTGCGACTTGCATTAACATCTGTGCATGAAGCCGCACAAATGTCGGCAAGCTGCACATGAAATCGCACTGACCGGCGGCTTTGAAATTGCGCTGAAGTAGCGAGATTTCAAAGCCACATTCGGTGTGAACCAGGGCTCTAGTACGGAATAATGAACAGATAAAGAGTCAAGTATTGTAGAAAATCTATTCTTCTGCTAGTTGCTGAAGGAGCAATCTGATCCTTATTATGTTCAGAAAGAGTTAGGGCCGGTTCACACCTAGGCGATCCGACTTTGGGGTGACTTTGCTAGGCGATTTGAACGCGACTTCAGAGCGACTTTGGGCGATTTACAACAAGACCTGAAGCGACCTCCATGACAGGCGACTTTGCCTGTGGCCAATCAGAGAAGAGAGGGGGTTTGCCTTAAAAAAAAATATTTTCTTTTTCCTGTAAAGTCGCTTCTTTATAGACGGTGAGCCAACTCGGAAGCGACTTCCATTGACTTCTATGGGCTCAAATTGCATAGAAGTTGCCTTGAAATAGTACAGGAACCTTTTCAGAAGTCACCCTGAAGTCGGAGCGACTTGAGTAGCGCATATTAAGATGGCTCCCATTCACTTCAATGGGATTTCTAAGGTCAAGCGATTTGAGGCGACACAAGTCAGATCACAAATTGCCTAGGTGTGAACCGGCCCTTAGTCTATTCCTAGAATCTTTAAATGACAATTCTTTACTGGCCATGTGAACTAGTAAGAGATGAAAGACAATTTTACCCTTACCTACATACTCCGGCGTGCCCAAAATCTCTCGAACCTCCTTAATGGTGTCCACGTGCCTGGAGAGGCCAAAGTCTACAATACGGATGTCGCCCAGCGGATTGCTGCTGGTAAGTAAGATATTCTGTGGCTGCAACAGACAGAACCCAAGAAAAGAGAGCATTAGGTAAACTTATAAAACGTAAAAGTAAAGGGCAGAAGACTCAGTGATCAGTGCTCGTTAACAGATTGCAGATGATACTCATATGTTCTGCTTTTGGATGCTACAAATTATTAGGTTAAATAAAAGTGAAGTTAGGAACATGATTTAAAGTGGTTGTAAACCCTTCCATATGCCCAGTGTAGTGACTGGCCTGTTATACACAGAGATGGAAAAACCCTCCTACATAAGTTGTACCTGTTTATCTGCAGTCTTCTCTTCAAAGTGCAGAATTTACAAAGCTTGCCTGAGACTTCAGAAAAAAGGGGGCAGGCAGCTGAAGTTACTCTCTGCAGAGATCAGCGAAGAGAGCTCTGAGAGCTGATTGGAGGGAAGGGATATGCCCCCCCCCCTTTCACACAGTAACAGAGCTGAGGCTGTCAATGAGTTGGAGGTCCCTCCGCTGTCACCTTTTTCTCTTGGTGTCAGGAAAACTTGTTCGAAGTGACTTATGCTGATGGAAGAGGAATGAAGCAGCAGACAAAAATAACACTTAGTGCTCTGAGACAAGAACACACTATAGCAGGATATGCTTTATTAAATATTTCATGTCCAAGGTTTACAACCACTTTAACTGTACCAGGTCCCTAATGGTGTTAAATTTTAGATGTGTTTTACGTTGTTCAGTGCAACTGAATTCTATTTTTACTGCCGTTATTGCCGCAGCTTTTAATCTTTTCTCTGCTAAGGCAACGTTTTCATTTTTCACACATTGGAGGGAAATTGACTGTATTCTCGTGTGTACCTGCATTGTGAATGGCCAGCACATTAAAAACTTTTACCACTCATGAATTTAGAGTTAAACAGAAATGATGCGTACATATTTTACCCCTAACACACGTACAGAATTTGAATGTTTTTAGTGGATGAGTTTATCAGTTGCGTGGGTTTTATTTATTCAGTTAGGCTAGGTTTACACTTTGGGGGTGGGGGTGGGCATTAAAAAAACACAGTTGAGCAGCATTTTTCAAGCCCCCTCAACTACTTCACTTTTAGATACAAAGGCAGCAGTGGGTGTAGATGGCCATGATGCTTTGCTTTGAGGCAGGCCAAAAATGTCATCTCAAACGTAACAAATCACGTCAACTGGCCATAATCATCCTGCAAACGGGTGAAAGGTGCGGGATTTTAGTGGTGAGGAGGCAACATAACACCATCTCTGCCTGTCAAATGCCTTCTGAAAACTGATCCACTGATGATAGCTTTTCTGAAGGTACTTCAAGTGTAACTTTTTTTACTGTGACAAAGGGTCTGACATGTCTCCACATGACAGTATACTAAAGTAGACAGGCATCCCTACTCTGAGTCCAGTAGAAGAAGATTGGAGGCAGGGGACATTGAATCTTTGTAGTAGTGTAGGAGCAGCACAGTTTGATGCCTGTGGCTGGGAAACAAGGAAAATGGCGGTGTATAAATAATAGCTGCTCTGAGCACAAGATTTACCTTTAAGTCTAAGTGGACAACGTTATTTCGGTGAAGGTAAAACACGCCTTGCAGGATCTGGCGGATGAGCCGAACGACATCCTTTTCTGTGAAAGCTTCATCTTGATCTGCTACACACTGATTGAAGATTTCACCACCGGCCGCACTGCAAAAACAAAAATCAAAGTATGATCTTTTATTCTATAAGGTAATTATTGTATGTGCAGCTGTTTAAAAACCAAAATATTTTATTAGACTTGAATGGGGAAGGGGTAGAACCTCTGGCAGGCTTTTATTGTCTTCTGCGCCATATAGGGCAACCATGATAGATTTTCTGTCCATCCACCGTTGTGTTACAGGAAAGTCATTGAACAGCCAGTTCACACGGTCCACATACTAAACTGCAGCAATTTAGTGTGCGGCAGTTAGCCATTCCAGCTACAGTGAGCTGGCGCCAAGGGGTGGTGTGATGTGCATTTTTTTATTTTTGAGAGAGAACTTTATGTGAAGTTCACAAAGAGACATTTCATTCATGTCAAGGTGCAGCATCGTGTGTTTCGCTGCTCTACAATGACATGTGGTGCCTTCCCGTGCACATAGCTAAAATGTAACATGTTTGCATTTTATCACAGCTCACTGCATTGCACCTTGGGGTTGCGGTGCAATGTGAACAGGACACATAGAAAACAATAGTTTTCTGTGTGTCTTAGCGGTGCCTGGAGTTCTTCCAGTGCAGAAAAACATATGCCACTGCACTACGTGCAAATGGGCACTAAAAGTGGAATAAAACAGTTAAAATGTAAGTAAACTTAAACAAAAATTATATATTGCAACTCACCAGATAAGGTGGCTGATTATTTTATTTATTTATTTTCATTTTTTCCCCCTTTATTTTCTCCTGCAAATAACACACATCCAGTCCCTTTATGTCTACACTAATTTCACCACTGTATCTAAACATGCTGACGAATATGTACCCTTGCATGGAATAAAACATGTCTGCCTCTGTTCATCTCCATTACCTGGGAGATTTATGGAATTATTAGTTTACAGGAAGTGACATAAACAATGCATTTGTACATGTTAAACATGTTCTTAACCTGAAAAGTGAAAATGAGTGCAGCCATCATATCTAAGGAATGGTAAGCTCCAACATATTCCATTTTTGTTTCTGATTTTAGATATGCTCTTTGAGTGAAGATTTTTGAGGGTGCAGGCTAAGTGTAAAACTATACTTACCTTTTAATCCCCAAAATGAAAAGAGCTATGAAATGTTTCCTGTGATCCACCCCACTCTTTGCAGGGCACCTGTTACCTGTCTGGTTTTTGCGGATTGCCCAGCTGTCACAGGCATCACCCAAACAGTCTCTCTGTGAAGAGCAATCAGGTGGTGGAACGCTTTTTAGAGTAGTGCAGGCATGGCTGAAAGGAGGCAATGCCTGTTTTTTATTTATTTTTTGACAGTCAAAATGGCCATTTGAATGGGAATACCGGGCTGTAATCCATGTGGTTGCCACGCAACTCAACTTAAATTTGTTGCATTTGGTGGCGGTACTGCCTGCTGAATGTGACAGGGAGGATCATTTTTACCTTGGCACAAAGCAAAGGAGAAGGCATGTGAACACCCCCATACGGCTGCGGTTGTCAACCCATGACAACCACTTTCACCTACAGGTAAGGCTTATCTGTAGGTGCCCTGCATATATCCCAAACCTGCACGGTTCAGGAGATATGCAGTGTAAGAGATGTGCCGACGTCATATCGGCACATGCGCAGTGAAGAAATGGCCTCCATGCCGTTTCTTCACTGTGATCGTGCCGTGACTGGTGGCTCCTGCATGCATGCACAGGAGTGACCTCACGTGACTCCGGCCAGTCACAGAGCCGGAGATCGCAGCCCCGGAAGGAAGAGGGGCTGAAGATGGATGCGGCCAGCACAGGGGACATCGCAGGCTTCGTTTGCAGGTAAGTGGCACATAATGGGGTACTATGCGATGCATAGTAGCCCACGATGCATCTACTTTGCAGGGGAATACAGAGGAAGTAAACCCAATCTGGCCTCTTTAGGAGGGTGGCAAAAACGAGGTTCAGCTGCCAAACCCCCCCACCCCCCCCCCCCCCAACCCAACCCGAGCCTTATAAGAAGATCAGCAAAGGAGTTCTAAACTAAGGTTTCAGGACTAAAAAGTTTCAATAAGGAAATATTACAAAGCTTGACCCAGCAGCAAACCTTAAGACTGTTATACATAAGAGAAGGAAGCATGAAAGGGCAGACAAATCCTGATGTTACATTCATGGTAATTTTTAGTAGAGTGCTTTGTGTTGTTCTTATTTCTAATATACACCCTGACAATCTCCTTCCTGAGAGCATGTAGCTTCTGGCTATTAATACAGTTTACTCACTCACATTAAATGACAGTGTAAGCAAGTTCTCCCTATTCAGGGTGAGTACAGAATGAATTGTTTCCATGTCACTCCCAACCATCCCAAATCTACAAGTACAATCTTGTTGCTCCATTTTGCAATTGGCTATGTTATTAAAAGGTGAGCGCTCCTGTGTTCTGTGACAAGTCTAACAAATGTAATAATCCTTGCCATCCATGGTGGATTATACAAAGGGTATTTGAGGTGATATAGCAAGACCCAACGATTTTAGATTCTTACCATGAAAGGTTTCTAGCGTACCTTTCAGTATACAAGACCACAGCATTATCATACTTGTATACTAATGCTTTATCGTTTGTTTGCTTGTTTGTACGTCTGATCAGTTTTTTATTAATAAATCAAATATATTAAAGTGCACCTGTCATGAGAGATGTGTGCCTCCTTCAGATAATGCTAATTGGCTGACTGTCTCTGACTCACAGATGTAGAAGAATCCTGTAAAAAGGTTTTAGAATAGTGTCAGAATTTCTTATCGCTAAACTTTTTCTGGGTTGGGATCTGAAAAATTGTTAAAGCTACATCATCAGAATGACAAGTGACCATTGATACAAGGTGTCCATTAACAAATGCAGCCCCCTTCACTAAAAGCAGCCCACCTGGTCTTATAATTGCTTTAATCTTCACTTCAGTGGTCTTTCCTGTTTGGCCCTGTCAAAAAGCACATAGTTCTGCTTCACAAATGTCTTTGACTTCTTCAGGCTGAGCATGTGTGCCCCATCCATTCCTATGTATAGAGTTTGCAAGACCACTAGAAGCCATCCCAAGCATGGCTCCCTATAGGAATAAATGGGATCACAGTGCACATGCGAAGACTGAGGAGGACCTGGCAAGGACATACTGTGCTGCAAGGCTGTGCTTCCAACTGGACCACACAAAGAAGAATGTTGGATTGAGGATGAAGGTGAGTATATGAGCACATGGACTACATTTAGGGAGCTGCATTAACTAAAGCCTGACAATGCTGCCCCTCCTCTGTTGTGAATGACCATAGCCCCAACTTCAGCAGAGCTCAAGGCTCCCTGGGATTTGTAGTGCAGAGTGTGACAACGGAGATCTGCTGCTGCCCACCCACAGTCCCAGCAAAGAAGAGCAGGAAAAGGTCGCAGTCATAAGACTGCTTCAAAATAAATCTATTAAAAAGATATAATGTGCATTTGAGCATGTTAATATGTACAGAATTGACTTTCAATCTAATTAAATATTTAATTTAAGTCAGCTAAATGCATTCCAGGTGCACAACAAAATGTGTTTAGTCTCAACAATTATTTTCTTTCTGAAGCTGCCACAGCCTAAGAAGTATGGCCTATAGCATGCTAAAGAGTGGGACCATTGCTCTCTGTGGGGAAGCAGTGGTCTCTCTACAGAAGTCCAACACACCCCCTACTGAATTAGACCTATAGCTCTGCAATCAACAAAGTCCATGCTCCCTACTGATTGAGAAGCTTTGGATCTGACTTAACAGGGGGTGTGTCAGACCTCTGCAAAGAGATCACTGCTTCCAAACAGACAGCAACAGTCTCACTCTACAGCATGGTGGCAAAAGATAGGCCGTTCTGTTTGGGATGTGGCTCTTTTATAAAGAAAAAACACTATAAGACATCTTTTGTTTTATTACATCTGGCATGTATAAAGCGGATTTAAAAAGTTCACTTGGGCTTTAAGCAGAGTCAGCACTGCAGTACCATATATTAATTAGGTAGGTTTGACATTTGCTTTAAATTCCTGCTGTCCAAAGATTGTTTTACAAAATGGTAGGGAGACTGTTACATGTTCATCAATGCATGCAGATGGTCAGGTAGGCAGAGATAGTTGACAGATCTCTAAGATGTTTGTGTAGCTGATTCGTGGTGTGTAAGGTGTGTTGTGCAGTATATATGGAACGTAATCAGGGTATCCCTGAGGCTTTGCAGCCCCGATAATCTCTTTGCTGTATATAAGGTTAAAGATCAACCAGATATTTCTATGTTTGTGGTCACAAAGGTCTCCTCCTGCTGTGCCATTACAGCTACAAACTGACAGCATTATAGCCAGAGGAAAGTAGTTAACATGCTTGTGTCACTATGGTAAATTTCCTTTACAGCTTGATGAAAGGTGCTACCAGTTTTACTCTAAAAAACCCTTCAAAGCTTCTGTACTTTCACACAGAGCCCTTTGTAGTTTAGAAGGATCTCAACCTGGTATGATAATATCACAAAGGAGAAATGACTGAAGAGTAAAGAGGATTCAGACCAAACACTTTTCTATTTCTGGAATGTAACGTTCCAAGTGAGTAAGGGTCCTTTCACACGGGGAGGATTCTGCCCGAGATCCACTTGTTCAGCAGGAAATCTGTCCACTGATGACCGCTGAGCAGGCAGATGACAGATCCATGTCTGCTGTGCTTATGCAGAGCGGACACAGACACAGCCCGCTCTCCTCTATGGGCTGTCGGAAGTAAACGGACCGCCTGTCCGTTTGCACCAAACTGCCATCCCATCCCATCTGCTGGCCTGAAGGAGAACGAATCCCCATCTGCTTGTTTTTAGCAGATCAGATCGGATGTAGGAGGTTCCGAACAAGTCCGCCTGAAAAACAGACAAGTGGATCCGATCAGAACATTTGTGTGAAAGGGGCTGTAACATACTTGGTTGATCCTGCCTGTTCCTGTACCCCCCTGTGTGTGCTGACCATGGTAATCATGGCTGCTGATCCATGATACCGTAGTCCGTTTACATGCCTCCATCATCCGCTGTGTGTTCTGAGTCTCTCACCTCTCCCCCTCCCTCCCTGTCTGTCATTTCCTAGTCAGTGTGAGAGTCTCCCCGCTCCCGCCGCTATTCCACTGCAATATCTAGCACAAAGACTTGTGTCCCCTCTGGTTTATAAAGACATAAACTACAGTCTATGTGTTTTTTTAAAATGATAATGCTAAATACCTTTTCTCACGGTTGCATGGTCACATGACCTTCCTCTGCTGGCTGTCTGACGTCAGAGGGGAATCTCAGCCCTTCCCGCTGCACTCCTTAGATCAGGGAAGGAGAGCAGAGGGGGATAATGTGACTGCACAGTGGCGGTGTGAGAAAAGGTATTTAGCATTGTCATTTTTAGAAAACTCACACACTGTAGTTTATGGCTTTATAAACCAGAGGGGATACCAGCAAGGTCATAATGTGACTTTACAATACTTTAAGGCTCCTAGTCGATGGTACAGACCAGAGTGGCACGCTTCCATCCTGCTCATTTCAATTTATGTGGAGCTATAATGTAGCTGGTGATGTGTTTCATATCTGGTGTACCTGCCCCGTGCTAGGTAGATTTTGGACCAAGGTGTTTAAACTTCCACATGCTCAATATTCAATTGTTCCCTTCCTAAAAACCCTTGGCTTGTACTTCTCCACATTAAACCTCACTCACTAAATCTCAGTTTAAGACCACAACATATATTTTTATCTCAATATTTTCACCATAAAGAAAAGGTAAATAGTGGCACTATATCTAAACTAAGCGGAAAAAAATAAAAAACACAGAAAACCCCCATGGCAAGCTCCATTTTAAGGACATATATGCAAATATTTAACCCCTTCAGCCTAAACAAGGACTCTTATTCACTGCTAGAGCCGGAGCATCAGCTTTGAGCATATCCTGCGTGTACTGGATACTTAATATGGGTGACTTATTCATTCTACAATATGTCAATGATAACCTATTATGGTATGAATAGCTATGGTGAACCTATGAAAGCGAACACATTCACCTATAAATGATGCAATTATGTTATACAAATTTAAGCAATAATATGAATACTGAAAGGGACTATCAGGAATCACAAAGCTTTCTCCTAAGGTCCCTGCATATTGAATGTAAAAATGTACCCCTTCCAAGTCTAAAATAAACTGAGATATTAAAAAACTAAAATATTAAAAAAGGTTGAAGAGAAGTAATTTAATATTAACTAATACATTTTTTTAAATCCAATTCAATATTAAAGAGGAAGTAAACCCAGACGGGGTTTACTTCCTCTACTTTCCCCTGCAAAATAGATGCATAATGGGCTACTATGCATAGCTTAGTAGCCCATTATGTGCCACTTACCTGCAAACGAAGCCTGCGACATCCAGCGAGGTCCCCTGTGCTGGCGGCGTCCATCTTCAGCCCCTCTTCCTTCCGGGGCCGTGACTCCGGCTCTGTGACTGGCCGGAGCCGCGTGACGTCACTCCCACGCATGTGCGCGGGAGCCGCTAGTCACGGCACGGAGGCCGTTTCTTCACTGCGCATGTGCCGGAATGACATCGGCATCAGCAGTACACTGCATATCTCCTGAACCGTGCAGGTTTGGGAGATATGCAGGGCACCTACAGGTAAGTCTTATTATAGGCTTACCTTAAGGCTAAAGTGGTTGTCACGAGTTGACAACCACTTTAAGTTCACTTGGAGCCAAAGTGTTTAATAAAAAAATCCACTTGGTGTCTCTTTGTGAGAGATTCCTAATCCGATTCTAATCCCTCCATGTGGGGTACACACGATGTATCCCCCAGAATGTTAGAAGACCTGTAGGATCTGTCATTTCTGTTCTAGTTTTCAAAGTTACTCAACTAAGCAATTTTGTTACAAAACTTAGTGTAACCCACACTTTTTTATACAGCTTCTTGTAGAAATACGGTTACATCGTGTCCACACATCTTGATTTCAATGATGTTTTATAATCCTTCACCAAAAAAAAAGTGTGGCATTTGTCACTAAATTTCACGTGAAACACAGCAGACGTTTGCCATTTAATTTGTGTAATGTTTGACCTCACGATTCATGTCAGAGGGAAATGTTCCCATTCAGAATGAATTGCCATTGTCCACCCGTAAATTGTTGGACACGTTTTGCCCTCATTTACATAAGGGCCATCAGACATGAAGTGAAGGGGTTAATTGGCTCTGATAAGATGCCTTTATGAGAATTTATTGTCTCAGCGCATTCCATGTTCAGGGGCCTGCAAGACTCATTTGCTGTCTACACGAGCGGCTAATGAGCAGTGAAGCACAAGGCCAACAGACAAAGGACTGAAAACAGCAGCGCTCTTCTGTGACTCCAGCTGCTTTATGGACGTCATGGAAAAAAAATAATCAAATAATAGGCCAAGAATAGTCTTTGTGAGTAATCTGCAGTAGAATTTAAACAGCACCTGGCTTTTCATTTATAACATCCAGTCACCTGTGCATGTTACATTAAAATCTATTATATGCTCTGGGGGAGGAATGTTATAATCCTATTTAGTAGTTTAGCTTTTAGTTTCCGGTTATTTTCCACAGGATTGTCTTTTACACGCATATTACTGTATACATTTTTTATTCCGTTTTATTGAAGGAACATTCCAGACAAACATGACAAATTTTGGTCACACTGATTGCCTTCCAGACATCTCTGTTTTCATCTCAGACTTACCGTAATCTTGTCTACCTGTCTGCCCTGCCAGCTAAAATTAGGACGTCAGATGGTTTTCAGTAGCTCTGCTAAAAGAATTGTGCATGAATCCCTTTTTTTTGCATTGCATTCATTTCAATGATGGAGGTTACTTTATGGTTATCAATTTTATCTCTCAGAAATGTCTAATATACTCTCACAATTTATTTGCACATCATTTTACTCTGGCTCTTTTTTGCATTGATACAAAAGCAAAACATAGTTTGGAAAAGACCTCAGGAAATTACTTTCTAAATATTTTTATATTATATAATTTATGTTATATTAATTAAATATGTTAAATATATATACTTTTCTAAAATAAGCAAACTTTACGACTTTAACCAGTTGCCAAACCGGCCATAGATAAAAGACATTCTCAGTCGGAAGGGGAATATCGGGGTTATGGCTGCAGCAATATGCCATGACCCCGGTATTGTTTTTTTTTCAGCCGGCGATTCTCTAACCGATAAAAGTGGTCTGAGCGGCAGATATATACATTTTTGTACATCAACATCAATCCTTGCCCCCATATTTGACAATCCAATATAAGCTTACTTGAAAAACCTCCTTTCATGTTGTGGGTTCTGCCTGTCTGCTGGTCATCTCTTCCCACACCTTCCTGGATTCCCTGCATGCTTTGCAGCTTCTCCTCTGTAGGTTACTTTAAATTTCTAAGGACTACATATCCCATGGTACCTTACTGCCTGCAAACAGTGATTCCTGTACTGATGCAACCTCCCAAAACTCCTCCTCTCAGCACCTTTGTAGTTCAGAAGGCAGGCTCTGTGAAATGTGTGACACGGCAGTGCCACTCTCATGACATAGTGAATACGTCTCACAGAGTTCAAAATAGTAAATGTGTGAGGTTCTTTACATAGTAAGTTTACAAACTTCAAGTTCATTCAGATTAATAGGAGAAGGTTATAAATAATTGAAGTACAATGTGAAAATGAATATATGATTTTACATTCTGACCATATATATGCTTTAAGTACATGAATGTGTTCTGAAATTAGCCTGCTCTGGCCAAGGAAGGACAAACACTGTATGCCAGTCAGGTTCTACTCTGGTGCCTCCTGCCCTAAGGCCTCATGTATACTGCTGCTGATAAACGGGACGTTTAGGAGCAGTTGGGCATTTTTTTCAGCTGCCCCTGAACTCTCCTCCATGTTATCTTATCAGTACATGTACACAGGGTCTTTTATAGTAATTTCTAGGCAGTTGAGTTTAGAAGCATTTTTTGGAAAGCAAAAAAATGCATTCAGGGCGGATGTTCAGAGGCATTTGAAAAGCAAAATGCCTGTAACAGCTTGTAAATGTGCGTAAGCGTGCATAAATGCGGTAACTCGCGTCTAGGAGCGTTTCGTTTAAAGACGTGTATTTCATTTAAAAAAAGAAAAAAAAGCTTCTAGATGCGAAAAGTGGCTAAGTGGATGTTTTTAAATGCCGGTTTCTAGCTGTCTAGTTGAGTCATTCAGGGGAGGTTGAAAAACGTCTCGTGTACATGTAGCCTAAGAGCTCCCTGAAAATAGAGGGATGGCCTCATCAGTATGCTGCTTCTCTTTCACTATCTGGGGTGCAGTCTGGAATTTCCAGGTAGTGCAGGAGCTGGCTATTCTGTCTGGCAGATCAGCCTGGATCACAAGACTAGTTGAATAGAATTTTAAAGTGGATGTCAAGGCTTGGAAAAAAAAAAAAAATCTGCAAGACAGACATAATGAGCTAGAATGCATCGCATACTAGCTCCTTAAGAAATGCTTACCTTAGATCGACGCTGTTGTAGCGGTCCCTGAGCACCGATGTGACCGGCGTCATGTTGTGTCCGTCTTCTTCCGGGATCGCGGGCTCCAACCAATCACAGAGCTGACTCCCGCGCTGTGATTGGCTGGAGCCATACTGACGTCACTCCCGCGCATGTGCACGGGAGCCGTCATTTACGGTACACTGAGTGAAGAAACGGCCCAGACAGGCTGTTTCTTCACTGCGCATGTGGCGATGATGTCGGCACATGCAGATACATGGAATATCTCATAAACTGTGCAAGTTTAGGAGATATTCCTGGGACCTACAGGTAAGCCTTATTTTAGGCTTACCTGTAGCTTAAAGTGGTTGTCATGACTTGACAACCACTTTAAATATTTTTTGCAGGTAAAGCAATACACCTACTCTATTTGTATGTATTTCACTGCTGGTCTGGAGTTCAATTTTAAATATCTGTTCAGAGTTGTTAAATAATGTAATCAGGCGAGGAATAATGTCTTGGCATCTGTGAAAATTTGTGGGCTGGTATAAGCTGACAAATATTAGGTAAAATAAATAGGCTGTGCATTCTTCAATTCCTTTATAAATGTACTTTCTCTCTTTGTTTTTTAGCACTGCATGAACCGCTAGCACTATTTAAATCCTGCATTATAATAATGAATAAAACCATTACTGACTGAATACACTGCCTGCACTAAAGCTTGTCCCTCTACAACCCGCACCTGGTTATCTAATATTCCAAATTGATTTTTTCCCAGGTCTCAAATAAGTCACTTGACAGGTGGAGGAGAATGCAATCTAGTATGACCAAAACCACCCAAAATGAATATTCAGGATTAATAAGATAACTGATGCACATTATTCTTAATAATTGTCTACTCATCCAGAATAAATTATAACTTTTATCTAAATACTTGTAAAGTCAGGTGATTCATCTTTCAGTTATCCACCTCTCTACACATCCTTATCTATCCAAAACTATTTTGTTTTCTACCATTCTCTCTACACATTTGTATCTATCCAAAACGACTTCATTTTGTTTCTGTTATTCCCTTTTTAGGTTATCATTCCCAGTGTGCTGTGGTGTGCAAACTAAATGGCCATTACGGTTCAGAGTTATTCCTTCTACACTTGTATCTATCCAAAACTGCTTTATTATGTTTCGTAATTCTATTAGGGCTAGGTTTATATTAACATGGTGTAGGAAAGGCCGAGATTCGTGCACATTTCCTGCACCGCATTCAAATTGCACTGCCCCAGTGATCCACAGCGGGTGTCAGTGCAATCTTAACGACACCCCAAACGCAGATTGCAAACACGGTTGCAGTGTGGTATATGAATTGCTGCATGCATGTCTTTGGTGCAATGAATGGGCTGAAATCCCACCACACTGAATCTCATGTGCATTAAAAAGGCATGCGGTGTGATTCCTGTATGATTCACATGCGGTTTATAGCATGAACCAAGCCTTAATCACTCTGATGCACAAGGACGTTTGTACTGGTATTTTCTCATGGTGTACACGTTTTTCAAGAGTTTTTATTGTGAGTGCATTTCTACCTAATAACTTGGTCTTTTAACTCTAAATACTACACTATGGGATCCTTTTTATATGCTTTCTTGTAACATGGGCAATGTATTCGGGCAACATGAATAATTAAGAGGTTTAAGGTGACCCTTTATTGCCTGGAACCATTACTGCTTCCACCAAGGGAGACCCTAGTGGACAGGAGGCCTGGATATGCCCAATTCGAGGAGTGGAGAGACTCTGATGGTTTTATATACACGAGATTGATTAGCACTCTGGAGGTGACATGATACCGTGTGTACCTATATGAGCACATCATCTGGTGTGGGGATTCAATACCATTGAGGATTAAAGAGGAAGTAAACTTCCATCATTAAATGTTACCTATAGGTAAGCCTATAATAAGGCTTACCTATAGGTAATGTAAATATCTCTTAAACGTCCACTGTTTAGGAGATATTTACTGTACATGCAGACAGTAACATCACTGGCGCATGCACTCTGAAGACACGGCCACCCACGCCGTTCCTTCAGAGCCCTGTGCCTTGACCGGTGGCTCTAGAGGAGGCTCTGAGGAAGAGGGGATCTCCCCTCAAAACGCATCAACCAGCTGGAAGGTCCCCCAGTGTGCTAGACATGGTCCCGGTGACCTGGTCACCTTGTGTCCATTGTGGACTTTGAAATGTTTTTATGACCTACTTGTTTGTGAGTATATTTCTTTTCTTTTAATACCAATAAACAACACTTGGGTAATGCGCAAGGTTGGTGAGTCCTCTTTTCATTTTTTCTACAGTGTTCCCACTGGGTGTCCCCCGACCCTTGGAGGGCAGCAAGGTCTGTACATTTACCAGGAGCCATAGAGATCCGAGGCAATATCTACCGCTGTCACATCACTTTCAAGCGCAGGAGATTTTGTTTGTTATTACATTATGACATTACCTTGCAGGTAAGAAAAAAAAACACGTCCTGTGGTTTACAACTGCTTTAAAGTGTATTGTAATTGGCCCTAACATGATCAAGGGTCTTAAAGAGAGACTGCTTACCCATTTTACACATGTAATACTATGTTTAAGCTGTAAAGCTGATGGTGTTATGTATGAGCACATATTTGTTTTATGTATATTTTTTGTTTCACCAATAAGTTTTTGAGTATTTATTATACATTGGAGGATTGCATTATCTTTGATTTATGAGGTCACTAGATAATCATCAGAGTGTGGCCTTGTCTTCTGTGTTTGCTATTGATCCCTTCCACTACACTTTCCCAGCCCTGAAAGTGCTGCTGTGGCCCTCCCTGAACTGCAACATACGGGTGAGCCACCAGACGGGACCTTTGCCCTACTTGCATCCTCCTTGGACGATTCACTTCCTATGGGGGGATGCCTAGTCCTCCAACCCACTGTGGTTCCAATACCCCAGATTCAGGGAATCTGGTGTTACAGGCCACCCCCCAAACAGGCCCAAATATAACACCGGAAACACTACAATATGGTAAAACTATAAAGAGCCCCCATCCCAGCCCCCTCCTTCATCCCACTTACACTGCAGCATGTTTGACACAGTGACATATTTCCTTCCACTTTAAGCAATTTAGCCACATCCACCATTTGGCTCAGCATGCTACATGCCCCATTACTGGCATGATTCCCTACCCTATGTCCCACCACCAATTGCGGTTCATGCAGATAGGCTGCCATGAGGTATCCAATGAAAAAAAGGTTGGGACCACATGTGTAGAAGATTTCGGTGCAGAAGAGGCACTTATGTATTACTGTTCCTTAACCTCCCTGGCAGTATTCCCGAGTGTGGCTCGGAGTGGAATTTCAGTACCATTAGCGGTAACCCCGAGCCACTCTCGGGATTGCATCGCTGGATCCAGGCAATGTTACTCACCTTGTCCCCTGGATCCAGCAATTTCCTCCCGCGGTGTCAGCGTGTCTGTCCTCCGCCCGATGCCTCTATGTGCCGGGCTCCGTTCCCTGCGATATGCCATTCTTTCTGCCTGGAAACTTGAGAATGTCCATAGCAACCAAAAAGCGTCCCTTTACGTCAAAAGTGGTTTTTGATCAGCTAGAAAACCCCGATAGTAAATAAGAATCATTTGCAGAATTGAGTGATACTGATTTTTGGGGAAATTTATCATCAGAAACTGAAAGTGGCGACAGCGACAATTCTGCAAATGAGCAAATTTGAGTGTTTTTGATTTAATTACATTATTGAATACATTTTATTACTATTACGTTATTATTTTTGATAATTATTTATAGTTATTTATTATATTATAATTTATGATTTCATGTTTCAAACTTTATCATACCCGGGATGTCTACTAGACTCTTGTTTGGACAGATTTAAGTGAGTTATTCCTAAGAATTACAGGCCTATAATATAAAACGCCAAATTTCCATGCAAAATAATCGTACCGCTTTCAGCACCAAAAATCTGACATAATCATACCGCCAGGGAGGCTAGGGAATGGCAATGTGATCTACACTGGAGACAATACACTGAAAATTGCCAGCACTGATTTCTAAGCACTGAAAGTTAGTGTATTGCTGCAATCCTACCCACAACTCCTTACACAAGACTACTGAATGACCTTTTAGCACGTGCGCATTA
>BLSH010064304.1:845783-871296 GCA_018402905.1 Glandirana rugosa
ATCGCAGTGATGTGAATGGGAGATTGCGTTTTCAATCCGTGTTCTATTGTAGTCTATGGAGCTGAATTCGCAACGCACTGCATCGCACACGGATCAAACTCGCACAGGACCTTTTTTCTTCACGGATTAGATTCGCAACGCATCAGTGTGAACTACACTGGTAGAACACTATGTTATTGGAGATGACTTGCAAATTTAATCTATCGCAACGCAATCTTTTCGCAGTACAGTTCGCAGCAGTGTGAACCTAGCCTTACACAGCAAAATGCCTCATTTCTCTGCTAAATGAAATACATGGATTTCCAACCGACACAGTGACCATTTTCTATAGATAACAGTGATAGATCTTTTATGTTTATATGACTACTCTCATTAAGGCCAGGTTCACATTGATACGGGTTAGAAATCGTGCAAGTTCAGCTGAATGCAATGCAGTCCGACTTCAGGGGCGATTCGACAGACATCTGTGCGGGTTCATGCCCATATGTCTATTCAAATCGCCCCAAAGTCGTCAAAAGTAGTAAAGGAACTACATATGGGAATTGGTGCCGCACCGATTCGAACGGTGCTATTTGGCATGCGATTTGACATGTCAAGTCGCATGCCAAATTGGCCCAATGTAATTGTGGGCTTAATGCACATTAGTTCAGTCTTATATAGTGTTTATGACTCTCCGATTCTTTGTACTACGCTATATTCTAAATGTGATATTTAATGTTGTTGTGCTTCAACATTGTTATGAAAATGTAAACTTTTTCTTTATGTTGATGTATATCAGTGGAGCTTTAAGGTTTTATTGTGTCTGACATTTGCAAATACAATTGTTTGTAAATGAAGAATCTACAAAACAATTAATGACAATTGAAATCACAAACTGTACAAGCTCTATCAATATAACAATATTTTTCCATCAACAGTCAATAACCATAGTGACTGCTTAAGTTTAGTTTACATGGCCTTAGTGACAGGAAGGAACATTCAGAAGACAGGAAACCGGTACTTTTGTGAATTGAATAGGCTTCTCCCATTCACGAAATAGGAGAAACTAAACTTAGAGGAATATTGTGTATATACAGTGCCTTGAAAAAGTATTCATACTCCTTGAAATTTTCCACATTTTGTCATGTTACAACCAAAAACAAAAAGGTATTTTATTGGGATTTTGTGTAGAAGTTTAAAGCAGGGTTACGTTACAACAAAATAACCCAAACTTTGAACATCTCATGGAGCACTGTTCAATCCATCATTGGAAAATAGAAAGAGTATGGCACAACTTCAAATATACCAAGACATGGCCGTCCACCTAAACTGACAGCCCGGGCAAGTAGAGCATTAATCAACTCTGGAGGAGCTCAGGAGGGAGAATGTGTCCACAGGACAACCATTAGTCGTGCACTCCACAAATCTGCCCTTTATAGAAGAGCTGCAAGAAGAAAGTCATTGTTGAAAGAAAGCCATAAGAAATCCTGTTTGCAGTTTGCGAGAAGCCATATGGGGGACACAGCAAACATGCGGAAGAAGGTGCTCAGATCAGATTAGACCAAAATTGATTTTTTTGGCCTAAAAGCAAAACGCGATGTGTGGAAGAAAACTAACACTGCACATCACCCTGAACACACCATCCCCACCGTGAAACATGGTGGTGGCAGCATCATGTTGCGGAGATGCTTTTCTTCAGCAAGGCCAGGGAAGCTGGTCAGAGTTGATGGGAAGATGGATGGAGCCAAATACAGGGCGATTTTAGAAGAAAACCTGTTAGAGTTTGCAAAAGACTTGAGACTGTGGCGGAGGTTCACCTTCCAGCAGGACAACGACCCTAAACATACAGCCAGACCTACAATGGAATGGTTTAGATCAAAGCATATTCATGTGTTAGAATGGCCCAGTCAAAATCTAGACCTAAATCCAATTGAGAATCTGTGGTAAACTTGAAAATTGCTGTTCACAGACGCTCTCCATCCAATCTGACAGAGCTTGAGCTATTTTGCAGAGAAGAATGGGCAAAAATGTCACTCTCTAGATGTGGAAAGCTGTTAGAGACATCCCCAAAAAGACTTGCAGCTGTAATTGCAGGGAAAGGCGGTTCTACAAATGATTGACTCGGGAGGCTGAATACAAATGCACGCTAGAGGTAGACCGATATGGGTTTTTCTCTGGCCGATGACGATATTTAGAAATCGGGCCGGCCGATGGCCAATATATGATGCCGATTTTTTTGGACCGATATGTTAGGCCGATTTTTCTTTTTTTTTCCCTTCATTTCATAAAATCTAACAGTTAAGTAATAAGAAGTGATACAGAAAATTGCTTAAATTAAACATTTATTAAACACCATAACAAGCCTCCAATCGGTGCACTTGTATGTTTAATTTAGATTATAAAAAACTATGTATCTTAAATATTTTTGCAAAATGCAAAATACATTGCAAAAAATGCATTTGAAAGACAACCGCCATTTTATTCTCTAGGGTCTCTGCTAAAAAATATATAATGTTTGGGGGTTCTAAGTGATTTTCTAGCAGAAAATACAGATTTGTACTTGTAAGCAACAAATGTCAGAAAAGATTTAGTCTTTAAATGGTTAAACTGAGCTAATAGGAGTGACTTAAGTCGATCAGACTTAGAAAAAGGTTCCTGTACTACTTTTGGGGAGACTTCAGGCAACTTGCATTGACTTCTATTACAGAAGTCATTTGCAAGTTGCGCTGAAGTCGCGCTGTGCAGGGTCGCACTGAGTCGCCCCGCAAGTCGGATCGCCCCTGTGTGAGCCTGTAGTAGTGCACAAATTAAGTGGCCTAATTTGCAGCACAATTGGTCAATGCTGATTAATTAAAAAATGCCAAAAATTGGCCCCATATATATCTGCCGGCCAATATATCGGTCTACCTCTAATGTACGCCCCACTTTTCACTTTTGTAGAAATTTTTGAAAACCATTTATCATTTTCCTTCCACTTCACAATTATGTCCCACTTTGTGTTGGTTTATCACATAAAATCCCAATAAAATACATTTACGGTTGTGACAAAATGTGGAAAATTTCAAGGGGTATAAATACCTTTTCAAGGCACTGTATATATATATCAGGGACGTGTGGTGAGGTCAGTGGCTGGTGAGGCACTGGCTAGTATCAGAGCCAGATACACGCAGGTTACATACGCCGTGAACATTAGAGCGAGAACAATAATTCTAGCACTAGACCTCTGCAACTCTAAACTGGTAACCTGTAAAAAATTTTAAAGCGTCACCTATGGAGATTTTTAAGTACTGAAGTTTGGCGCCACCCCACAAGTGTGCCTAATTTTAAAGTGTGACATGTTAGGTATCTATTTACTCTGCGTAATATCATCTTTCACATTATACAAAAAATCGGGCTTAGTTTTTTTTATTGTTGTACCTTTGCAGTCCTGGAATGTGATCAGCTAATAAAACAGATGTCCTTGGTTGATTAGGCTCAGGCCCACTCCCATTGTTGCTCTCTTCTATGGGACAGTCCTCTACCCCCAGGATTGCTTAAATGAGGTTAAAGTTAAATGAGCTATAGTGGAATTAAATTTGCCCATATTACATTTAAATACTTGTGTGTCTAGTCAACAAATATAGGCCTTCAACCAATAAATGAAAGCAATTAGAGCTAAGCCTAGCTGTTTGTCCTTGTGAATGCTTCGCTGAAGATATCTGCAATAAAACATAGGGTGCCGGCTAAGTCTTTATCTTTGCCCCTTAGAAAAATAAGTAATTTCCACTTAAAGATAAATAAGAGGGCCACAAGTGTAAGTCTGTAATTCCATACTAAATGGTATTAGCAGTAATGTTGAAGCCGTGTTTGTCTTTACCTTAATCCATAGCTTACAAATTACTAACTACAACTCCTAGTTGTCCAATGAACCGTGAAACTTGCAGATCTCTTCCAGATCCAACGGTATCCTGATTCATGGGTTTACCTCTGGAGTAAGGTTTCCTCAGCAGGGTAATAATGTTCTCTACCTGGATCAGGTCAGTGGCATGCTAAAGGGAACCAGGCAAAATGAAGAAAATATTTAGCTATTCAGTAAAGATCTGACTCTTCAGGACTGTAATGGTGATGCTATAGATCAGGGATGTCAAATTCAATCTCATCGCTGCATCAGCATTATGGTTGCCCCCAAAGGGCCAATTGTATCTGTAAGACTTATCCACAGTGCACCCCCCACCATCAGAAGTCAAGCGTCCCCCACCCTCCCTGATAATTACAGTGCACCCTCTTACAGTGTGCTGCTGCTGGGAAGAAGCTGGGGACGGAGCTGGGAAGCAAAAAGGGCAGGGTCTGGAGGAGGACCAGAGGAGTGGGTGGGATTCAGCTGCTGGAATCTGCTGAATGCTGAGATTAGCAGAGACAGAGACAATGGGTTGTTGCAGCTTCACAGAGAGGCACAGGATCTATAGGACCTCGGGGGCCTTGTGTTTGACACATGTGCTATAGATGATCTGCCCAGATTTCCAACACTGAAGAGAGCACATATGTGTAGTATTATTTGTTATGAGAGTTTCTATATAAATGACTCAATCAAGACTATATAATTTATATACTATTTTAACATGGAGTCTTGCTCAATCTTTGCTTCTCAAAGAATTCTGGGGTAAAGATTTTTTTTTAATGATGGATATCTGCATGGGCACATATCTCCTTTCCTTCAGCTCTACTACCAAAATTGTGTTTAGACAGCTATACAGCACTTAAAAATGCTGGACAACATATGAAAGGCAGTTTAAAGTAAACTTGTAATGTCCCTAAATGAATGAAACTTAAGGGACCTTGTCACCATAAGGTCCAAAGAAAACTAAAACCATACTATAAAAAAGAGGCTGTATACTTACCTTTCCAGAAACCTGTGTATTAAAACCTCACTGTATTACAGATGTCTTGCCACTACAGTTCTGTGATACTTGTAGGGTTGCTGAATATCTGTTTCCATGCAGTGTGCTGTGGCTCCTTCACCATGCCGTATTTATTGTACTTCCTCCCACGCACAGCCCAACTGGAGCATGGAGTATGAAGTCTTCAGAGGACTGAATGAAGGGCATACTGTGCATGCATTGGCCCAGCTCAGAAGGTTTATGACAAGCAATTCAGAGGCTTCATGTGCAATATTTCTGTGGAAATATTGTGCCTAGGGCTGAATATGAGAAGACTATCTTTTACCCCATCCATACTAAACAGCATGGATGGAGGAATCTCCCCTGCCAGTTGTTGTAATCTGACAGCTGGCACTCAAGGCTTCTGCCTGGCTCCTTCGATTTTCACATTGAAGCGTTTTGGGGGGGAGGATGCCCAGAAGATCACCCAGAACTGTAATTTCATCAGGAACCACCCAAAATTTGCTTAGAACATGGCCAGTGTGTGGCATGCAAGACAGCTGCAAAAAGATCTAAAAGTTATAATTACAAATACAATTGGTAATTCATGTTAGGTTGGTTGCCATTTAGAGCTATGTATTAGCATGAGGTAGGTGGCCCGGGACATGGGAAAGCACACGCATACATGAGTGGCCACTAAGCACAATTTAAGGTCTCATGAGAGACCCAGATTCCTGACCCTTCTTGGCAGAAAGCTGTGCCCTTCAGCATATACCATCCAAGTACATATGGTTTTACGAACTCTAGAAGTCTAGGGTTAGCTTACTAGTCACTTCACCACCAGGATTTGTACAGACAGATACACAAAACTCTCACTTCATCTTTAGATTTGTGCGCATTAAACAGCAATCAAACCACCACCTTATTACAGTTGCTGCCCCCATCAGATGTGAGTGACCTGTCAGTTGCCCAAATGTGTAGACATAGGAAAGGCCTTTAAAAGGGTAAATGGCAGTGCAGCTTTATATGATAGAGATACTGTATGTATTCTTACTTTGCGGCATTTATTTATTTGTGCTTAATAGCCTAACATGGATATCTTAATATAGTCCCAGAGAGACCCAAATTGATAGTCTCCTATAGCCACAGAGCTTTTAGCATGACACATTCTTTTTACATCTCGCCCTGAAACCAATATCTTGCTTGATTTATTACAACAGTTTACAAGCTATTAGAGTAATGAGTCATTAACCTGTTTGGAACTGCAATCATGTTGAACTGGCTGAATTTAGATAAATCCATGACCAGATTTGGTGACACCTCTTTCCCTGGAGACGTTGGTAATAAAAAGTGGAAGGAATGCACGGCCAGCAGAGGCAGCACTCACAACATGAAGTAAGCTTATACTGAATTGCCACATATAACTATTGTTTGTATTGTGATTACAATGCTGATGTTAAAACATGAAAGTGTATGCTGTGACAATAGAACTCCTTTAAAGTGGATGTAAACCCGATAAATGAAATCTGAGCTGGGAATATCTGTCTGTAGTTCTTTCTTTTCTCTCTTCAAAGAGCTATGCCTGGTAGATGTCTCTCCCTCCTAGCTCTGTTATCAGCCTCATAAATTCTCACTCATTCTGGGAGAGTAGAGATGGAGGAGGTTGCTAAAAATAGATTAGCACACTGATAAATAATTCACACATGTGTGGGAAGGGGGTGTGTGCCTTTTCTCCAATCAGCTTTCACACAGTCTCTCACAGTGTCCAGGAATCATCTCCTCCTAGATTTACCAAAATCTAACAGAATGAGCACTTTCTAAACTGTATATAAAAGTGAAGACAGAAGATATACATGTAAGACTTATATAGGGAGGTTTGTGTCATCTCTGTGTATCATCTGAGGCTGTTCATTTCACTTTAAGTTAAATCATTACATTTTTGACTATGAGCTGTGCATAGCTGGAATTTATAGCAGTATTGCAATTCAGGACCTACTTGTACCCAAAGCCAAGCAGCACAAAAAAAACCACACAACCTGGAATGTGCAGCACTAAACTTGGACCCTTCATATTGTCTGATGAGCCTGCTCCCAAACTGATCCCTACATGTAAAAAAGAATATTTTATGAGAAAACCAAAGGATAACCTCATCACAAAGTATTGATGCCAACTGGTATGGTATGAAGGCATCTTGTGCAAGTTAGTATGTCTGATTATTGCTCTGCATAGTCTAAACACAATGGGTGCATATACCAACAGAGTCCCTAAGGCCTTTTGCGCACTGGGTGTGCACCCTCCAGTCCCGCTGCCGGAAGCCTGTCAAATTCTATGATAGTTTGACAGTTGCTGTGCTGGATAGGGTTGAGTGGTGGACTCAGCAATACTTCTGCTTAGGGCAATATACAGCCTGGGACGAATGCCTGGAACACAGACTGCTTGCCATCCAGGTATTGGTCCCTGGCCACATACTGCCCTAAATGTATATACCGCTGAACTGCCCAGCTGCAGCAGCTGTCAGGCTCTCCTAAAGTTTGACAGGCTGCTGTCAGCAGGGCTGGGCGGTACACCTGTCTCCCACAGCAGCAACTAAATGCCAGGCTTCACGGCACAATCCCCAGTGTGCAAGGCTTCTTAGATATGTAAATCTGGCAATATACTGCTCACATTTCCTCCAATATCCCCGCAATTTTGTCGAAGGAGCGGATCAAAAAATTATTGGATGAACAGGGCTTGCATCCAATCAGATCACTCATCAGTCCTCGGGGCTGAATAAGAGAAATCTGCGTTTTAGCTCTTCATCATCTACCAAAATCTGAAATATCAGTGTTTGATGGAATGACCCATTAAGAACAATATAAACAAAGTTATATTAAAAATCTGTGTACCTGTACAGTATGTGCAGGCATAGCTCTGGGAAAGGGGGTAAAGTTGTACATTCATGTACACTGTATTCTTGACTACAAAGAGCCAAGGTCTCTGTGAAGATTCTGGGAGATGAACCCAATGACCCCTATTTGATAATTACTGTAGTTTGACTATGATCACCTGACAACCCAACAATGCTGAAAGACCGCTTTGTCTAAAAACCCATCTTTATCTGCCCTTTAGTGTCAAAGGTCAACTAAACTAGAAATGTACGCCAGTCAGTGTCATTACCAGAAAGGGAAATATAACATTACTTAAAGGAAACCAGTCATGACAACATGGAAAAGCAAATGCTTCACTTAAAAGCCAGGACCCCACCTGATTATATTCACCTTCCCTTTATTCCATGGGAGCAAAGATAAAGCTCTGAGAGGCCTGCGTAAGCTCCATGACCAAGGACAACTATAGCCAGCAGTGGCTGACACTGCAATGCGCACCTGCACACTACCATTGTGAGTAGTTTTAATCTTGTTTAATAAATTTGTTTTATACACTACTGCACTTAGAGGCGCACCTTTCTTGTTCTTTGGTCATAGCTTACCCAGGGCTAATGACTCCCTTCCCAACTCCATGTGACATTGCTAGTGCCTGGTGATAGGCACTTAGGATATCCAGCCTGCATTGTATGATGTTCCCCATACCTGGTAGCACAGATGGGCAAATGAAGCAGTGGAGTAGAGAACAGAAGGTAAATATATTCAGGAACAAAACTAGCAATTAAAGCAGATCTTTCCAAAAAAAATAAAAAATTGCAAGAAGGTAGGCTTTTTTATTGCAGAAGAGACGCAAATCTTTTACTATGCTTCTTACATTCCAGCTCCCAATTTTCTTCAAAATGTACACTAAGCTGCATTTGCACAGCTCAGTGCAAATTCACGGCATGCCTTTGTGCCAAGATGCAGCTTGCCATTCCATAGTTGTGGTGGCTGTACTAGTTGTCTTTTTTCAAGCTGAGAATATTTTTAGCAATTACAAAAAATATCTGTTGATCTTACCAGAAATGCAGAGTCCTTATCACTTCATGTGAGCGCAAAAGACAGCACAAACAATGTTATCTCTCTATTTCACCATCCACCATGTAATGGAAATGAATGAAGGCAGACATGTTTGAAGCCTAAACCTGAGTGCCAACCGTGGCTCCTTCTATAGATACCATAGAGAAGTCAGTGTGGAAATGAAGGGACAAGAATTGTGTTCGGCCCCTTTCACACAGGCCGTGTCCTGTTTTGCTCAGTAGGGGATCCGTCCACTGATCCCATGTTGAGCTGAGCCGAGTGGCTGGGTGACAGGTCCATGTCCGCTCTGCTTATGCAAAGTGGACCTGGACACAGCCCACTCTGCTCTATGGGCAGTCGGATATAAACGGTCCGGCAGTCTGTTTACAACCGGCTGCCCTCTGATCCAGTCAGATGGAGGTGAACGGATCCCCTTGCATTTCTGCTTGTTGGATTGGACCTGGAGGTAGCTGGGTGTATACGGACATGAATCTATTTACATCCGACTGCCCATAGAGGAGACTGGAGAGTCAGATTGGGTCCGGCTGTCTGTCTTTCAGCTGGACTTGATCGGACCTCTCGTGTGAAAGGGGCCTTATGGCAGCATTACCAGGTAAATGAAAAGGTAAAAAAAGCCTGAAAAAGGGAAAAAAATCTCTTTATATTTGCTGCAAAGAGTTCAGGTCCCCAAAAAAGTTCTGGCGAGTGTGTCCATCTGTGCAGGGTTTGACAATGATGCTGAATCAGAGCGATGGCATCTTGCACAGGTGTCTATTGCACTAAGGCTCTTCTGCCCAAGCTGTGGCCCTCTGGTATTTTCCTTACAACCCTTAGAACTTAGCAGCCAGCAGTAGGATTGTTAATATGTAAAAGGAGTGTAATAGCAGTAGTCTCTAGCAGTCTCATGTAACATGTTTTTGATTTCTGGCTGTCTCCTATAGCATTTCTCCAACCACACCTGTAGCATGTCCATAGTTTCTGACTGTTCCCTCGAGTAACTGTGAAGTCTCTGACAACTTTCTGTAGCATTTTATATACTGAATATTATGCGCAGCCTTTTTGTGAAGTCGGGCTAGAGTTGAGGCCCCTTATATCTTTCAAGTTGACATTTACCATTCTAAAATATTGTTGAACCTGATAGGGTTAATGCCCACCAGACACACACACACTGCAGCTTTGCAGTCACATGACTACTTCAAAGAATATTAGGTATTTCCATTGAAAATTTCTTACAAACGGTAAGCAGCAAGTATAAAATCAGTTAGGAGGCAGTGTTTAACACGGGGGCTATTTTAGTATTTCCTTCTCATTTAACCCCTTCTTGGATACAACCCCCAGGGGGGCAAAAAGGTCCTCCTAATCATGTGACCACTGGGATTGGCTATCATAGTGGACAAAAGATAGGGCGATGGTCACGGCGGTTCCCAATATACAGACCATGAGCTGTCTTTGACAGCTGGGTCTCTGTTAGGGTTGCCACCTCATCCCTTTAAACCCGAACACATATGAATTACACAGGTCCTGTGGCTAATTAAATGCAGATAAGGCACTAAGTGAGTTTAATTGCCAATTTAATCAGCCACAGAACCTGTTGAATTCATATGTGTTCGGGTTTAAAGGGATGAGGTGGCAACCCTAGTCTCTGTGCTGGAAGTGTACTGAGTGCGCTCTAAGCACAGAATCCTATGCTGCTCGAAGATGTATATGGGCACCATGTAGCTGTTAAAGCCCACCCTCCTTACCGCCGCACATATACATACTTTACATAGCACCAGGTTACTTAGCTTCAACCCCCACTGAACCTACTGTGTTTACAACAGTAAGACCCTGATAGAGACATTAGATTGTAAGCTCCTTTGATGGTCCCTTTAGTATGGAATGAAACATAGCAATGCATTATAATGAAGTAAATGAAAAGAATCAACAGTAAAAGCTGCTTATATTATATCCTTCCGATGAATTATAGCGTTTGACCTATTTTAACAGTTCAAGCTTTTGGTAACAATAAAGGTAAACATATAAGATATGGGAATATAATACCTGAAAATACATTCCCATGATTGCAAAAAAGATGATGTTGGATTAGATTGGACAAAACTGGTTTTATCAGGCTCAACGCTCTACCTGTAATCCTCCACTTCAAAGAGATTACCTGGGTTACCTGGCTATTGGCTGAAAATCAGGCGCTGTGCTTATAGATAACCTTGAGATGTCAAGGCAGGCCACAGACCGACTCCACAACAGACCTTATCTTTACACGGAGCCAATTCCATTAAGGAACAGACACAGGTGCTCCAAAGGAGAAAAGGATTTCAACAAAACACTTTTACCTTTATTGCCATAATCCTATTAGTAAGATAAAGATCACTTAAAGGAAAATGATATTGTATTTTTTCAGTAAATGCACATTTCTTATTACAGAACATTTAGCCGATAATCTTACTGTTCCAAGATTTGATTGCTTATTTTGTGCCCAGACTTGTAGATGCTCCCTCTAGTGGCCACCAAGTATAACAATGAATGTGATTAGATTTCACTTTATCCGGGTAAAAAAAAGGGTCACAAGTGCAGGGAATAGGTTAATGCATACCATAAGAGAGTTTTAGTTTCTGTTTAAAGCAGGAAAATACATTCTAAGGCCTCGTTTAAACTGAAACAGACGTTTTGAGGCATTTGGGCTTTTTTTCAGCTGCCCCTGAACTTTCCTCTGTTATCTTATCAGTACATTTACACAGGGTCATTTAAGGTCGTTTCCAGGCACTTGAGTTTAAAGGCTTTTTTTTGGAATGCAATAAATGGGTTCAGACGCCAGTTCAGAGGCATTTGAAATGCCAAACAGCTTGTAAACGCTGCTAAATGCCGTTAAACGCGGTAACTCGCTTCTAGAACCATTTTGTTTACAGCCGTTTCCATTCTAAAAACAAAAAAAAAACGCTCCTAGAAGCAAACGCCACTAAACGCAGCATGCAAAATGCGGCAAAACGGCCATACTAGACGCAGGCTTCTAGCTGTCAAAAGAAATCGTTCAGCAGAGGTTGATATCGCATCCCGTGTAAATGGAGCCTAAGTGTATAAAAAGGGTAATCATTTGTCAACAGATCACAAACAGGAGATAGTTTAAAAAACGTGCAGCGATACAAAACTAAATTGAAAATGTAAATAGCAAAATTAAGACCTGGGAGCAACCCAGGAATAATAACGTCCTTAATACAGTCCACCCAAGAAATCCAGTGGGGAAAGGAAGTGTACAAATCGTGATAATAATGTGACAATAAAAATTGATGATATTCGGTGCTTCAAAGTGTTCCACCACGAAGAAGTGTATCCACCACCTTAAATGGTTAAACACCCTTACCAAAGGTAGGCTAGTAGGCAGCATATAGGATCAACCTTGGCAGATGAATGTCTGGCAATAGAGATAGAACCGCACCCCTAATACATGGACAATGATCGCCAATCCAGATATAAGATGTAAACGTCAGAACCTTTCCTCATAACCAGGAGGCCAGGGAAACTCCATCCAAAAAGCAAAGAGATCCGCACATAGTGTAATAACGCCTAACCAGAGGTTTTATTAAAAAATAAAGGATACACTCACATGTTCAGAGGAATAACAAAGCAGCAAGGAATTCCAGGCATGACATAACGCGATGAAGAGAGTATGGGGCTCACAGTACCCGATGCGTTTCGTCTTAATAGACTTCAAATGGGGTATGTCCACATACAGGAGATGGCTAACACTAACAAGGGGATAAATGCAGGTTCCAAAATGGACAGGCGGATCCAATTGGGCCATTCGTGTGAAAGGGGCCTAACTTGTGTGGATCCAGGAATCCGATGGTTGAACGAAAGAAAAAAAAATAATAGTGTGTACCCAGCTTACCAGCGTAGGTCATGCCTATTCTTTTACTATTTGAAGTTAGAATCTGTGGTTTAAATTTAACAGGCTCCCTTAAAGCTCCAAAAGGCCCTTTTAGAGTGCTTATGGTGTATGCAGGAACTTTTTGGTGTCTGCATTATGTAACACTTTCTTCACATTTATTTTTCTCCCCCATTAGCTTCTTTTGAAGTTTGTTACTTCCAAACAGATAAGACGAAGGCCACAGACTCACCATCACTGAGCAGTATTGCTAACGGGGAAACAGACTCTAGACACAGTATGTAATAAGCAAATACAGCTGCTCCTATATACAGTACATACATCTTTAAAAGCCACAGACAGTAACAAGATTTTTAAAACATAAACATCCTTAGTGAGCAGAAAATCCCATTCACCTAAAAAAAGTCTGCAAAAATACCATAGGTCTCCTTAAAATACAATTTGGAGACAATCTCCTGACAATGTTAGCACCCCCCGGCTTGACCACTTTTAGGGGCACATTTTAATATATTGTCATAAAGACCCCATTTATATCCACGGAGGTAGCAACGTTATGCTGGGGGATATTCCGGACACTCATTAGTACTGAAGAAGTGGCTTGGACAAGCTATGAAACGTCTTCAACATTACAGAACTAGTCCATTTTAATGTGACTAACTACTACTAGCTATACTGTAGTCTGGATAAATAGAAACCTGCACAGACTTTGTTTCATCTCTTTTCTTTCCCCTGAAATATGCAACAAAATGTAATGTCTGCTAACGTCTTTCTCTTCCTTATTTTGCGTTCACTGACAGGCATTATAAACCTTCCTACAGTGAGGGGAAAAAAGTATTTGCTCCCCTGCTGATTTTGTACGTTTACCCAGTGACAAAGAAATGATCAGTCTATAATTTTAATGGTAGCTTTATTTTAACAGTGAGAGACAGAATAACAACAGAAATATCCAGAAAACGCATTTCAAAAAAAGTTATAAACTGATTTGCATTTTGATTAGTGAAATAAGTATTTGATCCCCCATCAATCAGCAAGATTTTTGGCTCTCAGGTATCTTCTATGCAGGTAATGAGCTGAGATTAGAAGCACTCTCTTAAAGGGAGTGCGTCTAATCTCAGCTTGTTACCTGTATAAAAGACACCTGTCCACAGAAGCAATCAATCAACCAATCTCAATCAGATTCCCATCTCTCCAGCATGGCCAAGACCAAAGAGCTGTCCAAGGATGTAAGGGACAAGATTGTAGACGTACATAAAGCTGGAATGGGCTACAACACCATCGCCAAGCAGCTTGGTGAGAGGGTGACAACAGTTGGTACGAACAGAGATGCAAAATAATCTTCCTCAGTCTGGGGCTCCATGCAGAATCTCACCTCATGGAACTTCAAAGATCATAAGAATGGTGAGGAATTAGTCCAGAGCTACATGGGAGAATATTGTCAATGATCTCAAGGCAGCTGGGAATATAGTCCATGAAGGACTGAAATCCTGCAGCGCCCGCAAGGTCCCTTTGCTCAAGAAAGCACATGCACAGGCCTGTCTGAAGCTTGCTAATGAACATCTGAATGATTCAGAGGAGAACTGGGTGAAAGTATTATGGTCAGATGAGACCAAAATAGAGCTCTTTGGCATCAACTCAACTCACCGTGTTTGGAGGAGGAGGAATTCTGCCTATGACCCTAAGAACACCACCCCCACCGTCAAACATGGAGGTGGAAACATTATGCTTTGGGGGTGTTTTTCTGCTAAGGGGACAGGACAACTTCACCACATCAAAGGGATGATGGACAGGGCCATGTACCGTCAAGTCTTGGGTGAGAATCTCCTTCACTCAGCCAGGGCATTGAAAATGGGTCGTGGATGGGTATTCCAGCATGACAATGACCCAAAACACATGGCCAAGGACTGGCTCAAGAAGAAGAAAATTTAGCTCCTGGAGTGGCCTAGCCAGTCTCCAGACCTTAATCCCATAGAAAATATGTGGAGGGAGCTGAAGGTTCAAGTTACCAAACATCAGCCTGGAAACCTTAATGACTTGGGAGAAGATCTGCAAAGAGGAGTGGGACAAAATCCCTCCTGAGATGTGTGCAAACCTGGTGGCCAACTACAAGAAATGTCTGACTTCTGTGATTGCCAACAAGGGTTTTGTCAAGCACTAAGATATGTTTTGCAAAGAGGTCAAATACTTATTTCACTCATTAAAATGCAAATCAATTTATAACTTTTTTGAAAAGCAGTCTTCTAGATTTTTTTGTTATTCTGTCTCCCACTGGTAAAATAAACCCACCATTAAAATTATAGACTGATCATTTCTATGTCAGTGGGCAAACGTACAAAATCAGCGGAGGATCAAATACTTTTTTCCCTCACTGTATCTGTACCTTGTGTTTTTTACCTGCACTAGTGCATTAATCATGTAGTTTCATGATGCCTTTTGTTGCCCTGTGTGCACAGCCTATAATAGAGTCAATTTTCACATTTCTGTGTCAGAAGTTCCTATTTGTGTTCAAACATGAGGCATATGGTATGTCACTGCACAGGTTAATACATGAACCCTGTCTATAATCTATGAACTGACACATCCTGTGAAGAAACTACATATCCCATAATCCCTGAGTCGAGCACTGTTGCAGGTGAGGGTTAAAACATTTGTTAACCTAGAAAAAAAATGGATCCTGTTCCCTTAAAGCATGGTATACAGCACAGTGCTTGTGCTGTGTAATTTGGTTCCCTGCAAAACCTGTCTGATTCTGCCTGGCTATACCCTCCCCCCTGTAAACTGACCACGGTGTATCATGGCTGCTGAGCCTCCATCATCCACAGCTTCTTTCCTGTTGGCTCCTATGTCAGGGACCGCCCAGGGACCCCCCTCCCCCCGTTGCTGGAATAAAATTTCATAGTTTATACAATCCTCCTTGGCGCTCACATGACCCGCCGGCTCTCTCCTCCTCCCCTCCAGACTGACGTCAGCCAGGGAATCTCAGCCCCGCACGCTGCATCTGTCAGACTGGGAGAGGAGAGAGCTCGTGCGTCACATGAACGCCTATCGGCGCTCTGAGATAAGGTAAAGATCAGCTTATTTTAATTAAACACACACATAGGGGAACATATCCTTAGGAAACAAGGAGGATTGTATACACTGTGAAATGTGGGTTAACAACCACTTTAACAGTATTTAGAAAGAATACAGACACAAGCAGGCAGAACAATTAACAGAGAGATCACCATGCAGTCTTTCATCACATTAGCACTCCCTCATTTGTACAGCAACACAGAGGAAATAGCAAGGCACTGCACATTGCGTGACCCAGAACAAAAAGTTGCCTGTCCCTTTAGCAAATAGGAACAAGCTAGATGAATGAATGCATGGACATAGGGAAATCAATCACCATGTCACTACAAACTGCAGCAACAATGTGGGCACAGCATTACAAGGTAAGACAAAAAAACAGCACAGGCTATATAACTACAATAATGACCAATTAAAGCAATAAAAACATTTGAAAAAGTGTACAATGCCTTTAAATAAGTATGCTTGGAGAGGCTATGTGTCCATGTTTAGGGGAGGACCAGATAATAAGCAGGTCTTGATAAATGACAGTCCTTGTATGTCTTTAGTCATTGTTAAAGCAGAGGGTAACGTTTTTACTTTAAAAAGTGTATTGAATGTCCCTTCTGTTATAGATACTTCTCTCTGCTCGCAGCTCCGAATACAGTTTTTGCACGATTATATCCCTGGACAAATTACCTGCTGTGCGCACGCACAGGAGTTACATCACCCCAGCCTTGCTAATCAAGATGGCCTCCAAACCTGAAAGGAACTGAGGGAAAATGGCAGCAGTAGAAGAGGAAATCGGATATTGCAGCACAGGAAGGCATCATCCTGCTGGGTAAGTGTGCCATAGTTTTCAAATACGCTGCACTTACTCAAAGTCTTTATTTACTTTGGTGATTTACTTCCACTTTAAGGAGCCCAGAGAGAATAGGAAGAAATTGCGATCAAATACATCTGCTGAGAGATGCATCATCAAACATTCACTTATGTCAAATATATTTTTACACCAGATTTGAGTTCAATAAAAGGGACGACCTTATCCATGATCCTTAGCTAAGATGACTTGTAAAAGTATAATTAAGTAAAGAAACTCTAGCTTTCATGCCGCAGTGCAAGTTAGAAATTAAGAATAGGCTCCACTTACTTGCTATGGGCAATTGAGACATAAAATTCCCAAAATGAATGTGTTTCTTCTTCACTTTTCTCAGATCAAACTAGAAATAAAACTATTGTGAGGATGGCCGAAATACTTGTGTCACGTATGGCTGCCGCTTGTGCCGGGACATTTCTGTGAGGCTGAAGGGATCTATAATTCTGCATTTTCTGTAGAACATTAGCTGTTCACATGAGGAGACGCAATAGAACTGCAACATGCATGCATACATGCATATTCAACATATTGGCGGCTGGTAGACATTTTACATATCGTCAAAAAAGAGCTGAATTTTCTTTTTTACAATCTATACCCTACATAGCACACTACCACCACATCACCACTAATATATATTCACAGGAAATATTGGAGCATGATTACTTCATGGTCAAAGTAGGCATTATTAGAGCCCTTTGCCCCAAAGCACTGCTGAGTCTGTTGGAGAACCTTCCAAGCTTTTAAGCAAATAAGTAACTGCAGTAAACCAAGCAGATAAGTAAACTTGTGGTACAAATCTGTACTATTTAATATGCACTGTTTTCCCAAAAAGCCACACAACGCACTGTTTTGTGCTGAAGTTAAATCCCAACCAATGCCAGCCTATGCATCTAGGTTTTTCTACATTATTTGTTAACAGACCACCAACAGCAGAAGGCTAACAGGTTGGATAAACACCCCCAGGGTTACACTTGTTTTGGCACAGGAGGACCAGCACTAGGGGGTTAAGAGGGTCTCCAAATCTTTGACTTTACCAATGAAGCACTACATGATTAATGAACATAGAAATAGCTTGTATAAAGTTGTTCAAGAAACTCATTTTCTCTTCTACGATGGGCCACCCAACTCCTTAGATCCAAACGGCCAACCGTCCAATGTGACAATTCCAGGTACACAGCTGTCTGGACCATAGAGGAGTCCTTGTGCTGTATGATTCAGTAGTGATTGCTTTCAAAATACACTGCATTTACAACCATACTTGCGTAAAATGAATAAGTATAATTGGGGAATTCAATAAAGCTCTACTTTTTCTGGTGGTATATCCCATTAAAATGGGCTGTGACAGATTCAAAAAATCCTTACCGTCCCTTTCAGTAACTTTACTGACATGTGCAGTAGATTCAGGTAGATCTTAATAGCGCCACTTTTACAAAGTGGCTATATTAATGTACCAAGTTCAAAAATAATTACCTCCAGTTCATAAATAATGAAACTGGAAATAATTAGGACCTACTTTTAGTTGGCTTACAGAGACTGGCAGAGTGCCTGTTCCTGTATGTAATGTAGGATTGCGGCATATTTTCTGCTGCTACCCTCTCTCTATCACTGATTGTTATGGATGCTGTCAGTTTCACAGCCGACAGCCTCCTAGCAACCGGTAACGCTGCAGTGCATGGAGCCTGATGGGGAAGCTGAGACACTAGTTTCCCATTAGGTCCGCTCTCTCGCTGTAATTGACAGCAGGCAGTGGGCAGATAGTTCTGCACAATTATCTCCTCTGCAGCCTCTTCAAAAAGCCTAGAGGGAGAACAGAGAAATTTTTCCTCTGAAAACGGCTGAGATCTGAGTATTATTTATATAAATGCTTAACCAACTGGTGCTGATATATAGAAAGAAAGAAATCTTCTTCCTCTAACCGCACCAGCTTCTCTGTCAGATTCTCCACCTCTGAGCAGGAGAATCTAGGACGAGATATTTCAGAGTAAAGGTCAGTGAGACCTTCAGATCTCACGTTTATAGACTGGCCGTTTGTGACAGAACGGTTGTGTACTACGATGCGATACCGAGAACATGTTCTCTGCTCCTCATCTCAGCTACCTAAACCTGTACACATGAGAAAATCAGCTTTTATAAGCAGACACCGTGTCTGTGATTCCCCTCGGGTTCTGTACCCCCAGATACAAATCTCCCTGTGGCTATACTGGGTGAAGTGGTGGGTAGGAAGCTGCACTGTCTCTATGGACGCTCTGGTCTTGGTGCGCCTCTATATGTGGTGCATGCGCCATATTCATGTACCTGTCTACAACCGGTAAATGAATCTGTTCCTCACACAACATTTGTTAAGTGGAGGCACATTGGAATTCTAAAGCGTCTTAGACACTCTTTATTAATTCTCTTGAATGAATTCTACAAAAACGCAATTTTCACATAATCAGTCATGTTGTTTTGTTGACTCCCAACAGGTGAATTTTGATCTGGAAATGCCTGCATTATTTATGTCTCAAATATCAGTTTAATGGAAGAAAGTTCCTATTTAGAGCTATAATGTTCCCCCTACATACCAGTTACCCTTGAGCAATCAAGTTTCATCCAGGTGTCTGACAACTGAAAGCTCTATTTCAGCTGGGAGACAAACCTGCATGCCTTTCCTTCATTTTATTGTATACAAAAGACAAAGAAAACTGTTTGTCTGAAAGGGGTCGCTAACTAAACAAATTAATCTTATAAGTTAACTTAAGCCATCTGTAGACTAACAAATGCAAGGAAAACACCTTCAAGGACCACAGGGATGTCTAGCAAGTGCTAATGTTTTCCACCTGTGCCCTGTAAGTGCCAAGTCAGAGGACTTCATCTTCAAGGTCAGATAGACAGGAATGTAGAATGAAATCCCAAACTCTCGGCCGGCATATCCCTCCAGAGGTGACTATGTGCTGCTACTAAGCTGTAACTGAGCCATGTCGCGCCTGAGACCGGGCTAGACTTTATCTGCAGACACCAAACACGTTAATTCTAGTAGAATAATAGGTCTATTCTTTTTCCGTACACAAAGGTCACTGCTCCCTGATGGAACGCAAGTTAATTTTAACTTTAACAAAACATGCATTTATACAAACTCTAGTGTTAGCCGTAGGATGGCCCTATATCTATGGACTGGGATTCCTAATGCATCCCTGGCAGCCCAATATATACTGCAACAGCTAGCTATTAATAAAGTATATATTAAAGCCTAATATCAACTGAGATGTAAGTAAAAGTGATTAGGTAAGTCAAAGTATTTTTCCGTCCCCAAGACAAAAACCAGCAGTTAACCCTCGCAATGTGGGTGCAGCCCCACTGCAAAGGAAGTCTCTTCCCAGAGTTGGGCTTCAAACTTTTGTTTAAAATATTTCTCTTAAAATAAAACATTTACAAAAAGTATATATTCAGAAGGTCAAACTCAAAAAGAAAAGCTAAAAAAAAATCAGCACAAGGAGGGTACTTACATTCAATGCAGGGTGTCTCTTGAGCTGCTGGCTGCAGTTTCGGTTGAAAACCAACATCCTAGAGGATAACCCTAAACAGGTGATCACTTGAGTCCTCTTCCAAGCACGTAAACGTGTTCTTAGGCCATGGAAAGATATGGAGCCTCCGACGGTTACAGTTAGGGAGTGGGTAACTGAGATTGGAAAAATACATCTTCCAACACGGGGAACCCGGCCAAATTTGAGGCACTTTGGGCTCCATGGCTGGACACACCGGGTCTATCACCGGGGGAGCTGGTAATGGACAGACTGCTCCTTTAGCGGACGTAGGGGTAAAGGGAAGGTGCATATGAATCACAACACATTAAATGTATGGCTGTACTTGATGTCTGGGTAGCTGGGGGGAAGGAAACAGGGAGGAGGGTAGATTATTTGAAAAATTAATAACTATCTTCTTGTAAGTGGGTGTTCCACATATGTATCATTGGCAAAGTAACTTTGCGATATCTGGAATCAATTGTACAAGTTCATTTCTGTTTTTTGTTATTTGCTTTAAAAAAGAAAACCAACATCCTATGATCCCTCCCTACCATTGCTACTAAGGGAACCCAGCAGTGTAGCAATTTGGCTGCATGGACGGGTCCCTACTGAACATGCGTGAAGCGCGCTGAGCTCTTTCATTGGCTGGCAGAAAGGGAGAGAGGGGGGAGGAGGAGGGAGACCGAGCTGCTGACATAATTCGCCGCAGCATGGTCTCCTGGAAGTGGGGACAGGTATCCGCTCCCCCCCGAAAGATGACAAATGTGGCACCAGAGGGGGGGAGGAATGACATGAGCGGAAGTTCCACTTTTGGGTGGAACTCCCCTTTAAGGCTGTTGGGGTGGGGGGAATCAGAGGATTTTGGATTTCAACCAAAACTGCAGACACAAGGGACACTTTCAATGACTGGTTTATACAGTCTATATATATAATGTCCCTTGTGTTGTTTTCTTTAACCTTGACTAAACGTAGGCTTCAATGAACATAAGGACATGAGATGATCCACATCTCCTTTACAACTTTCACACTATACACTGAAATTAGCTGAACATCTGAGAGCTACAGTTGTTAAGTGAAGTGACCGTGTAGGCAGGAAAATTTAACCAGCTTTGTAAAACTGCGGGAGTTGGAAAAGGTTTGGCCTTGATTGGGATCTTCATTGTTTAGTTAGTTAGAGTGCTTATAAGCCATAGTGACCATTTATGTAACTTGCATACTGACTGCACTACACGATCGTACGACCACAGAAAGAAAGTTCAGGTGCATGTAATTAGCATCCGGCCGTTCCTGACTTTGGAGCATGCGTGTTTTGCAACTTACAACTTGTTGTACCAACTTCTCTGTACACACGATACAATGGTCGTATGAGCGCTTGTTGGTACGACCAAGTTTTCTAGTCTGCTCATACAACTCCCCTTGTACGACCATCGTATGTCGGCTGTTCTAATCGCGCATACGAACGATCGATTTCGCATATAACGGTCGTTAGTACGACCTGTTGTATATGATCGTTGTCCCGTGTGTACGAGGCTTAAGTCATCTACAGCCATCAGGCCCCCACCAATTCTACATGGGTATGTTCCTCGCTGGGAAGATTCACCCTCCCAGTTGGCCCTAGTAACCATTGTCACTATGGAAGACAGTAAAGAGACATCTACAATTTTAGAGTTGTCACCAGTAAAGGATATGGCACAAACTCTTCCAATGTGGAGACTTGTTCTGTTGACAGTTGTCTAAAAGGGGAATTCCCCTCATTTTGAAAAGATGTCAACATAATTTCTGTTATGTATCCTGGGTGGAAAGTGAGAAGAAACATCCATAATTGCACATAGACAGAAAACAAAGTCCTGGCAGAGGCTCTGAACATTTTTTACTCTTTCCAAAAATAAAAAAATACTTTAAATGTATAAAATCATTCAGTCTGTATATCACAAGGTACTCTTACAGATATAAAGATGTCTATGGTATGCTGGGAATCTAAAATGTTGAAAATAGCAGGAAACCACATTTGGGAAGAAGTCCAAAAATGTCTTCAGTATTTAATTCATTATCGAAACAGTCTGAAAGATTTTCAGAAATGGACAAAAAAAATACATTCATAAAATTCGTTTTCATGCACTTTGGAAACCCAACCTTTGATTACTGAAACAAAAAATATAGAAACACAGTATAGTTACATACCAGAGTTCTTTTAGGCGAGGATATATTTCCTTTGACTATCTGCAGTAATTCTAGATTTCCAATATGATTCTATCAAAATGCCCAATGTTATTTTTCCAACATTCTTTTTTCACTAAAATGTGTTTTAATCATGTTGAACAGCAGATGAAAATCTTTACCTTTAATTTATTTGTTCTCTTTTCGCTAAAGTGGTTCTAAAGGTTCTTTACCATCATGCATTTTGCGCATGGAGGTAAAAAACCTGCTCTGTGCAGCAGTCCCCTCAGCCCCCCCCAATACTTACCCGAACCCCATCTCGATCCCGCTGCTGTCAATGCCAGCCAGTGAGCCAATGAGAAGCAAGAGAGGGGTGGTCCCGAGCCGTGGCTATGTGTGTGAATGGACAAGCAGAGCCATGGTGTGGGAATGAGCCTGCCTGGGTGCCCTCATTGCAAGCAGCTTGCCCGGGGGCAATGGGCAGGAGGCAGGGGCCAAGAGTGCTGGTGAGGGATCCAAGAAGAGGAGGATCAGGGCTGCTCTGTGCAGCCGAGTATGACATGTTTGTTATTATTTTTTTTAAGAAAGCCTTTAATGTCACCCTAGTTATGTGTTAGAGCCATCTTACACAAGAGCTCCGTTTGTCCATTCTTTGATCTGTGATTACACCAGGGCTTGACAAATTTGCTTTGAATCTAGGAGCCAGCTAAAAAAGTTAGGAGCCAGTTTTTTTTAGTGTAGTGTTGGATTGTCAGAGCCCGGGGTAAGGCAAGTAATTTGCGCCCCCCCAACTTACTCACAGAAGAGCAGCCAGTCATTAACTCCAATGTAACAACATTACATCAGGGTTATAGGCTGGTCAGAAAGAGTGACACAAAAAATCTGTTATGGGGGAAACTCCTTATTATGACAAATGCATTGTGACTGCGGCATGTAAAACGCCCTCTATCTGGTGCCTGATGTGGCTTAAGGGTGGCGTCTGAAAGACATAAAATATTGCAAAAACTGCAAAGGGTCTCTGTTAAAAAAATATATTATGTTTGGGGGTTCCAAGTCATTTTATAGCAGAAAATACTGGATTTTTACTTGTAAACCACAAATGTCAGAAAAGGTTTAATCTTTAAGTGGTTAAACTGACCTCTTCCACAGAGGAGTTCATTCCTTTGATAAAAGAACCAAGAGATACTTTATTTCTACTTAAAGCGGTAGTAAACCCCCAAAGCTGTTTTTACCTACAGGTAAGCCTATAATAAGGCTTACCTGTAGGTAAAAAGAATATCCCCTAAACCTGCATGGTTTAGGAGATATTCGCCCTGCATGCATCCGCTGACATTAGCGGCGCATGCGCTCTGACGATCCGGCCGGCAACTCAGCGCTGGCTGCCGGAGCGAAGAGCTCCCGCACGCATGCGCGGGAGTGACGTCACGCGGCTCCGGCCACTCACAGCGCCAGAGCCGCATACCCGGAAGAAAGAAGAGGACCAACATGTCAGCGTCCTTAGCGCTGACCGACTCGGGCATCGGGGGCCTCGTTCTAAGGTAAGTATTTCATAATATGTTAGTATGCGATGCATACTAACATATTATGCTATTGTCTTGCAGGATTTTTTTTTATTTATTTTTTTAGCAGCGGGTTTACTACCGCTTTAAAGAAAAACAAAAATCTGGGCAGCATGCCAAGTTTAACAGCTGTCAGATTGAGCAGAAAATGGCTCTTCGCTGAATCTGAGACACTGTTTTAAGATGTGAGGGGAGAGAATGATCGGCTGCCACTCACCAGGACGCGGTTTCTGGTGGCCATGGCGACCTGGTGCCCGGGGATAGTCGAGCCCGGATTACACAGATTAAACTGACAGAAATGCATCCCTATTGTTGGGAAAAAACATGTGCGTTCAGATTATCATTCGTTGGGGAAATCCAAGTCTGCCTTAAGCAGTGTTAAACTGAAAACCAAAAATGTAATATATTGCAGCTTATCAATCATTAGGTGGCTGTATTAGTTTTCTTTTTTTTAGGCTTTTTCCCCTCTGTTTTCACGTGGTGATCTGGCCAGTAATACACCTCCTGTGATAAGAGTCCCCCCATTCTGAATGAAAGAGGACAAAGAAGACAGCAGCATTGTCAGTCTGGGGGATGGGGAGTGTTAGATGTACTAGCAGATTTAAATACTCTAACACATTGAAGCCAAACTCCAGCTCACGCTTTAAAATCAGTTACAGCTATTAGCATTTTTTTTTCTTTTTGGGATAAAGGTGTTATATCGTTACAGTTTGTTATGTTGCAGCCTTATTCCAAAATGGATTAAATTCATTATTTTCTTCAAAATTCTACGCACAATACCCCAAAATGACAATGTGAAAGAAGTTTGTTTAAAATCTTTGCAAATTGATTAAAATGAGCTCAAGTGCAGATCAACTGTTTCCACTAATCATCCTTAAGATGTTTCTACAACTTGATTGGAGTTCACCTGTGGTAAATTCAGTTGATTGGACAGGATTTGGAAAGGCACACACCTGTCTATATAAGGTCCCACAGTTAACAGTGCATGTCAGAGCACAAACCAAGCCATGAAGTCCAAGGAATTGTCTGTAGACCTCCGAGACAGGATTGTGTCGAGGCACAGATCTGGGGAAGAGTACAGAAAAATTTCTGCAGCATTGAAGGTCCCAATGAGCACAGTGGCCTCCATCATCAGTACATGGAAGAAGTTTGGAACCACCAGGCCCCTCCTAGAGCAGGCCGCCCGACCAAACTGAGCAGTCGGGGGAGAAGGACCATAGTCTGGGGATGACCAAAAATCGGATGGTCACTCTGACAGAAATCCAATTTCTCTGTGGAGAGAGGAGAACCTTCCAGAAGAACAACCATCTCTGCAGTACTCCACCAATCAGGTCTGCATGGTAGAGTGGTCAGACAGAAGCCACTCCTCAGTAAAAGGCACATGGCAGCCCGCCTGGAGTTTGCCAAAAAGCACCTGAAAGACTCTCAGACCATGAGCAACAAAATTCTCTGGTCTGGTAAAACAAAGACTGAACTCTTTGGCCTCAATGGCAAGCGCCATGTCTAGAGGAAACCAGGCACCGCTCATCACCTGGCCAATAATCATCCCTACAGTGAAGCATGGTGGTGGCAGCATCATGCTGTGGGGATGTTTTTCAGTGGCAGAAACTGGGAGACTAGTCAGGATCGAGGAAAAGATGAATGCAACAATGTACAGAGACATCCTTGATGAAAACCTGCTCCAGAGCGCTCTGGACCTCAGACTGGGGCGAAGGTTCATCTCCCAACAGAACAACGACC
>BLSH010064304.1:871306-890620 GCA_018402905.1 Glandirana rugosa
ACTGTAAACACCAAATGTTCATTTTTAGGTCATAAAAGACGATATTTTACTGAATCTTGGGGGTTTGTATTATATAAAAAAATCGTCTCTGGGAAACGTCAAAAACGTTATAAAATACAGAAAGTCTGCGGTGGGAATTCGGTGTAATCCGTCGTCTACTCCCGCAAAATGTACGGCGTCAGTGTTACGTAAACAGTATTATTCCTCAAAGGGGGTATTGTCTAAAAAACACAGTGAGAAAGACTGGTCGGATATTGGGACTACATTACCACAATGTAACATCAATAACTGACCGACGAGACGATACACAAGAGCTCCGTTTGTCCATTCTTTGATCTGTGATTACACCAGGGCTTGACAAATTTGCTTTGAATCTAGGAGCCAGCTAAAAAAGTTAGGAGCCAGTTTTTTTTAGCGTAGTGTTGGATTGTCAGAGCCCGGGGTAAGGCAAGTAATTTGCGCCCCCCCAACTTACTCACAGCAGAGCAGCCAGTCAATAACTACAATGTAACACCATTACATCAGGGTTATAGGCTGGTCAGAAAGAGTGACACAAAAAATCTGTTATGGGGGAAACTCCTTATTATGACAAATGCATTGTGACTGCGGCATGTAAAACGCCCTCATCTGCTGCCTAATGTGGCTTAAGGGTGGCGTCTGAAAGACATAAAATATTGCAAAAACTGCAAAGGGTCTCTGCTAAAAAAATATATTATGTTTGGGGGTTCTAAGTCATTTTATAGCAGAAAATACTGGATTTTTACTTGTAAACCACAAATGTCAGAAAAGGTTTAATCTTTAAGTGGTTAAACTGACCTCTTCCACAGAGGAGTTCATTCCTTTGATAAAAGAACCAAGAGATACTTTGTTTCTACTTAAAGCGGTAGTAAACCCCCAAAGCTGTTTTTACCTACAGGTAAGCCTATCATAAGGCTTACCTGTAGGTAAAAAGAATATCTCCTAAACCTGCATGGTTTAGGAGATATTCGCCCTGCATGCAGCTGCTGACATTAGCGGCGCATGCGCTCTGACGATCCGGCCGAGGCGGCCGGCAACTCAGAGCTGGCTGCCGGAGTGAAGAGCTCCTGCACGCATGCGCGGGAGTGACATCACGCGGCTCCGGCCACTCACAGCGCCGGAGCCGCATACCCGGAAGAAGGAAGAGGACCAACATGTCAGCGTCCTTAGCGCTGACCGACTCGGGCATCGGGGGCCTCGTTCTAAGGTAAGTATTTCATAATATGTTAGTATGCGATGCATACTAACATATTATGCTATTGTCTTGCAGGATTTTTTTTTATTTATTTTTTTTAGCAGCGGGTTTACTACCGCTTTAAAGAAAAACAAAAATCTGGGCAGGATGCCAAGTTTAACAGCTGTCAGATTGAGCAGAAAATGGCTCTTCGCTGAATCTGAGACACTGTTTTAAGATGTGAGGGGAAAGAATGATCAGCTGCCACTCACCAGGACGCGGTTTCTGGTGGCCATGGCGACCTGGTGCCCGGGGATTGTCGAGCCCGGATTACACAGATTAAACTGACAGAAATGCATCCCTATTGCATCCCTATTGTTGGGAAAAAACATGTGCGTTCAGATTATCATTCATTGGGGAAATCCAAGTCTGCCTTAAGCAGTGTTAAACTGAAAACCAAAAATGTAATATATTGCAGCTTATCAATCATTAGGTGGCTGTATTAGTTTTCTTTTTTTTAGGCTTTTTCCCCTCTGTTTCCACGTGGTGATCTGGCCAGTAATACACCTCCTGTGATAAGAGTCCCCCCCATTCTGAATGAAAGAGGACAAAGAAGACAGCAGCATTGTCAGTCTGGGGGATGGGGAGTGTTAGATGTACTAGCAGATTTAAATACTCTAACACAGGGTTTCTCAACCAGGGTTCCGTGGAACCCTAGGGTTCCTCCAGAGGTTGCTAGGGGTTCCTTGAGCAATGATCAATTTCTACCTCTCAGATGAATTCCCAATGACACCATTGATCTTTTTAGCTATCTGTAAGGGGTAATTCTTCCCAATGACCACAAGTGTAATGAGCATTCTTCCCATTGACCATCACACTAATGTATCATGAGTTGTAGATTTTACATTTTTAGCAGGGGTTCCCCGAGACCGGAGAATTATTTCAAGGGTTCCTCAGTGTTGAAAAGGTTGAGAAAGGCTGCTCTAACACATTGAAGCCAAACTCCAGCTCACGCTTTAAAATCAGTTACAGCTATTAGCATTTTTTTTTCCTTTTGGGATAAAGGTGTTATATCGTTACAGTTTGTTATGTTGCAGCCTTATTCCAAAATGGATTAAATTCATTATTTTCCTCAAAATTCTATGCACAATACCCCAAAATGACAATGTGAAAGAAGTTTGTTTAAAATATTTGCAAATTTATTAAAATGAGCTCAGGTGCAGATCAACTGTTTCCATTGATCTTCCTTAAGATGTTTCTACAACTTGATTGGAGTTCACCTGTGGTAAGTTCAGTTGATTGGACAGGATTTGGAAAGGCACACACCTGTCTATATAAGGTCCCACAGTTAACAGTGCATGTCAGAGCACAAACCAAGCCATGAAGTCCACGGAATTGTCTGTAGACCTCCGAGACAGGATTGTGTCGAGGCACAGATCTGGGGAAGAGTACAGAAAAATTTCTGCAGCATTGAACGCCCCAATGAGCACAGTGGCCTCCATCATCAGTAAATGGAAGACGTTTGGAACCACCAGGCCCCTCCTAGAGCAGGCCGCCCGACCAAACTGAGCAGTCGGGGGAGAAGGGCCATAGTCTGGGGATGACCAAAAATCGGATGGTCACTCTGACAGAAATTTTCTCTGTGGAGAGAGGAGAACCTTCCAGAAGAACAACCATCTCTGCAGTACTCCACCAATCAGGTCTGCATGGTAGAGTGGTCAGATGGAAGCCACTCCTCAGTAAAAGGCACATGACAGCCCGTCTGGAGTTTGCCAAAAAGCACCTGAAAGACTCTCAGACCATGAGAAACAAAATTCTCTGGTCTGGTAAAACAAAGACTGAACTCTTTGGCCTGAATGGTAAGCGCCACGTCTGGAGGAAACCAGGCACCGCTCATCACCTGGCCAATATTCATCCCTACAGTGAAGCATGGTGGTGGCAGCATCATGCTGTGGGGATGTTTTTCAGCGACAGGAGCTGGGAGACTAGTCAGGATCGAGGAAAAGATGAATGCAACAATGTACAGAGACATCCTTGATGAAAACCTGCTCCAGAACACTCTGGACCTCAGACTGGGGCGAAGGTTCATCTTCCAACAGGATAACGACCCTAAGCACACAGCTAAGATAACAAAGGAGTGGCTATGGGACAACTCTGTGAAGTCCTTGAGTGGCCCAGCCAGAGCCCAGACTTAAACCCAATTGAACATCTCTGGAGAGATCTGAAAATGGCTGTGCACCAACGCTCTCCATCCAACCTGATGAAACTTAAGAGGTCCTGCAAAGAAGAATGGGAGAAACTGTCCAAAAATAGGCATGCCAAGCTCGCAGCATCATACTCAAAAAGATTTGAGGCTGCAATTGGCGCCAAAGGTGCTTCAACAAAGTATTGACCAGAGCACTTTTTGCGATTAGGCACTGCGTCGATTTAACTGACAATTGCGATGCTGTACCCAAATAAAATTTACGTCCTTTTTTTTTTCTTTTGGTGGTATTTGATCACCTCTGTGGTTTTTATTTTTTGCACTATAAAAAAAGAGCAACAATTTTGAAAAAAAACAAACATTTTTTTTTACTTTTTGCTATAATACATATCCAAAAAAAAATATAAAAAAAACAAATGTATTCCTCAGTTTAGGCCATATATTGATTGAGTTGCGCCAAAGTTATCACATTTTCAAACTATGGGAATAGATTTATGGCATTTCGAACGATGGTGGCTGGTTGGCAAGTGGTTACATTTGCAATGATTTCAAACAAACTTCTTTCACGTTGTCATTATGAGGTATTGTTTGTAGAATTTTGAGGAAATTAAGGGATTGAATCCATTTTGGAATAAGGCTGTAACATATTAAAATGTGGAAAAAGTGAAGCGCTGTGAATACTTTCCAGATGCACTGTATATGATGAATAAAAGCTGATTATTGCAAGCACCCCTACCAGTGGTAAATGGATTGTCTCATGCCTGTAAACTGATACATCTGGAAGAGAGCTTGTTCTGTTGAAAAACAACAGACTTACTTGACAGATCAGGTCAGATGAAAACAGAAGGAAAGCCCTAAAAAAGAAAAGGGGCAGAGGGACAGTCTACTGCCAGAGCCTAGGGAATTGCCATCTGCCAGGGGAGGGAAGAATTGGGTAAAGCTGGCCATACATGGATAGAAATTTGTCCGATTCAGCAAGGAAAGGACACATTTTGATCACTCTATGGACATTCCTGTTTGTGAGAAGTCAATCTACTGACTGACTTCTCACAAACAGGCTTGTTGGAAAATATTTGTTCGATCAGCGCTGCAGCTATTCGGCTGCAGCGCTGATTTGTGTACTCTGAGAGTGGAGGAGTCCCTCGGTTGTGTGGATGGGGGAGTCCCTTCAGTTTTTTCAATCAGCCCTCTGGCTAACTGAAAAAAAAAAAGATCCATGTATAGACAGCTTAAAGCAGAACTGCACTCTCTCAATCAACATCATCTATTTTTCATCTTTATGCTGTAAAATAAAATAGTAAAAAGACAGGAAAGTATATTAGATTCACTGGTTTTAAACTTTTTATTTTATTTCTTCAGCTAATTCCTGGCCTCCATGCCTAGCAAATGATATCATACATCCCAGGAGTCTTCAGGAGGAGGGAGGGGTTTTCTCAGCTAAGCACACCCTCCTGCCTGCATGCCTGAACTAAGGGCAGATGGATTCCAGGAAGTAAATGCTACATGAATCTTCTGCCCTTACTCAAGATGGTCACGGCCAGAAAGGCTAGGGGGTGTTTTTTCAAAGTGATTTCTCAGCAAAATAAAGCATAGAGACCTGGAAGGATGGGGAGTTTGCTTTGAATTGTAAAAATGAATCAAACAACGTTTTTGGTTTGTGGTCCTCAGATGCAGCGTAGTTCCGCTTTTCCAACCCCCAAGACAAAGAGGAGCAGTTAAACCCCGTAGTTCACTGGGACAAAAGGGGAGACTTTGGGCTTTAAGCTTTTATATAAAAATCTTTCTTGAAATGAAATATTCAAAAAAAGTATATTTTCAGACGATACGGTAGATAGAAGAATAAAAATGTCTTGATTGTGTTTAGTTCAGCAGGCTGATTGCTGGGGTTGTGTTTCGGTATAAACCCCAACTGATTAGGCCATGCGTTCTCGGGTTTATAGACAGTCATGCCATCCAGGCTTCAGCCTTGGTATAGGTATAAGGCCCCATTCACACCTGAGCGTTTTGTAGCTTGAAGCCTGAAGCTACAAAACGCTGGAGGGGAAAAAATCAATGATTCTCTATGGAGATGGTTCACATCTCCACTAAAAAACGCCTGAAGCCAAAAGCCTGAAAACGCCTGAAGCTCAAACTAGTTCTGGAAGTATTTTTTAGCTTGATTTGGTCGTTTTTCTATTTTTTTACATTGGTGACTTTTTGACCTGTACAAAATCGCGGTAAAAAACGCGGCAAAAATCGCGGTAAAAATCGCGGCAAAATCGCGGTAAAAAACGCGTGTATTTCTGCCTGAAAACGCGACGCCCAGGTGTGAATGCAGCCTTAGTAGGGTGTGGAAAAACAGCTATGGCCGTCGTGTTAATTTGTTTTATGAATTTTGTATAGAGTTCTGCTACCTCTATCTTGGGTAATATAAGTCTATGTAGATTTGTTAATGTTATGTCATGTTTCGATGATACATAGATAATTATTTGACAGCATAACTACCTAATTGCATCTAGCTAGCAAACCAGAATTTCTTCTTAAGCACTTAGAGAGGGAACACTCTGTTTAAGTATTGGCCAAGGGGTTAGAGGTCATAATTCTGGAGATATTAGTGAATAGCAGAGGGCCAAGTTTGCTCTTTCTAATGCACCCGAGTAGATAAGGAACATTCTAATGTGCCATTTTCCACTCATCTAAGACAAGTGTACCCTTGAGTTCTCTGAACTGATTAGAAGCCAATATTTCTTATTAATGTCTCTATAAGAGGTCAAACATAGACCTTGTTCTTTACATACTGGCTTCAAAGTAAACTGCCACAATTGATTTACAAAAACATACCACTGCAGTGCACTTTTGTTTTAACAAGGTATCCTGGCTAATAATCCCATATTGTCCAATAGTTAACATGGTGTTTGTTTTATGTTTGCAGAAAGGGAATTCAAACTTTTATTTAAACTTCTCTCAAATTGAGGTTTCCTGCTGAAATCCCTGGCAAGTTCTATAGCAGAGGGCAGACAATTTTATTTTTTTGTTTCATAAAGTTTTATTGAGTAAAAAGATACATACAAATATATAGGAACATTTAGAGAAATAAGGATGTTTTGTTGTACAATAAAGTTCAATAGGTACGATAAGGTAGACAATTTTAATATTCCACTAGTGGTCATATAGATTTTTCAATGTGTTTTTAACAATTCTGCTAATAGTTACCTAGTTAGGCCCTGTTTCTTCTTGTGTTGTCCTCTAAATAGCAATCTGGATGTTGGATCTTGGTTGCTTTTCAGAGGGCACTTGAGGGGGGGGGCGAGGACACGCGATATTGCTTACTCACCACCTCCTTTAACCCCTTAAACCCTGCACAAGTGTGCCACAACCACATACATTGCACACAGGTGTGGGGTGCACACATTTATCTGGAGCAGGGATCATTTTTGCCACTACACGGTGCAAAGCAACGTAGCCGTGACATATGTACATCCCTCTCCTTTGTCCCCCCCCCCCCCCCCGCCAACTGCAAGTGGAAGCTAGGCCTTAGAGCCCATTCACACCTGAGCATTTTGTAGCTTGAACCCTGAAGCTACAAAACGGTGGAGGGGAAGAAAATCAATGATTCTCTATGGAGTCCGTTCACATCTCCACTCAAAAACGCCTGAAGCCAAACGACTGAAGCTCAAACAAGTTCCGGAGGTATTTTTGTTGCGCAAATCGGGCATATTTGGGTGTTTCTGGAACATTTGTATTGCCATAGATGTCAATGGAAAAGCGCAAAGACGTACGACAAAACACACAACAGAAAGCTCGAAAAACGCCCAAAAATGCTACACTCAGGTGTGAATGCAGCCTTTTTTAGTCAGGTCCATCTAGTTCATCAATAAAAGCTAAATAAAATGGAGCTATTCTCCATTTACAGAATCCTATACTCCTGGTTGATTCAGAGCAAGAGCGCTTACAAAATGCATCTAAGCATTTTCAACAGGATTTCCACCACTGTAGCATTCTGATAACCACCCTACAACAGATTTCGCAGGAAAGGACATATAATAAACCTTGAAACACAAAGTCATAAAGGCTCATAAAACCCTTTCAGATCCCAAACAATATGTTGAAAGTTCTTATGAAGGCTCATATGCATGTTCAGACAAAACTTCCCCCCTAGTTTAGGATACAGTGGGGAAGGGTTAGACCCCCTGTCAGGGTTTTACTGCTATCTGGGACTCTATTTGCCATTGGAGAGTAGAGGAAGGCTAGAAGTACTTTTAGAATTGTATTTCTTGCAGATTTCCCCTCACTTCCTGTCTGGAGAAGCTGTTTCTATCAGGACAGAAAGAGATGGACAAGTCTCTTTTTGGCTTGACTTATACTTCTAATATCGTGCATTAGAAGTATCATTATCAGGTATTTTAAAGTGTTTGAAAGTACAAGCACTCAGAAGCACTAAGAGCTGTCAATGATCACCCTTATCATCTCATCACACAAATGACCAGAATTACACAACAGTCTGAGTTGAGTAAAAGGAATATAATAGTGAAAATGCTATATGATTACTATTCCAAAACTGACTCCTTACTTCCATCAGCCTGAGGCTCTTTTATGTGGCTATTTACAGAAAAGATAATATACCAATTCATTACTTCTTGCTCTGACTGTACTAAAATGGGTCTGATTTACAAATTCTGGTGCGAAGGAAATAGAAGCAAACATAAAAGTAATTACCATGAGCAACCCATTGGTTACCTAGTTTCATTTAAAAGATGAAGTCTACCTGGTTCAGTCCCCTTCACCTCCGTATTTACAATTTATCGGTGCTAATGTCTGCTGCCTGGATGGAACAGAAGCCTCTTTCAGAAACTGGCTTTGTGGCCATGAGCAGAAAGAGACATTTGTAATACCCAACAAGTGCAAACCATATGTTCAAGAATTTCATTCCTACACATATGTCTTTGGGACCTCTGTCCATGTCAGGACTCCATTTATCAAGCATAAACAAACACTATGGCCAAGAAAATTTTAGAGTTGTCCCCAGAAGAAGAGGTAAAGGGCACTCTTCCACAGTGGCTAAGTGGGTAGCACTTCCACCTACCAGTACTGGGGTCATTGGTTCAAATCGCAACCATGGCACTACCTGCCTGGAGATTGCATGTTCTTCCTGTGCCTGTGTAGGTTTCCTCCTGTTTTTCTCCCACACACCAAAGACATGCTGGTAGATTAATTGGCTCCTGTGTATATTGGCCCTTGTATGTATATGTATGAATGTGAGTTAGGAACCTTAGATTGTAAGCTTCTTGAGGGCAGGGGCTGAGGTGAATGTACAATATATGTGTAATGTGCTTAATAAATTGATGGCGCTATATAAGTACCTGTTATAAATAAATCAATCTTCCAATGGGAACACTTGGAAGTCTATCTAGAAGTAAATTCCCCTTACTTTTGGAGATTCTAACTTACTGTTGCCTCCCTGGGAAAAGGAAATTTCTCCAATAGTACACGGGCAACAAAAAAATAACCAGCAGTGGTTTTGGGCTTCCTTTTCATGGGCAATTATGTGCATACTGCGGGTAACCTTATAACTAGTGGTTTCCTGCAATTAGGTACAGATGTCTGACCCTGTACGTATGGATTGGCATCCAGGGTCACTCACCCTTCCCTAACCGCAGGTAACCGGTTGTGTGGATGCATATGAGCAGCGATGACTCCTGTCGGGTCCTCTGTGGTTCCGAAACATTATACTACACCGTTTTTGTGAGGTGATCTTTCTTTAATAAAAAACATTTGGACGAAATTAATGATCTGTGGTGCTGGCAGTCACTACAGCACCCAGTACCTTAAGAGCTTATTGCAGGAACATGTGCGATGGGAATATGGACTATGGATTGCATACACCCGTCATTCCAGCCACTAGAATCCCCTGATTCTTGCTGCTGGAATCTAGTATCTAGTGTATGGTCATAATCCCCTTCCCTACACTTTCCAAGACTAAAAAAATGTTTTGCTTATTTTTTTATTTTCAGATCCTCAGTATAAAAACATCAGCTAAAGTCTCAAGTGTTTTTACCACTGACACATTTAAAAATTGTGTTTTCACATGCTTTCATTTATTGAAGCATTCTTTGACAAAGAAACCTTGGTCACCAAAAACGCCACCCTATTTAAACATGTTTTTAGGATGAATAGTCAAAGGAAAGATCTCGACTGCACCCTAACTAACGAATATTGGGATACTGCCTTCTTCTACACACATAAGTTCAACATCTCCTGCTATTCACAGGAAATAAACTATAACATGATATCTAGATGATAGAGAGACCTAGTCTAACTACATAGTTTCCAACAACAACAAAAACATGTTGGAGCTGATGATAGGAACTAGGAACGTAGCTACAAATCTGGTGGTAATGTTCTTCAATACGCAAATTTTGGTCTCAGATATTTAATATACACAATGAAATCTCTGGAGAACCCCATTACCCCTCACAAGAGATGGCTCTACTGTCCATTCTCCTAAAGAAGAATACCAGAAACAATCTTTACTAAGGTTTGTCCAGGTGGTGGCCCGTCAAACCATCCCATGACGACACCACTGCCCTCTCCCATCCCAGTAGGTCAGTACAGTTGATGGCATGTGTATTGACGAATTATTAGCCATAGACACACACATATTAGATCAGGGTTTCTCAACCAGGGTTCCTCCAGAGGTTGCTAGGGGTTCCTTGAGCAATGGTCAATTTCTACCTCTCAGATGAATTCCCAATGACATTATTGATCTTTTTAGCTATCTGTAAAGGGGTAATTCTTCTCAATGACCACAAGTGTAAGGAGCATTCTTCCCATTGACCATCACACTAATGTATCCTGAGTTGTAGATTTTACATTTTTAGCAGGGGTTCCCCGAGACCGAAGAATTATTTCAAGGGTTCCTCAGTGTTGAAAAGGTTGAGAAAGGCTGTATTAGACTGTAAATGTTTATACTCAATGGTCTGATTGGATGGTTTTCTCTAAACCTCACTATAAAACTCAAACAAATGCATTTTTACAAGATGGTACTCACCTACATCTCCTCCTCCCATGTTTATATTTCTAGTCTTCCCTTTGGTGGAACCCTTACTCTTAATCTTCCTTCTACTTTCTGTAACTCATTCTTCTCCCCACCCCCAACCTTTAACCTTTTCTATAATCGGTTATAAAACATTTTTTTTTTTTTTTGCAGTGACAGTAAAGGAAGTCTTACACAAGTGATGCCTTATTAATAATCTAATTTTAAAGGAGATGTTTAACAATACATCAGAAGGATATACCAATTACCATGTACAATGTGATCTAAAATCTTTATTTGCGTCTCCCTCCTAAGAGTTTAGCACCACAACATTTGTTTGATCACTGATGATATTATGACTATTCCTGATAACGTGTCACCATTATCTTTTATATATCTGTAACTTTTTTTTTATTACAGAATAAACAAAGATTCTACCATAAATATGGCGAAATGTGGCTGAATGGCTGCTAGAGGCAATTTGACTAGAGTCGTTCTTTATTAATCAACCCCAGCACATTTCTATGCAGGATGACGGACTGGACATGCTGTTTTATAGACCTCTTCCTTCACATAGGAATTCAATAATGTTGTGGAGGGAAGGATTTTTTCAGACAAAGAAAAATGCTAAGACAAGAGGGTCATTGTTAGAAGCTGGAAGGTGGTCAGTCAGAGGGACAGCGAAGACGTATTCCACAAATAGGGTGGGATTCCTCAAATTCCATCCTAGCAGAGGTGGAGAGCCGGTCATATTGTTTCATATTTGGAACTGCCTTGTATCTGAACCCATGCCAAGAATAAAACAGTGACATTTATAACAACCGAAAATGTCTGATTCCTGAGTTTACCTCCTTCCAACCCTTTTACCTGCTGTGGTTTTGTTACATAAATGATATCATTTAGTTACAGACAGCTTTAGGTTCTACCCAGTTTGACAGATTTATGTGACTGTGAGATAAATTCAGCTGCTGACACTTGTTAGACTTGTAGTTTACAAATGCAAGAAGCAAGCCAAGACATATATTGGATGCAGATGATTCTGGTTAACTTTATCTGTGCCTACTGACAGATTTAAAGTGGATATTAACCAGATAAAAACATCTTGAAGGAGAATTGCGTGTTTTTTAAATATTATTTCAAAATATATCTGTAGATATATCGCAGTCCAATAAAAAAATAACATAAGGCCTTGTACATACAAGTATAAAAATGGGGAACAGACTTGCAATCCAAAAACCCATAGAACAGTTGCTGATGCATGCAGCCAAAACAGTGTAATCAGCCATATGCCATCCTTCACAACTGTTCACCCTTGAAACTGTTTTGGTTGACACTGTGGTATTCATTTTATTCAGCAGCACCACTAAACAGGTCCCATCTATCAGATCGCTGATGGTGTGTAAAGTGCTGGCCATTGAAATCTGCAGCTCTGCCCACTCATAAGGGGCCATTTTCACTACTGCATTTTACTTCTGGTTTTTAAATGATCTCTTAGTGCTTCCTTCTCCAAACGTGGCAAGCATAACATAAACTTTGCCTGCTGTGAACAAGTCTGATCTTCCTTAAAAATGATCATTCGTCACATTTTGGAAGCACGGCTGGCTGCCATCTGAGGTCTCTAGGCAGCCCAATCAGTGAACAGATTTTGCATCTCACTATAATATTGGTTCATTTTCGCCAAGCACTGCAACAACTCATAATCAATTGGAAATGATCACACAATTCTTTTATCTCTACCCTGACCTGGTCTAAAGAGCAGTAAAAAGCACAGTCTGCACCAAAACACTGCATCAATCTAACATATTTTGATTATTTTATGAAGTTTTGATCCATACTTTACAGATGGAATGTACAAAATGTCTGCAAATACCATATAGTTCATGAGTCCACTGTGTATTTATGAGGTGTCATGGAGCAGGGACGTTCCAGTTACAAACCTAATCTCCAAACTTCAGCATTTAAAGAATTCTCCAAATCATTATATAAGAAGGGCTTGATTAAATAAATCATAACATCATCCTTAAAGTATAGGTCAGGGAAAAATAAGAGAAAGAAAGTTTTATGTTGATACGTGATGGCACGTTGTATGTACAATGGTATGTTGGTACATAAGTACAGAAAGTACCTGTCGACCTTTTAGAACTCCAGTGCGCTCCAAACCCTCTCTTTAGGATGACAACCGAGTGCATTTTCAGCAATAAATTCCCAATCGGCATTATACAGCTTCATATACACGGGACGTTTTAAAACCTCCCCTGAACGATTTAACTTGATAGATAGTAACCAACATTTAAAAATGTCTGCTTTGCTGCGTTTAGGTCTAGAAGTATTTTTTTTTTTTTAAATGAAAAACGCCTGTAAACGAAAAGGCTGCTAAACGTGAGTTACCGCGTTTAGGCACGTTTACAAGCTGTTGCAGGCATTTTGCTTTTCAAATGCCTCTGAACATCCGTCCTGAACGCATTTATTTGCTTTCCAAAAAATGCTTCTAAACTCAATTGCCTAGAAACGACTATAAACGACCCTGTGAAAATGTACAGATAAGATAACAGCGAGAAGAGTTCAGGGGCAGCTGAAAAAAATGCCCAAATGCTCCTAAGGCCTCATACACGGGCATTTTTTTACAGCCACGTTTTTTGCGATTTTTACAGCTCTCCATGTTATACAATGACCCCTTAAAAACGCCAACGTTTTTGAGCTGTAGATGGCATCGGCGTTAGTGAGCTAAAAGTAGAACCCACGGCCAGCGCGTTCCAAGGCTGTAACGTTTTGGCGTTTTTGACAAAGACGACGCAAATCGTCGTGCCGACGTTAACCAGCGTTTTTGACACCGACGTTTTCAGGTTAAAAAATAGCAGAGGAATGGTTTTTCGTTTAAAAACGCTTATTGACGCCGACGCTCACTAACGCACACTAACGCAGACGTTTTGCTTATTTTTTTACATACGCCCGTGTGTATGAGACCTAAACGTCTGTTTACCAGCCTGAGCCCTGTGTGCTGGACTACAAAGCTCCTGTGTGCTCCTGTATGTCATTCTGGCAATTGCCCCCGCAAGACTTTTACAAGCCTAGTCACAATTAGGCCTCATGCACACTGCTGCTGCTAAACGGACGTTTAGGAGCAGTTGGGCATTTTTTTCATCTGCCCCTGAACTCTCCTCTATGTTATCTTATCAGTACATTTACACAGGGCCGTTTCTAGGCACCAGATGCCTGTAACAGCTTGTAAAGGCGCCTAAACGCGGTAAATCTCATCTAGGAGCGTTTCGTTTAAAGACATTTTTCATTTTACAGAAAAAAAAACCCTCAAAAAAATGCTCCTAGACACAAACGTGGCTAAACGTGGCATGAAAACACGGCTAAACGGACATTTTTAAACGTCGATTTCTAGCTGTCACGTTAAATCGTTCAGGAGAGGTTGTCAAACGTCCCATGTACATTAAGCCTTAGCATACAAAGGTGTTACTTGCTACAGGAGTAAGAAAAAAAAAAGCGAGATTGGAGAGCAAATTTGGGAAATGTCTAAATACTATTCAGGGCATAGTGGCAGAGCCTTTAACAAGTGCACCCTCCGACCCACCTATACTCACATTCTCCACTCTCATCCATTGCTTTGAAAATAAGAGAAATACATTTTTTTGGGTTTTGTAGAAAATGGAGACACACAAACAGTTTTGCCCAGTGTTTCTCGCAGATAGGTGTAAATGTCCTCAGTAGGCATCCTGGTTTTAGCGCCATTTCTGAGGAGCAATAACTGTTTGCCAGAAAAAACAAAAGAGGGACAAATGGCAGTCAAGGATGTCCCAGGCAATGCCAAACTACTAATTTAATAGCCTATCTTCTACTGATATTTATGGATACCTTTACTCAGTCAACAGAAACAGATTACTGACTAAAATGCTTACAATTTCTCAGCTCTCCTCTGAGTATAACACTTATTTCCAAATATCCTCTACTACAGCGAAGGACATTTTATGTTTATGGAAAGTGAGGTCATCAGCATCTGCCAGCACCCTTACCTTGTTTTCTCCCTTTTCCATTTACATGAGCAAGTGTGTTCCTAAGTGTATCTAAACTCAAGAACAAAAAAGCCATATATTGCAGCTCACAAGTCCTTACATGTGGTGGCTGCATTAGTTTTAGGGTTGCCACCTTTTCATCAAGTCAAACCCAAACACTTTAGTGGTGCACAGCAATTTTTTAATAGTATAGAGTACTAGTATTTATATCTGAATCCACAGAGTTCCCCCTTTATATCTAAACTTGCCTTACACTGTAAGGGGGGACTCTGCAGACTTTGATGTAAGGGAGAACTCTGGGGACTCTGAAATAAGGGATGCTCTGGGAACCCTGATTTAACGAGGAGCACTGAGAATATGGATGTACGGACAGGACTCTGATGTAAGGGGGGAAACATTGTGGCCTCTGGTGTAAAAGGGGAACTCTGATGTAAGGGGTGCTCTGAGAACCCTGATTTACCTTAGTGTACTCACTCAAGAGGGAGGAGAAAGAAGGGGGGGGGGACTTCAGTCACACACAGGGATGGATGGTGAGCTCACTCACCCCTTGGCAATCAGCACCTCTCATACAGATGTATCTGCAGCTGCTGGGCTTCAAATTTCCCACCCCCACTTTCCTTTTCTGAGGCACAGCTGCTGCAGCCAGTAACCCTGCTGAGAAGCCATAGTACTGTCTGAATAATATGTCCGGGTTTCAGGTAGTGTGAAACCCGAACACAGGATTCAAAACCCGAACTGTCCGGGTGAATCCCGGACAGGTGGCAACCCTACTTAGTTTTCAGTCTTGAGCCTTTTTTCCATTTATTGACAATTCTTCCAGTAACATACTTCCTATCCTAGATTGCCAATGCTTTTTCACTGTACTGTATCTTCAGATGAACCGGGTTATTGTCCTAAACTTGCAAAACACAAGAGAAGCCACCCCCGGTTAAGGGGGGGGGGGGGAGGGAAGGGGGACTCGGAAATAAATTCAATAAAGTAATCACAACTATCCACTCAGGGACACGTAATGTTTTAAACCCTGGGGCCACAATGGTGAAAGGGGATCAATAATAAGCAAAAAAGGCCAGCACAGAAGGCTGTCCATAAAAGTCACTATATGAGTAGCCACTGGGATGTACAAATATAAAAAAGGAGGACCAAGCATGAATGCAATATCAAAAATTGTAAGAATTTATTAGGGAACAATGCTACAACTGAATGTGCACACAGTGTGAAGCATAGGTAAAAACAGTCAGAGAACCACCACCGTTGACAACGTTGTCAGATACATATATTAAAAAAGACAAACACAAATATATTCCTCAGAGCCAATAAAGTGAGGGCCTTCCAACATGGAATTGCCCTCAAACTGAATGGGAACGAGGAAAGCCAATGAGCCAGCCCACATAACCCCAGCACAAAAAGAGGGATCCCAGCACTGAATAAATAATGATCATGGAGAAAAACGATGCAAAAATGCCACACAGGTCATAAGACCAATATAGGGCATAATGCCATGAACATGTATGGGGTATAGCGAGAAACTACAATGACATACAAAGTCCCCGATTAGGATGGAACCGAAGAGAAAAATGGTGAACAAATGAACAGTCTAAAGGGGTCAATCCGATGATGGCAACAGCCAATGAGGCAAGCTACGGACTGACTGCCCTTGGCCCCAATGTACAGACAAACATCACCAATGCCTGCCTGATGATAGCAAAATCCCCCGACCACTAATGGAAATCCAACAAAAAAAGGGGGAGGGGGGGTCGGCTACAGGCAGGTGGAAATAGCACAGGCTGCAGGGGGTGAGAACAAGAAAAAATGTCCACAGAATCTCTGAATGGAACCAGTGCGGGCTGCCAGCAGGAAAAGTGTAGGCACATATACCTCCGGAAGGCCCTCACTTTATTGGCTCTGAGGAATATATTTGTGTTTGTCTTTTTTAATATATGTATCTGACAACGTTGTCAACGGTGGTGGTTCTCTGACTGTTTTTACCTATGCTTCACACTGTGTGCACATTCAGTTGTAGCATTGTTCCCTAATAAATTCTTACAATTTTTGATATTGCATTCATGCTTGGTCCTCCTTTTTTATATTTGTACATCCCAGTGGCTACTCATATGGTGACTTTTATGGACAGCCTTCTGTGCTGGCCTTTTTTGCTTATTATTGTCCTAAACTTCTTGCTCCCAATATAGACTACAAACTACTACAAACTCTCTATTGGGTCTTTTAGTTTTTATTTTCTATATTATTTTGGAGTCCCTGCCCCTAAAAGTCCCAATAGAGGGTTTGTAGTAGTCTGTAGTATTAGGGAATGCTTGCATCCTCTCCTTCCATAGATTAACACTAGCATTTCCAATATAGACTATAGAACACCTCCCCTACTCTTCATCATCATAACATATGGGGAGGTGTTCTGTACTCACAGGGGAAAAAGGGCAAGGGCTGATAACACACCTTGGGATTTCACCGCAGCAAAGGCAAAGTACACAGGAAGTTAGGAGCTTGCTGCATTTCTGCCATGATTAATGGGCAATTTTCATGTACTTGCAATATATTTAGAGAGAGAAAACATGGGGAAATGTGCATGTGTTAGAGTACTGAATATGTTTTTTTTTTATCTTAACAAACACTTGATCTACTCCCAGAATGATTTAGCAGTTTGAGGCTGGCTGTGCTGTTCAGGCCCATCTATAGGTGCCACACAGCAGGGACTGAATGCATTTTACATTTCTATTTGTACAACTTTGCAGAGAGCTAATCATGTAATAGTTGCATAATTAGTTAGGTTAAAAAAAGACACAAATAAATTTAGTTCAACCAATAGAAAAAATAAATAAAAAGAATACACAGAAAACCTCCATGTGTAGAATCCTATACCTACATATGAACCAGGGGAAGGCAAAAAAACAAACAATAACGCATGGTGCCATTTGCTCCGGGGGTGAAAAAAAATCCTTCCTGAATCCCCCCCCCAATCAGATATTCCCTGGATCAACTACCCCTGGTGTATTTTGTGCATTTAGGAACGCATCCAAACCTTTATTAAAACAATCTACTGAGATGGCCAGAACCTGTTTAAAGTGTAATTCCAGTCAAATTCTAACTCAGGCTAAATCTACTCCCACCCCCATTCTAAGACTATGCCAATTAGATTGTAAGCTCTTATGGGCAGGGCCCTCTTAACCCTCTTGTCTTTTATTGTATTGAAACTCTACTGTCTCCCGTTATATTTTAAATTGCTGCACAAACCGTTGGCACTATAAATTCTGTAAAAGAAAAGATGTGTATACTTACCTATTCTGAAGCCACTCCGGTCTGGACACATGACCAGCTTTCAGTGCCGGCCACGGCTGCCACAGAGTAAGCCTGTGGGTGAGGGCATCACCCAGGCTCTGCAACCATTGCCACTGCCTCTCCGCTACACTGAAGCTGGCACTAGGACCCAATCATGTGACCAGACCAGAGCAGCTTCAGAATAGGTAAAGCCTCGTACACAATAGTCGTTTTTTTCATTCAACCCAGCAGAGCTGAATGAAAAAGAACAGCTCAGGAGGAGCCGTTGTACTAACTATCCAACCTTAGTACAGCGATCTCCCCTGTTCTATTGTGTTCTGACAGGGGAACGGCCCTTGCCAGAAGACTCCAGTCAGCGACCTTTATTGTTCATGCCCCTTCCACAGGACCGACTCCAATACACACGAGCCAAATACCAGCTGGTTCAATAGAAACCGGCCGATACCACTCGCCATTTGGCCCGTGTGTACTAGGCTTCAGCATAGGCATAATTTCTTTTAAAGGGTAGATAGAATAGTTTTAGAATGGGGGTGGAAGTAGATTTAGCCTTGGGCTGGCCATAGATTACGGAGGCCTCAAGCAGGAGTTGATAGAAAGAAAATAGCTCAGTTTCCCCATCAACACAGTCTGCTGTGCTTTTGTATTTTGGCTATAACCGCCAGCAGTGATTGCACGAAAAAAAACATCAGGCTGGTTTTATTGAAGTCGACCAATAGATCAACTTCAGTACAACCAGCCTGTCCATAGATGGATCGAAATTCGATCTGTTCCTGCTGAACTGGCCAAATCTTGGTCTGTTTATGGCTGGCTTAAGTTTGAATTTGACTGGAATTCCACTTTAACTAACTAGTATAACTAGTAATACTATCCCATGGATGTGCATTCTGAAATGGAGAACGATGATCTGAGGGTCTGATCCTTTGGGTAAATTACCTTCACTACTGTGTGAGCCATCTCTTTTTATCTTGTGTAAGCAAATCATAGGGGGGAGTGTGCTGCGTTGATATTAGTAGGTCTGTCTTTTCTGCTTTGATGCTGGCTACATGATACACTGTTTGTATACAAATGTCCCCACTTCTTGATAAGGTGGACATTTTCTAGGTCATGAAAGGTTTAACCCACATATCTCTACACCCAACCTCCTTCTAGCCTGATAAGCCTTGTGTTCTCCTCAGCACCATGGATACTTTCATCTTCAGGGCTTCTTTCTTTGTTCTTTTATTTTTTTTTACAAGTTTACCAGTTAATTATGAATGTGGTTGTGCCCTGATCTGCAGCTAGTATTAAACCATAAATAATTCCACGATTAAACAATTCAGATCTTTAGATGTCTGAATGACATGGGTAACGCCTTGATAAAAACAAATAGCACATGTTGGAATTATCCAGAATCAACATGGCATGGGACCCTGCACATACAGGACTTTAGAGCAGCCTTTCTCAACCTTTTCAACACCGAGGAACCCTTGAAATAATTCTCCGGTCTCAGGGAACCCCTGCTAAAAAATAAAAATCTACAACTCATGATACATTAGTGTGATGGTCAATGGGAAGAATGCTCCTTACACTTGTGGTCATTGGGAAGAATGACCCCCTT
>BLSH010064304.1:960211-971831 GCA_018402905.1 Glandirana rugosa
CTGCCCCCACTCTGTTATTGGCTGCAAACTGCCCCACCTGTGTTATTGGCTGCATAAAGCCCCCCCCCCGTGTTATTGGCTGCATAAGTGACACCACCTGTGATACTGGCTGCAATTTACCCCCTCCTGTGATACTGGCTGCAATTTACCCCCTCCTGTGATGCTGAGCTGTCTACTGTGTCCTGTGATGCTGATCTGTATACTGTGCCCTGTGATGCTGGGGCTGTATACTGTGTCCTGTGATGCTGAGCTGTATGCTGTGTCCTGTGATGCTGGGGCTGTATACCGTGTCCTGTGATGCTGAGCTGTATCCTGTGCCCTGTGATGCTGGGGCTGTATACTGTGCCCTGTGATGCTGGGGCTGTATACTGCGTCCTGTGATGCTGATCTGTATACTGTGTCCTGTGATGCTGAGCTGTATACTGTGTCCTGTGATGCTGAGCTGTATACTGTGTCCTGTGATGCTGAACTGTGTACTCCTGACACAATATGTGGAATACAGGGGAGGGAGTGGGTGGATTCTATAAGGGACGGGGCTTATTAGAAGTAGGAGGGGTCAAAAGGAAGGGCGGGGCCTGGCGCCCCCCCATCCAAAAACGTCACCAGCCGCCACTGCGTGGGACTACGGTGTTATGAGACAAAGACTCTGCTCTGAATGAATTTCCTTTCTGCTCCCTTCTGGTGAGTTGTTAACAATGCTGCACTACTGTACTGCACACTGTTCTGCTTGCTGGAGGCCAGGGTTGCCAACCGTCTGTTAATTTATAAATAGTTTGTAAAAAACAGGCACTTCTCTCCTGTCCGTAAATGTTTGTAGACAAAAGAAAAACTGCTTATTAAAAATTTCCTGTGAGCAACTCTGAACTGCGCAAGTGCAGTCCCAGAGCCAGCAAATTATACAACTGCCATTCTTGACCTCAGATTGGGCAGTGGGGCAGGTCCAGCTGCGTGCCTGGGCAGTGGCATAATGTCGCTCATTGGGCATGGCTTATATTCACATACCCCACCACATGCTTTGAGGCCAAGCTCACCAGTTCACTAATTAGCTGCCTGCGGAACTGAGCATGGGCAGTTGAAAGCCGATGACAAGTATTTTTTCCTGCTAGCTGCTCAAGCCCCACCAGTGATGGAGATATGTGTAAGGAGTGCTCTGGAGGCACTAATGTAAGGGGGCACTCTGGAGGCACCGATGTAAGGGGGCAATCTGGGGACACTGATGTAAGGGGGCACTCTGGGGACACTGATGTAATGGGCACTCTGGGGACGCTGATGTAACAGGGCACTCTGGAGGCAATCATGTAAGGGAGCACTCTGGAGTCACTGATGTAAGAGGGCACTCTGGAGACACTGATATAAAGCCGCACTCTGGGGGACACTCATTTAAGGTGTCTGGGGATACTGATGTAAGGGGGCACTCTGGGGGACACTGATGTAAGGGGCACTCGGTGAGACAATGATGTAAGAGGGCACTCTGGGGACACTGATATAAAGTGGCACTCTGGGGGACACTTATATAAGTTGGAACTCTGGGGATTACTGATGTAAGGGGGCACTTTGGTGGACACTGATGTAAGGGAACGCTCTGTCACACACTGAGGCAAGGAGCACTCTGGCGGACACTGATGTAAGGTGGAACTTTAGGGAGGTTACTGATGTAAGGGGGCACTCTAGGGGACAGTGATGTAAGAGGGCACTCTGGAGGCAACGATGTAAGGGAAACTCTGGGGACACTAATGTAAGGGGGTACTCTGGAGACACTGATGAAGGGAGGCATGCGGTGGAACACTTATATAAGGGGGAACTCTCAGGGACACTGATGTAAGGCGGCACTCTAGGGGACACTGATATAATGGGCACTCTGGGGGACACTAATGTAAGGTGGCATTTAGACTCTGGGGGACACTAATGTAAGGGGGCAATCTGGGAACAGTGAAGTAAGTTGGCACCCTAGGAGCACTGATGTAAGCTGGGACTCTGGGGGCTTTGATATAAGGTAGTGCTCTGGGGACACTGATGTGAGGTGGGACTTTGGAGACACAGATTTAAAGGGCACACTGGAGGCATTGATGTAACGAGGCTCTCTGGGGGCACCGATGTAAGGTGGCACTCTGGGGGACACTGATGTAAGGGGGGCACTCTTGGAGACACTGATGCAAGTAGGCACTCTGGGGGAAACTGATGTAAGGGGGGCACTCTGGAGAACACTGATGTAAGGGGGCACTGTGAAGGCACTGATATAAGAAGCACTCAGGGAGCATTGACGTAGGGGAAGCTCTGGGGACACTGATGTAAGGGGGCACTTTGTGGGCACTCTGGGGGACACTAATGTAAAGGGGGCACTTTGGAGGTACTGATGGTAGTGGGTCACTTTGAGGACACTGATGTAAGACGTCACTCTGGAGACACTGATGTAAGGGGGGACTGTGCAGGCACTATGGGGGACACTGATGTAAGGGGGTATTCTGGGAGAACTGATGTAAGGGACACTCTGGGGGCACTGATGTAAGGGAGCGCTCTTGGGACACTTGAGTAAGTTGTGACTCTGAGAGCAATGATGTAAGCTGGGACACTCTGAGGGCTCTAATGTAAGCTGGGGCTCTAGGGACTCTGATGTAAAGTGGCACTCAGGGGACCAGGATGTGATGTGGGACTTTGGAGACACAGATTTAAGGGGGGACTTTGTGGACTCTAATGTAGGGGGAATGCCGGGGGCTTTGATATAAGGGAAGACTCTGCTGTGAACATGAAGCTCATCCTGTTTGCTGCACTCCATATGTTGTTTTGTTTTAGTACCTACTCCTGACCCCTGCACTCTATATATTATGCTGTACATACATAGACCTGACCAAGGTGATCATTGTCTCAACAGTTGATGGTTTTAATGAAGTTCTTTTTTTAAGGTAGGCTCAGTAAAACAAAAATATCCTTTTTCTGTGCATAAAAAAGTAATGGAAATGTTTATTGTACAACAAAAAACATCCTTTGTCCTGGGGTTTATTTGTGTTTGTGAGTCTGTCAGTTGTGGCACAGTAATTAGTATTTTGTGGGTACTGTGGTGATGTGTGCAGTGTATACAGCAGGCACAGATTTTGTTAAATCCCCTTTTAGGGCCCTCTCAATGGCCCTGGCCATCGTTCACCGTGGCCCACTACGCGTAACGCAGAAACCTATTTTTCTGTTCCTCCCCAGGGTGCCCCATTTCTTTCATAATCCTAGCCTTCCTCACATTTTGTCATGCTGTTTTGACTTTTAATTGTAAAGCCAAGAAAATTACTTATTATGTGTATTGTTAATATAATTAATGTTTACATATTGTTTTTACTTTTTAAAGGCTAAGTTTGCCTTTAGGAACATATTATAAGTTAAACTTGTATTTAGGGTGTAACATGTTGCTAAGTTCCCCAACCCTCTCCCCCCTTATCAGTGCACTCCTAGACCTTTGACACTTCCAGTGTTCCTGGAAGCTGGAAGAAGTGTCTGCAGGAGATGGGAGGGGGCAGCATGGTGCGGCAGCAGTAATGCACACACAGTCCGGTTGCAAATGAACAGAACTTGTATTTTAGTCAGAATATAACAATTCTCAACAAGGCAGGCAGCCCAATCGGGAACACTTACAGGTGAATAGCAGATCGTTGCAGAGCAAGTCTCAGCCGAACTGACAGCATCTGTCTTGAGAAGCCTGGTCGGTCCAAGCCCAAGCGGGGAAGTTTCTAGGAGGAGTGCGGATCCCTAATCTTTTCCTACTCATCTGAAATCTTTCCCTGCCACTGTTGTCCCTGACAGACAGATGACCTGTCCCTACACTACCCACACACCAAATGTGCCCAAACTTAAATAGACTCTGCCTGACCCAAGATGGCCACCAGAGTCACATGGGCTGTCAGCATCCATCGGGATTGCTGCCCCAGTGACCCAGAAAACCATAGAGGAACCATGGTCCTCTAGACTTCCTCTCCCTCTGCACTGCCACTGCAGTTGAGCGCCACCTGCAGAGGAGAGAATAGACTACACCTGCCTATATAATGATCCACTGATCAGAGGTGAACCGCTTTGCAGGCCCGTGTGGGAAAAAATAATAAAAACACTTTTTTTTTTCTGCAAAAAATATATGGTGCTAGGGTTGCAGGAATAAGGAGTATTACTTATCTTATTTCTCACTCCATGAGGTTCTCTTGAGTGGTGCAATCATTTCCACAAAGCATCATCCACATACAATGCAGGATTCATAACCTGCAATGTATATGATGACACAGAGGGGCTGCCCATGGAACGGAGCACCAGGTGGAGAGCAGTAGAGCGCTGGAGCCAGCCAGAGGAGGGGAAAGGTAAGTGCTATAGCCTAATGCCTCTTGGAGTTAGATGATATGACTCCATGTTGGTAGTTATAAGAATGGGCTAATCACTGTAATGATTAAACAATAACAGAACATTCACAGAATACACATGATGTCTGTAATGGTAATAATTCTTTTCTAAGACCTACAGTACCAGATATATGCTTGCATAACCACTTACAGTACCTGGAAAATGCTTTCTCATTGTACATAATGTAAACCATCCGTGGGCGGAGCCACTCGCTGTGCATGCACTCATCAATGCCCAGGACCTGGCGGGGACTGTGTGTGAAAATCCAACATTAAGGCAGTTTGTCTTAGAGATGAGCCTTGTCACTGTGTGCAGTAAAAGTACAGAGTTCCTCTGAAAAGTGCTGTCCCATGTCACTACACATTGTTGCCTGATGTATGTTGTATTTAGGAGGGGCGCTGCTGAGCCCCATGGGAAAGTCATACCCGATTTAAGTAGTAAGTCCATTAAAAGGCCTTTGCAAGGCAAGAGTCCATATCTGGCAGTAAATCCATAGTTTGGTGACAATAATCCATAACTGCTAGTAAATCCATAACTTGGCAGCACAAATCCATATAAGTATACTTGGGAACCCCAACTAGACACCCACAAGGGGTGCAGACTGAGAGCGGCAGAGTGAAGGCTACTTTCTGAACAGCTGAACCCCCTTGGGACTCAATGAGCCCCTATTTACATAGTGTGACCTGCAGGGGCTGTTTTCTCCTGAAAAGCACAGGAAAACCTGTCCAGCAGCGTTAACCTTTGCCTCTCAGGATCCACCAACTCAGCAGGGCAACCACATGTAATAATATTATCATGTGACCCTTGCTTGACGGAGGGCGGGACATCCCGTGGCGGTGTGTCTGCAGCCTGTGCCTGACTCTGCAGCAAATACTGAGGGCTGAAGTTGTCACATCCTACATCAAGGGCTAAGTCAGTGGTTCTCAACTCCGGTCCTCGGGACCCACCAACAGGCCAGATTTTAAGTATTACCTTGGGGAGATGCAGATTAGAACACTGCAATCACTGAGCAGCAAATTATATCACCTGTGATGTATTTCAGTTATCCTGCAAACCTGGCCTGTCGGGGGGTCCTAAGGCCAGGAGTTGAGAACCACTGGGCTAAGTGGTGGCCTGGTGTCCACGCAAGCGTTTCCTGACCCCCCATAACAGAGGGTCATGGAGCTCTGCTAAGGGCATTTTTTATTCGGTGGAGGAACCGTGCACAGATGGATTGGTGTGGTGGAGGACTCTCTTAACGATTATTTAATTTTTCACTGCACTGGGAATTATTATCCTATGGACTGAATTGGATTGTTTTACTCATAACGTTTGGACTTTTATTTCAGTTATGCACCCCATTTTTGTCATATGGTGTTACATATGATTTATGTGGATTGAATTATTATTTATCACATTTTTGCAATTATATATTTATGACATGTATATGATATAGGTTAAATCCTCTTATTATTGATTTATGAGCACACGGCACGAGCGCGGATATTTGTATATCAATAATATTACAACTTTGAATTGAAATACAAGGGAAAGCAAGCAACAAAATTGCCAGAACCCAGAGAAATATCAAAAAAGGTTTGACACCAAAACCCCTCGAGGCACCTGCTTACATGCTTCTTGCATACCTAACCAACTTCTTGTGTTGCTTCTCCCTTTCCTTGTCTGTCCTCTACTGTTCAGTAGACTGAAAAAGGCTGATACCATGTCAAATTCAGGGTCTTACACTACTTGCAATTAAACAAATTACATTTAAAGTGGACCTTTCCCTTCTTTTCTTAACTTACAAATCTGCATGCTGATGTGAAATCACCTAACACTTTTTTAAATGAACCGCTACAGATCCACGCTATAGCCAAAAGACGGCTACAGCGTGGACCTGAATTGCTGGGGGGACGTCCATGGCGGGTTGGACGGACTGGATTCCCACCGGCGATCCGCGATCGCCTAATAGAGAGGCAGAACGGGGAACTGCCAATGTAAAGAAGGTTACCCGTTCTGTCAGGGGACATAACATAGATCTACTGATCCCTGTCATCGGGATCCGTTAGATCTGTCATGTCCCTGCCAGCCCAGCCCCCACACAGTTATAACATAGTGAGGGAACACATTTAACCCCTAGATCGCCCCCTTAGTGTTAACCCCTTCCCTGCCAGTGACATTTATACAATAATCCGTGGATATTTTTAGATCTGATCGCTGTATAAATGTCATTGGTCCCAAAAAAGTGTCAAAAATGTCCGATATGTCCGCCGCAATATCGCAGTCCTGATTAAAATCGCAGACCGCCGCCATTACTAGTAAAAAAAAAAGAAAATAATAAAAATGCCATAAATCTATTCCCATAGTTTGTAGACGCTATAACTTTTGCAAAACCCAATCAATATATGCCTATTGATACATGTAGAAGAATATATATCGGCCTAAACTGACGAATTCATTTGTTTTTTTATATATATTTTTTTGGATATGTATTATAGCAAAAAGTAAAAAATATTGTTCTTTTTTCAAAATTGTCGCTCTTTTTTTGTTTATAGCGCAAAAACTAAACACCGCAGAGGTGATCAAATACCACCAAAAGAAAGCTCTATTTGTGGGAAAAAATGATAAAAATTTTGTTTGGGTACAACGTCACACGACCATGCAATTGTCATTCAAAATGCGACAGCACTGAAAGCTGAAAATTGGTCTGGGCAGGATGGGGGTTTAAGTGCCCAGTAAGCAAGTGGTTTAAAAAGTGTTAGTAGTGTCATATTGTGCATACGCTGTACACAATTACATTAATTAGCTAGAGAAAAGAATGATTTTCCCTGAGATCCTGCACGTCCCCCGTCCCCCCAAACAGATGCCTGTGATGTCACATGGCACAAGCGCAAGATGAAGCACATGACACCATGTGTAGAATGATGGACATTTTTAAAATGGTGGCGCTGGAATGGGGACCCAGGCAGCACATTAAGAAAAAGTCACAAGCATATAGGTAAGTAGGATTGTTTATTTCCCCCCTGTTCAGGTATACAGGCTTATAGAGTAGGAATCGGGGATGGGGCAGATCCCCTTTAATCATGTATTAATGATTGATTACAGAGCTGCAATAATTTGTGCCTTTTATACCTGCCTGGAGTTCGGCTTTAAATAAAAAAAAGAACTGTGATAGCACGGAATTACTAAATATGTGTGCACAAAAGCCAATAGTTTCTTTCCAATCTGATTATTTTGCTTTACTAGACTAATATGCACATTACAGCAATTTTTTGGTCTTTAAACAGACATTTTTTCAAACCCATGTATATGCATGTCTACTATAATGACACCATGCTGTGTGTACAGGATGAGCATTATTCTGCAGAGTTTATTATTCATGTATGGACTTTGGGGAATTACATTTGGCAAGTTTATTGTTATAGTATTGCTCAGAGTAAACTCTCAGTAGACATGGGACTCTCGTTCTCTGTAATGCTGGCCATGTGTGTCACCATAAATGATCGATTAATCACAGATTCAAACAATCCTTTCTCACGAAAATGCCTGCAGTGGCAACATTTGTGCTGGCCCCTGCCCCGTGGGACATTCTGCAGGACATGGGAAAGGGGGCGTGGGATCATTTACAAAACGGATGGGCTGTTTTTTTTTTTCCAAAAGTGGGATACTGAACAACTATGCATCAGTCAAACTGTATTCTTTTAGCCAATGGATATCATTGTGATTCCATTGGTAGAATGAAGTGTAAAGGCGAAGTATGTTTCCGTCACTGCTATACCAGCCATTCATTGTTATACATCGGCTTTCAACCAAAACCATTGCCAGGTTTCCAGTGGGCAAATAATAAAAATTGGGAAGGAAACTGACCAACAAAGCCTCTTTTAGCAGCACTGACGCAATTGAAAGCTGATTGCCTAAAGCTGGGTATACACTAGTAGGATTTCCAATGAAAATTTGCATGAAAAATTCTCAGAACATTCAAATGTTTTCAAAAGTAGTTCTGGATTTTGTTTGCTTTTAAAGCGGAACTATACTCACCTTCTATACAGCGATGCAGTATCTCGGAGCTTCCCGCCTGCCGCCATCATCTTCAGCTGGATCAACTTCCTGGTGCAGTCTACTTTCTCCACTGCAGGTGGTGCTCACCTGCAGCAACCTTGCACCTGGAGAGTAAATCAAAAGAAACATCCTCTATGGTTTCCGGGGTCACTGGGAAGCTATCTGGTTGGCATCTATCTTGGATCAGGCAGAGCCTAATTAAGGCCCTGGCTCTTAGCTTTGGCACACTTTATGCAAGTGGGTAGAGTAGGGAAAGGTACCCTGTCTGCTAGGGACAATACTAGTGGTAGGGAAAGGTTCCTGATGAGGAGGGAAAGCGTAAATTTGAAACACCTCTCCACATTCTCCCGCTTGGGCATGAGGCGGCCAGGCCGCATTCTGCCATCTTAACAGACGATGTCAGTTTGGCTGAAACCTGCTCTTTTCACATTTTGGAAACCATTAGTACACCCAGATGGGCAGTCTCCCCACTGGGATTGTTGTAAACTGGTTCTGCATTGTTTCAATACAAGTTTTCCCACAGGCAATCAGCGGGGTAGTCACTTGTGTGGATGGGGGAAACAGTTAGTTTTTTTTTCCATCAGCCCACTGACTGATGGAAAAAAAGTGATCCCTCAATGGCCAGCCTAAGGCTTTCTTGTGCACACCAAATGCCTTTGCAAAACCAGATATTACTTTGGTAGGTAGTTACTGTGCTATACATAACCTGTACTGAGATCAGAGCTGTGGGAGGGACCCAGCAAGCCCCACCCACTACAAACTGTCTGCAGAAAACTACAAGAGGGGGCGGATACAAGACCAGTGGGTCTGGTGGGTTTTTTTTGGGGGGTGGCAAGCAACCACACGGTGCGGCACCACCACCCCTGGGTGGCCGGCAGCATGGCACTAGCACCCCCCACGTCTGCCGGTCGGTCCAGCACTTACCCCATCAAGGTTGCGGGTGAGGGGCTGCGGGCTGCGGGCAGCGGCTCCTCTGCTCCTTGGCTCCTGCTCTGTCCTCTCTTCCATGATGGCGGTTTCCGTGCGTCTCCTCCTCCTAGGCACTAGGCATCTAATAGGATCGCCTGTCCTTTCAGCCAATTGAGTGACGGGTCTCAGACCCGCTTCCTGATTGGCCAGGAGGAGGAAGAGCAGTGTTAGAATAGGTTAATATTCATTCGCTATTGTAACACACCTGGGTGGGCTAAGAGTGCACTCTCTGCTCCCCGAGCCCACCCTATTTTGAAACCTGTTAGAGCCTCTGGCTCTTATCAGTGCTTCAAAAAAACACCTCCAACATTGTAATTCATTTGCCTGGCATCCTGAAAGGGGCCCTCAATGGATGGGCCGCCACTGCCAGTCACCCTCCACAACGAGAGAGAACAGCAGTGATCATTCTTTGATTCAGGACGCTCCAGGACAGAGGCAAAGTTTCATGCTGATTACTGCACAGATCTGGGAGAAATACACTGTGATTCAAATAAGAATACACATTCCTCTTGTATTTAGATTATATTTGCTTATTGTAGCCAGGAGCTGGGTATCACACTGCTGGCGATAGAGACATTTCTGCCTTCAGGTGTAATGCAGCTGTTTCCCCTAGTTCCAGATTGCTGTTCTGTGACTTTAACAGTAGCAAGAGAAATGCAATCTGGGGGTTGTAGTTTGCTTATGAGGATTCGCCCTCTGGCTTTTTGCTCAAGTAGAACTACATTTCCCATCTGACTGTGCAGCAGAGAAGGATTCCTGGGAGAAGTGGTGCCTGGTGGGAGAGACTATTTAAGCAGAGGCTGGGGCCTAGTGTGTTCTCTCTGGACGGTGATCAATCAAGCAGGACCCTGTATAATGGTGGCTGAATCGCAGCCTGCTCCCACATACTGAGCAGTTCAGCAACCTTGCAGTACTTCAGTGAGCAAACTGAAAGACCTGCCCTGCACCGAGCCTGTTCCTGATTCCTGCAACCCGCTGGGCGAATGATACAGGAGGACCATGGAGAGAAGCGGTGGAAGCCGATCCTAGGAGCCAGAGGGCTGGAGTGAACATCATTATCGTCTCCATCCGTGTCATCATCATCATCCTCAGCAGTGGATACATCCTCTACATCCACTGATCCTGTGGGGTGAGCGGGCTGAGGCCCATTGTTACAGACACTGCATGCACATAACCTTATTCTGCAAATTCACTGTAGTCAAGGCCTAGTTCATAACACTGGGGATACAAGGGGAATACAAGCATTTAAACCCTAAACTGGATTTCTGTTATTCGTAGTCCCACAATCAAAGTCAGTGATCACTGTGAAGATTCCTTTGTAATGCTGCAATAAGAATGCTTTATACAAACATAGTACACTTCCTGAAAATATATTCTGTTGTATCAGCATTTGATTTGGTATATACCATGTAGACTACAAAGCTAGCTGAAGATCATCTGAACTATCAAGCAAGGAACATTGAACTACAACTGCTCTTCATTTGCTCTTTTTCCCCCCACTTAGTGATCATTTACTATTTGCCAGAGTATTTTATAGATTGCATTCACCTAAGAACTCTGTCCTTTACAGAAGGTTGAATATATCTGTTATTGTCATTCTTGTGGTGTACCTGTTTATCTACTATCTACTGGTTTATACCTGTTTATCTACTATACTGGTTTATACCTGTTTATCTACTATTGATTGGTTTATATCTGTTCATCTACTATTGGTGGCTGTCAGGAGAGTGAGCAGTAGAGAGTGGTTTGACATTTCAGTAGTCATTTCTCTGCTCTCCTGTGCCCCAATCTAATGCACAGTATACAGGGAGTGCAGAATTATTAGGCAAGTTGTATTTTTGAGGAATAATTTTATTATTGAATAACAACCATGTTCTCAATGATTCCAAAAACTCATTAATATCAAAGCTGAATATTTTTGGAAGTAGTTTTTAGTTTGTTTTTAGTTGTAGCTATTTTAGGAGGATATCTGTGTGTGCAGGTGACTATTACTGTGCATAATTATTAGGCAACTTAACAAAAAACAAATATATACCCATTTCAATTATTTATTTTCAGCAGTGAAACCAATATAACATCTCAAAATTCACAAATATACATTTTTGACATTCAAAAACAAAACAAAAACAAATCAGTGACCAATATAGCCACCTTTCTTTGCAAGGACACTCAAAAGCCTGCCATCCATGGATTCTGTCAGTGTTTTGATCTGTTCACCATCAACATTGCGTGCAGCAGCAACCACAGC
>BLSH010064304.1:972361-985162 GCA_018402905.1 Glandirana rugosa
GTGAAAGCAATAAAGGTTCCTAAAGATTTGAGTGGTCGTGGGGGTGTGGAGACCGGTGTACGCCATAACATACGTGTTTCCGATTTAAGACGAGCAATACGTTCTGTCATAAGCGTTTGACTCAGTTTGACGAACATAACGATTTGCGAGCAATTGGCGCAATGAGCGTTAGGCTCCAAAATGACATGAAGAATATTGAAATATCCAAGTCGGTTATTTACGTATTTGTCCAGATATGTGACACACGTATTAATAATCCGTTTACTCATAAAACTGGTGTAGTAGGAGAAATACGTACAACAGAATGAGGTTCGACATATCCGAGCTTTCGGATGATAATTGGTAGTAGGCTTTCGAGCCTATACAGCTTGGAGTAAGACAACATGCATAAAGAGGATGATGTGGTCAAAATACTCATTTGCCTAATAATTATGCACACAGTGTATAGACCTGTTTATGCATTTATTGGCTGAACCTATAAAGTTATAAGAAGTACAGTAAAACCTCGGATTGCGAGTAACGCGGTTAACGAGCGTTTAGCAATACAAGCAGTTTGACTCAGTTTGCGAATACTGTCTTGCATAACGAGCAGAATTTAGCCTTTGTGCATACAATACCGCATGTGGCCAGAGGTGTGGGGGTGCTGGTGAGTTTAGAAATCCTTGGAAATAACGAAAGTGTAAACAGTTCCAGAGCATTTCCGAATGATTCCGTTTTATAGGCTTGCCAGCACCACCATACCTCTGGCCACATGCGGTATTGCATACACCAGGCGCCCCCAGAGTACTGCATTGACAAGCAATGGCTGTGGAATGAATTAACTGAGTTTCCATTGTTTCCTATGGGGAAACATGCTTTGATATACGAGTGCTTTGGATTACAAGCATTCTCCTAGAACAGATTATGCTTGTAATCCAAAGTTCCACTGTATATCTTGTTATTCACTGGTGTTTCATCATCATACTGTTGAGACTTATTTTATGTAACCTGTCAAGTCAGAGTTCCACTTAAACAATATATTTTTAAAGTAAACATTATTGATTTTTTTCAACTTTGTGTACTTCCTTCAATGTCCTATTTAAAGCGGTTTTCTACCCTAAAAACACATTTTTACCTACAGGTAAGCCTATAATAAGGCTTACCCATAGGTAAAATTAATATATCCTAAACCTGTACGGTTTAGGAGATATTCTACTTGCATGCAGCCACTGACGTCACGGCGCATGCGCAGTAATGTCCCGGCGAAGGCTGGTGCCTAGCGCTGGACCTTGCTGGAAAGTCCGCCGGAAAGATAGGCTCCTGCGCATGCGCATGATGTCTCGCGGCTCCAGCCACTCACAGCGCCGGAGCCGCAAACCCAGAAGAGTCCCCACAGGGAAGATGTCCACTCCCCCTGCAGGGACCGGGCAGCCCTGCTGGAGCTTCATTCTGAGGTAAGTATTTTATAATGAGCTAGTATGTGGTGCATTCTAGCTCATTATGCCTTTGCCTTGCAGGTTTTTTTTTATTCTTTTTTTGGGAGTGTAGACAATCGCTTTAAAGGGGAACTAACATTATGAATGAACCCATGTGTCAGGTGTAGCGGAGGACACCCAGGGTCGGGGAAACCAGGGGGGATTGACTTATCTTGCGACCCCAAGAAGGCAGCGCTATACTAGGATTCAGGTTTAGGATCCAGTTTAATGTATTTTCTTCCAGAGTAAACCTACTATAGGTGCTGCTGTAATTCCTCTGCAGGAGGAAAATAGAAGCGTAAGGCCTTGTTCACAAGGAAGGACACCCCTTTATTTAGTTTTTCTAAACGTAGGAGAACTTTTATGTCTTCCAGATTGATTTTTCATGCTTTAACCCCTTCCTGTTAAACAGTTTTGAGCACCTGGGGATCCGCAATGATGTTACTACCGTCACAGTGGTCACATGATCAGAAGCCGTTTCCACCAGCTACAGATCTTTAGTCCAGACTAAGAGCTGTCCTCGACAGCTCGGTCTTTGTGCTGGGAGCGCACAGTGAGTGTACTCTCAGCAGAAAAACATTGCCCGCCCAGCAATATGGGCAGTCAAACAGGGGTTAAAGCAGGTTTAGCCATGTTTAGATGTGTTTATGTGCATTTACACTAGTACAGCTACGTTCAACTCTGCAAAACCAGCACTAAGGCCTCATTTACACTGCTGCTGGTAAATGGACGTTTAGAGGTATTTGGGTGTTTTTTTCAGCTGCCCCTAAACTTTCCTGTTATCTTATCAGTACATTTACACAGGATCGTTTAAGGTCGTTTCCAGGCAGTTGAGTTTAAAGGCTTTTTTTGGAACGCAAAAAATGGGTTCAGACGCCAGTTCAGAGGCATTTGAAACGCCAAACAGCTTGTAAATGCCGCTAAACGCTCCTAAATGTGGTAACTCGCATCTAGGACCGTTTCGTTGCAGGTGTTTCCACTTAAATAAAAAAAAATTTAAAACGCTCCTAGACACGAACGTGGCAAAACGCAGCTAAACGTGGCATGCAAAGAGCAGCAAAACAGCGGTTTTAGACGCCGGCTTCTAGCTGTCAAAAAAAAAATCATCCAAAGGCTGGTTGAAATAGCGTCCCGTGTAAATGGAGCATAAATGAACCGCAAATGCCAATCTTTCTTGATTTTCCAAGCACATCAATATGTATATAAGTATGAGTATGTAAATGCTTCTGAACGTCAAATACATGCACATAGAAGCATTCAGATCTGTTTAAGCTGGGTATACATGTATCAAAATTCTCCTGGTTCAGCAGGAGCTGGTCGAATTTCGGTCCTCGTGTACCCATCTGCTCAACAGAAGCTCGTCAATGGACTGGCTTCTGTTGAACGGTCCTGCTGGAAAACCAGCATTACATCAGCGCATGCAGCCAATGGCTGCAATGCTGATCTGTGTACTCTGATGGGGGTAGTCCCCCGCTGTATGAATACAAAATCACAAAGGGAGAGATCCCTGCATCCTCATGGCTTATATGGATGTGGGGATCTGTAGGATTTTTTTCATTAAACCTGCTGGTTGAAAAAACTGTTCTTGTATACCCTGCTTAACAATGTTCCCTTTGCAGACATGATAGATACATTTTTGATGCTAGTGTGCACAAGGCCTAAGAGAATATTCTGTTTAGATGTAAAGGGATGGGAGCTTTTTTATATTATTTTATTGTTGTACTTGTGTCTTTGGCAAAATAGTTTAGAGAGTTTTTGTGTATTTGTGAATAATAAAATATATATGTTTTATGTTGCATGGTGTGAGTTTGTTGGACAGTCTGAGCAGGGAAGATAGTGTATCTATGTAGGTACAACCTGGGGTAGATACTTTTTGTGGTACTCTGATTCAGTACAAGTGACTCCTCTAGGCTATCTCTGAGGATTTTTTTCCAATGTCTTATGTAGGAGGGAGAGCTGAAATTATTTCAGGACATTTGTGACTGCTGAGTTTCTGCCTGTTTGCTCTTTATTTACATTACAGGGCCCTGGCTGTCTCTATTCACTATGCTTACTTGTGTACAGCCCTCATGGATTCTCCAGATTCCTCTGTGTTTTCCATGGGAATTGCAGGAAACAATTAGAAAACAAAAGGGTCCCTGCGGTCAGAGTCATTACTTATAAGAGGACCCTGGAGGGAATGTTGCTAATTTACAGACTGCATGTCCTTGAGTTAACCCGATACCTCTTTACTTAATCCCAAAGGTGTGGCTGAAGTGCTGGAGTATGCCTGGTACTTCGAAGGTTAAACAAGCATTCCTATGACAATACCTATGGGCTCATCCATTTTCATGCCATGCTATTAAGCCAGACATACTGCCCCTTATATTCAACTCCCACACAGTGAAAGGATCCATCCCACTACTATGGGAAGAAAGCAATGATGTTAAACTGGCTGCAAACATTAAAGCCTCGTACACACGGGACGACGATCGTATAACGCATACGTATAACGACCGTTACATGCGAAATCGATCGTTCGTATGCGTGATTAGAACAGCCGACATACGACGGTCGTACAAGGGGAGTTGTATGAGCAGACTAGAAAACTTGGTCGTACCAACAAGCGGTCATACGACCGTTGTATCGTGTGTACAGAGCAGTTGGTACAACAAGTTGTGCAAAACACGCATGCTCCAAAGTCAGGAACGGCCGGATGCTAATTACATGCACCTGAACATTCTTTCTGTGGTCGTACGATCATGTAGTGCAGTCAGTATGCAAGTTACATTATCCAACATACGATTTGAGACGATCGTAAGTACGATCGTCGTCCCGTGTGTGCGAGGCTTTAGGCTACTTTCACACTGCAGCCGCCCGAGCGTTAGTGGTAATGCATGGCTCATTTTAGCGGTGCTTTACTACTGCTATAGTGGCACAGTGGGGCGCTTTAAACCCCAAAGAAGGGCTGAAAAATGCTTCGGAAGTGGTGCAGGAGCGGTTTAGGAGCACTGTATACACCGCTCCTGCACCTCCCTAAAGATGGTGCTTTCAGGACTTTTTTTCACATCCTGCAAGCGCACAGCCCCAGTGTGAAAGCACTCGGGCTTTCACATTGGGGTGGCTTGAGAGGCAGTTTTCAGGTGCTATTTCTAGGGCTAAAATGCCTGAAAACTGCCTCAGTGTGAAAGGGGTCTTAGGCCTCATGCACACTGGGTGTTTGCCCCGGTCTCCTGAATACCTTTCTCATGGCAGGAGAAAAGCAGCATCAAAATGCGGTTAAAGCTGCGTTTTTGTAAACACGTTTAGGTGCGTCAGGCTCTTGGGTGTTAATTCTTTTTTCAGCCAGAATATTAATATATACTGGCCATTGAAATGAATGAACGCTTAAGCAGTAAACGCTTCTGCCAAAACGATGCTGCTCCTGAACACGCTGGCAGTAGGTTTTTTCCTGCCTGTAAATGCCTATGTTTATACATAAGCTAACACTTAGACCCCTTCCACACTGAGGCAGTTTTCAGTGCTAAAAATAGTGCCTGAAAAGTGCATGAAAACTGCCTCCCATTCATTTGAATAGTTGCTTTTACACTCAGGCGCTTGCAGGGCAGTAGAGAAAGTCCTGCCCGCAGCATCTTTGGGGCGTGTTTGGAGTGCTATGAATAGCACTCCAAACACGCCCCTGCCCATTGAAATGAATGGGCAGCGATTCCAAAGCGCCTTAGAAGCGCTTTGAGGCTGGGTTCACACTATCCGACAAAGAAATGGCCCGACTTTGATCTTACTTTGCTGTGCGATTTACGGTCCTACATAGGGTCGAAGTCACACCGATTTTCTGTGAACAGGGATCCGACTTTGATCCCAATAATACCAGGCACCTTGTGCTCTGGGGATCTTGAAGGGGAACTCCACATCAAATAAAAAAAAAAATGGCATGGGGCACCCCTCCAGGAGCATACCAGGCCCAAAAAAACAGCGTGGGGTCCCTCCCCAAATCCATACCAAACCCTTATCTGAGCACGCAGCCTGCCCAGTAAAGGGGGTGGGGACGAGCGAGTGCTCCCCCCCCCCCTCCTGGACCATACCAGGCCGCGTGCCCTGGGGCGAAGCTGTGACATCATGGGGGCGGGGCCTCTGGGTGATGTCAGCGGGTGGCCCCACCCCATGCCAATATAAGGCGCAGCACACAGCGGAGAGGGCAAGGAGATTGCATCATGTCAACATGGGAAGAAGAAGAGAGGAAGAACAGGGGGAAGAGGACAGCAGAAAAGACCAGCAAAAGAGCAGAAGACGCCGCAGAGAAGGAGAAGTAAGAAGACCCCCTCAGAAGATAGAAGACCCTGCAAAAGAGCAGAAGAAAGAAGAGCCGGAGAGGGGAGAAGAAATGGAGCTGATTTAATAAAAGATTTTAAAAACCTGTGTAGTGTGTTTTTTACTTTACACTTTTTTTTTCAGGTGAATGGGTGGGGGGGCCGGGATCTGGGGGCCCCCTTGTTTAAAGAGGGCCTCCAGATTCAGATAAGTCCCTGTCCGCAGACCCCGACAACCACCGGCAAGGGTTGTCGGGAAGAGGCCTTTGTCCTCATCAACATGGGGACAAGGTGCTTTGGGGTGGGGGGCGCAGAGCCCCAAAGCACCCATACTCCCCATGTTGAGGGCACGTGGCCTGGTATGGTCCAGGAGGGGGGGGGGGCTCGTTCATCCCCACCCCCTTTCCTGGCCTGTCAGGCTGCGTGCTCGGATAAGGGTCTGGTATGGCTTCTGGGAGGGACCCCACGCCGCTTTTTTTTTATGGCGTGGGGGTTCCCCTTAAAATCCGTACCAGACCAAAGGGCCTGGTATGCTCCTGGAGGTGGACCCTATGCCATTTTTTTTTAAAATTTGGCGTGAAGTTCCCCTTCAAGATCCCCAGAGCATAAGTCGCATGCCAAAGTCGGATCAGTGAAGACACTGATCCGACTTCAATGCCTTTCAATGGGCTAAACTAGGATCAAAGTCGGACAAAAGTAGTACAGGAACCTTTTTCAAAATCGATCCGACTTTGAAAAACACAAGTCGGACCAGTTAAGACGGCTCTCATAGGGAATCATTGTTTTTGTGGCGTAATGCGACTTGTGCTCCTAATGTCGGTCCGAGAATCGGACTAGTGTGAACCCAGCCTGAAAGCGCTGAAAAACGTGTTTTTTTCCTTTTTTTTTAAGGTCATGTTGTCAGCGGCTGTTTTAGCAGCGCTTCAGTGTGAAAGGGGTCTGAGGGGTATTTAGAGGCAGAAAAAAAAAAGCCAAATGCTCCTAAGGCCTCATACACACGGACGTTTCTAAAAAAATAAACAAAACGTCGGGCCCGACGTCAAGGAAAAAAAGTCGGCGTCTTTCGGCGTTATGCATTGGCGTTTTTGAGCGTTAGTGAGCGTCGGCGTCAATAGGCGTTTTTTAAAAAAAAATCATCCCTCTGCTATTTTTCAACCTAAAAACGTCGGCGTCAAAAAACGCCGGAAAACGCCGGTATAATAATAGGTGGCATATGGTGGCATATGTTGGCGTTTCTTGGCATATTGTGGCGTCGGCGTCAAAAAACGTCAAAATGTTACAGCCTCAGAACGCGATGGCCATGGGTTCTACTTTCTGCTCACTAACGCCGACGCCACCTACAGCTCAGAAACGCCGACGTTTTTATGGGGCCATTGATTAACATGGAGAGCTGCAAAAAACGCCAGAAAACGCCGGCGTCAAAAAACGTCCGTGTGTATGAGGCCTTAAAGTTACAATTTTATTGCCTAGTGTGCACAAGGCCTTCCAAGTTTGTGTCCTCTGAAGTTGGAAGATATTGCCAGATATCTCTTACTACTGCAGCTCTGCTACCAACCACATATATCAAAATCTCTTTTTAGCTAGACAATCTGTTTCAGGGCTCGTTCACACAGGCGGCCAGATGCTGGTAAAAGCAGACTGTTGAGCTGCAATTTTACCGCCTACCTAAAGAAGGGCTGCGGCAAAAATGAAACAGCATGTCATATTCAGCATACAGCATATTCAGAGTACCACTGTTGAATCCAACCTATTTAAAGTGGAGTTCCACGCTTTTAAAAGTCAGCAGCTACAAAAAGTGTAGCTGCTGACTTTTAATAATCAGACACTCACCTGTTCCCCAGTCCAGTGATGCGACTGCCAGTTGCCTCGCTCCTCTCCCCCTTCTCTGTGCGGCGCCGGCATAGCAAGTGTGGGCGCCTGGCTTTGGCTTCAAAGCCAGCCGCGCACTGCGGATGGGCAAGCCGTGCTGTACGCTGTGAATGGCCGGTGTATCTTCTGGGACCATTGTTGTGTCCCAGAAGATCTCCGGGTGGGAGGGGGGAGAGGTGAACTTCCTTCAGGCGCCGCGGTGCTAGGGGAGGAAGTAAGAGCTGTAAAAACCAGATATCCCTCCCTCCCCCAAAAAAATTACATGCCAATTGTGGCATGTCAGGGGGTCACTTTCTCTTAAAGCAGAAGTTCCAATTTTGGGTGGAACTCCGCTTTAAGTGTATACGCTGCTGTACAACAACGTGTAATACTTGTTGTTGCAATATGTTGGTCCAGCATTTACAAGGTAAAGGGTGCAGCGCTGAGGGGCAGCAAAGACTGCTGCATGTATGAACAAGCCCTTATTACTAGGCTGCAGTTTTCACCCATTTGTTCCCAGTCCCTGGACATATCAGGCCCGCACTGCAATGAATGGGCCTTGGATTCTTTATCAATGCAGATCTTTAACATTGTCAGATAACTAATCCAAATAAAGACTTAACATCAACTTTTTTGTTTACCCCTTAGCGCTATCGCTTTATATTACTAGCTACCTACTAGGACTGATAGGACTGCTGCTGCAGTAGCCATATATTAGCCACTTGTTATAAATGCCTTACTCCATCCACAATGCTGTCCTATAATATTATTAGTCCATTTTCAACAAAGATGAAAATGTGAAATTATACAAATCATGTGCAAAAAATATATAAATTATATCGAAAATATATATAAATAATAAACCATTGTAAAGTGCTGATGTTATAAATTCCAAAATAAATAGTTCATCTTTAAAGTGCTTCAAACAAATAATGTGTATTAAAGTGCCTCAGAAATTCTTCAGATGCTTCATACATATGGTATTTTCTCGATTTAGCGGTAATTACCACATTCCTTAATGCGGTCATTTACCGCATTGAGCTTGTTGCTAAGGAGCGGGCCGGGAAGCCGGGAAACCGGCTGCCGCGTCCTTAACAATGGGTGTTTAAAAAAGAAAATGAAAAATTATGCAAAAGACAAAAAAACAGCGTGACCCCCCGCCCCCCCCGCATACCAGGCCTTTCGAGTCATGTTGATGGGGACAGAGGCCTCATCCCCACAACCCTGGCTGATGGTTTTGGGGGTCTGTGGGCAGGGGGCTTATCAGAGCCCCCAGACCCCGCCCCCCATGTGAATTAGTATGGGGTAACCCCAGAAGGATTTCACGCTTTAGGATCGGAGCACTTTTTGCGATTCGGCACTGCGTTGCTTTAAATGACAATTGCGTGGTTGTGCGACGTTTTACCTAAACAAAATTTGTGTCCCTTTTTTCCCCACAAATAGAGCTTTCTTTTGATGGTATTTGATCACCTCTGCGTCATTTTTGATCGCCGCTATAAACAAAAAAAGAGCCACAATTTTGCAAAAAAACTAATTTTTCTTACTTTTTGCTAAAATACAAATCTAAAAAAAATACAAAAAAACGTTTTTTTTTCATTGGTTTTGGCCGATTTACATTCTTCCTCATATTTTTGGTAAAAAAAAAATCTCAATCGGCGTTTATTGACTGGTTTGCGCAAAAATTGCTGAGTTTATGAATGATGAGAATTAATTTCTGGGGTTTTTATTATTTTTTAAATTTTTCTACTAGTAATGGCGGCAATCTACGATTTTTAGCGGTACTGCGATATTGCAGCGGACATGTCGGACCATTTTGACACTTTTTTGGGACCATTGGCATTTATACAGCGATCAGTGCTATAAAAATGCACTGATTTCTGTGTAAATGCCATTGGCAGTGAAGGGGTTAACCTGTCCCCCTAACTGTGTTCCCTCAGTGTGCTCTAACTGTATGGGGGCTGGGCTGGCAGGGGGAGGGGAGTGATCATGGCTCCCATATACAGGAAGCCTGTGATCACAGTACTTCCCCCTCTGTCAGAACGGAGATCCGTGTTTACATACACGGACCTCCGTTCTTTCACTGCAGGTGGGCCATCGCAGGTAGCCGGCGGAGATCGCACGCTCACAATTCTCATTATCGCAGCCGCCGCCAGGTGATGGCAGTTTGTGATAACGAGCCACTTTGCCGCCGTCACGCTGTGGCGGGCGGTCGGCAAGTGGTTAAAAAATGAAAAATAAAAGATTAGTGTCCCCTGATGTAAATCCATCATCAATCACACCACCCCACACCGCCGACCCGAAAAAGAGAAAAGAAAACGCTCCCGCCGTCCATGAAGGCTAGCCGCCTACTGCAGGCTTTGTCATTTGACAGTTTTTATACAGGTAAGGGGTGGCGCCACCTTTGACATCACAGACCCAGCATTCACCGGTCTGAGACTTCACAAGGGGGTGGTGCCGCCAGGGAGTGTCACCAAGTGGCCCCGCCCCTTACCTGTATAAAAACTGTCAAATGGCAGAGCCTGCACTAGGTGGCCAGCCTTCATGGATGGCGGGAGCGTTTTCCAGAGGGACTGGACTGTGGCCAGTGAGAAAGAAAATGCCCTGGTGTCAGTGGGAGTAATCAATGCCCATCATTGGTATTAAGAGGAGTAAGAGTCCCCCATTGTTGGTATCAGTGGGAGGAATAGTATCTCATCATTGGTGTCATTGCGAGGAATAGTGCCCCCACCATTGGTGTCAGTGGGAGGAATAGTGCCCCATCATTGGTGTCAATGGGAGGAATAGTGCCCCATCATTGGTGTCAAGGTAAACACAAAGAAGGCGCCTCTTAGTGCAGTATAAACAATTTTATTACAGCCAAAGGGTTAAAAACACTTACTAGAAAGTGGAAATAGACAGGCACTTCAATAGCTCCTGTGAGAGATGCAGTCCATTGCTGAACGGGATCCTGGGCATGAGTCCTGTCAGCAGATGTAATTACAGCCCATCTGATCAGCGGGGAGTGTAGGCAGAGAGGATCCTCAGTTAGGATTTGAGCCAGGGGACACCAGGAAGCAGCTGTGCAGTGAGCACAGAGCACCAGACCGGCTAGTGACGACACAGGAAGTGCTCCCAGGCCCGTCGTGGAACGCACGGAACCGGAAATGACATCAGGGGGCAGGACGCATTTCAGAGCGAATTAGTGGCTCCTTCCTCAGCTGATGGGCTGGATAGCTGGGATTACTTCCTTTTTATTTTAGCTGTGGGCATGACAATGGTGTCATTGGTGTCAATGGGAGGAAGAGTGCCTCATCATTGGTGTCAATGGGAGGAATAGTGCCCCAACATTGGTGTCATTGCGAGGAATAGTGTCCCATTATTGGTATCAGTAGAAGGAATAGTGCCCCACCATTGGTGTCAGTGTTAGGAATAGTGCCCTATCATTGATGTCTTTGGGAGGAATAGTGTCCCATCACTGGTATCAGTGGGAGGAATAGTGTCCCATTATTGGTATCAGTAGAAGGAATAGTGCCCCACCATTGGTGTCAGTGTTAGGAATAGTGCCCTATCATTGATGTCTTTGGGAGGAATAGTGTCCCATCACTGGTATCAGTGGGAGGAATAGTGTCCCATTATTGGTATCAGTAGAAGGAATAGTGCCCCACCATTGGTGTCAGTGTTAGGAATAGTGCCCTATCATTGATGTCTTTGGGAGGAATAGTGTCCCATCATTGGTATCAGTGGGAGGAATAGTGCCCCATCATTGGTATCAGTGGGAAGAATAGTGTCCCATCATTGATATCAGTAGAAGGAATACTGCCCTGTCATTGATGTCTTTGGGAGGAATAGTGCCCCATCATTGGTATCAGTGGGAAGAAGAGTGCCCCACCATTGGTATAAGTGGGAAGAATAGTGTCCCATCATTGGTGTCAGTGGGAGGAATAGTGTCCCATCATTGGTATCAGTGGGAGGAAGAGTGCCCCATCATTGGTATCAGTGGGAGGAAGAGTGCCCCATCATTGGTATCAGTGGGAGGAAGAGTGCCCCATCTTTGATATCAGTGGGAGGAAGAGTGCCCCATCATTGGTATCAGTGAGAGAAATTGTTCCCCACTGTTGTTGACGGTGGGGGAAATAATGCCCCAAGGGCCGGATAAATGCAAGCAAAGGGACGCAGTTTTGAGACCACTGCTGTAGAATATAGTTTTATTTGGTAATATTAACACATATACTGGTTGTCAATATGAGGCTGATATTTAAAGTGTATTTATGGTTAAAATGTAAAATCATATATTCATTTCTACATTATTATTTCCAGCATTATTCTATTACTCTGAACAGTCTTAACCCCTTCATGATGGAGGGTAAAACAAATCTTGACGCCTGAACACAAATTTATAACTTTGACATGTGTTAGTAAAACTACAAATCATCACATCTACTTTGTGTATCCAGGTGGATTATACTTCGTTTTATTCAGGATAAATTGGGCTTTCATTTGGAGGTAAATGTTAATGATATTTCCTAATTTTTCGTTATTATCAAAGGTAAACTGGCCCAAAATAGTAAAAAGTGTTTTTCTTGCAACTACCATAACCTTCCATCAAAGAACAACCCAAAATAATATCTCCTACTCCTGATAATTGTATGTTATTTGTTGTTTGTACCCATAGTAGGGCTCAGAAAAAGTGGTGCACGTTTTTTAACCGCCTCAGGACCGCCCACTGTCAAATGAGGGCAGAGCGGTCCTGCTCTCACGGTGGGTGGACGTCATATGACGTCCTCCCTTTAAGCCAGGATTGCGCGCGCCCGGCTCTGTCGGTGTCGGCGTGTCCCCAGGACACGCCGCTTCACCGACAGGGGTGAACAGCCATTGGTTATGGCTGTTCACCACGTGATCGGCTGTGACGAAGTCACAGCTGATCACGAATGGCACGCCCGCCGTTCGCACGGCGCATGCGCGCAATCGGGAGCGCACTGCGCGTGCGTGTCGGTGGCGGCGTGTTCCTGGGGAACACTGCCTGTCACCGACACAGGTATCAGCCGCCGGCCGGTGGCTGATACCCTGTGATCGGCTGTGATCTACTTCACAGCCGATTACATGTAATGTAAACAGAGCGGTAACTCACTGTTACCAGCTCTTCTCTCCTCACACACGGCGGGTGGACGTCATATGACGTCCTCCCTTTAAGCCGGGATTGTGCGCGATCGGGCGCGCGCATCCCGGCTCTGTCG